>CM060422.1:1369111-1969111 GCA_030545235.1 Helianthus tuberosus | reverse complement strand
TGGGTAGAAATAGGAGAAAGTCAATTGTCAGGTCCTGAAATAGTGCAAGAGACGACTGACAAAATTTCACAAATCAAGGAAAGACTGAAGACGGCTCGAGATCGCCAGAAAAGTTATGCAGACAATAGACGGAAGTCGTTGGAGTTTCAAGTTGGAGACAAAGTACTATTGAAAGTTTCTCCTTGGAAAGGAGTAGTTCGATTTGGTAAGAAAGGAAAACTAAGTCCACGATACGTAGGACCATTTCCAGTGATCCAACGTATAGGACCAGTTGCTTATCGCTTACAACTACCAGAAGAACTAGCTGGAGTACATGATGTATTTCATGTATCCAACCTCAAGAAATGCCTATCAGACGAATCTTTGATAGTACCTCTCCAAGATATAGAGGTAAATGAAAAGTTAAAATTTGTTGAGAAACCTCTTCAAATAGAAGACAGAAAGGTGAAGTTTCTCAAACACAAACGACTAGTACTGGTCAAAGTCAAATGGGATTCAAAACGAGGACCCGAATACACTTGGGAACTAGAATCAGAGATGAAGCGAAAGTATCCTCATTTATTCCAATGAATCTCGAGGACGAGATTTTAAATAAGGTAGGGAGAATGTAAGAACTCTAAAAAATTTCCTAAAATACCCGTAAGTAAAAACCCGGACCCCTGAACCCTACCCTACATCAAAAATCAAGAAAAACAAAAATTATAGGTTTCAGGCGGGCCGCGTAAGAGACAAGCTTGTCTTACGCGGGCCGCGTCAACATTGAGTTTGACCGGATGAGTATCCGGGCCACGTATCAACCACCTGTCAAGCCTAAGCCCATGACCATGCAAACCTATACGTAGACTGGGCGGCCACGCGGGCCGCGTAAGATATAGGTGATGGGTTACGCGGGCCGCGTAAGGCCCTAAATTTAGCTATAAATAGCCCGTCACTTGCACAGTCCACTGGTGTTGATCAAAACTTTCAAAAACGAAGTTTTAGTACTCTGAAGTCGAAAATATCAATTATATTAGCGAGGCGCTGCTCCGATACCGGGTATTAACTCAATCGCTGCTATGATTCAATGTCCAATCGATTAAACTATCCAATGGATGTTTAAGTGCTGCCCACATTAGGGTTTATGCTTTGTCATTCGTCGTTAAATCGATGGATGTTTAAGTATCGCACTTTGTCATTCGTTGTGAAGGTTTTAATCTCGTGAGTTATCGTAAATGCTGTATTAGTTACTAACCGAGTTCGTGTGCATGTTATTAAATTTAGGTTAAAAGGCTAATCAGTAGGCTAAGCTCTGCTCATATAAATCTGCAATATGAGTCATTCTCTTTTTATCAAATTTGATTTCAAAATCATGTTTACTTTCAAATTTATAATTACGGGGATTAAGTCTTTGTAGTCACCAAATTACAGCCGGTATGTGGGGTTTTGTATACATTACTTGATAAACTTCACCATTGGACAACGGGGTAGCCAAGGGGTGATATGACCATAGTCACAGACACCATTGGACTCAGAGGTTACCGATGGATGTTCGAGTGACAAATACTGTGGGTAGTTGGTTGATATATGGAAACATTGTAATCGCTCTTAATACTGTAAATTATAACAAACGAGTCATTTTAGTAAAAATAATGATTCACTCTGTATTTCCCGCTGACAAAACCTTTTTCAAACATGTTTCAGGTGATCTGTTGTGATCCAGGAAAAGTGCCGTGAAGCACTACAAGCTTAAGGAAGTGGCTCAGTATAAAATAAAGAAACATGTTTTGTAAAATAAAGATTTCTCAGTGAAATCATGTGATTGTAAATTACCGGGGTTTTATCCCGAGTCGTGAAATAAAATAATCGGGAAAATTGCAGTTTTAAAAAGATCCTGAAGAAAACTTCCGCTGTCAACTAAATTAAATAAATACCACGGGATTTCTGTCTCGCGGCTCCTGAAATGGGTCAAACCGGGTCGGGGGCCGTGACATAGGGATTATGTACGAGCTTATCACTCGCTATTCTCGCTTATACTACACTATCACTGCACTCGAATTTTCAAATATGAGTAAGCGATTAAGTCGAGATTATGTATGAAAGGCGCAAACTCTTGACCGAAATTGTTTTTACTTACAAAAAAGGAGAATTATACCAAATCAGGAGTGAAATCCATATTGTGATGAATAATCTCCTCTATTTTTATCAAAAACAGGAACGAAGTTGTTAAGCTAGGGGTGAAACCCTAACCTCGACGACTTGTTCCGCCCATTTTACGAAACTCTCACCAAAGTCTCGACAGAACTCCAACGACCTGAAGTCACGATATGACTAACGGGATGCGTGCCAAATGCCCAAGAATCGAGGCAAAGGCACCGCCCTGAAGGTTAAATGTGCACACAAGTCTTGTGATTAGTCGAACCACTTTGGGTAGTCGAAGTCTACTAGCCGCAGACAATCTATCTCTCGATTTTTATGTGTTTCGATTCGGAGCCCGCAACTGCCAACTATGATGATTCGTCGATTTTATGTGTTTATATGTGCATTTACCTGTTTATGTGCTTAATTCTGGAAGATTTATTCGATTCTTGCTTTCACTTCGATCGACACACACGACTCGCACTGCATTTCTATCTCAAATCGCTAACAAATCGCTAAAATTGGGGACGACCTTATGCTATGATATATGATTATACTACGCTACTCGATATGCTAAACGCGATCGCTATGTTCGAACAATGACAGACTTTGAATGATAGGTTTCTGTATTCTGATTACCTCTGTGATTACGTGCCTATGTGCTTCTGTGTTTCTGTGCTCTACGTGTTTATGTGTCTCTGTGCTCTACGTGCTTATGCGTTATGTGCTCTGTGATTGTATGAACTGTGTTCCTGAGCTTTAGTGAGTAGTAGACGTGTGAGGTGAGATTCGAATACGTTGTGATGAGTCCTGTGACGATGTCTGTTGCAGACAATGTCATCTGGATCCCGTCACCCACCACTTTCTCGGCAAGAAAAGAGAGACAAACGCCTTGCTGCTATCATTGCTAAACAAGTAGCAAAGACCGTGAGTGATGTTTACGAGAATGTCAGCAAATCGTCTGAGGAGTCGAGAACCGACGCTCCTAAAGCTACCGCCAAAGCTCCCTTCAATTTCAAGCAATTCAAGTCTTGTGGGCCAAAGGAATTCACAGGCGAGGAAGGTCCTACTGCATTATTCCAATGGTTTGATTCCATTGAGGTCACTCTACGACAGAGCGGCTGCCCTGATGACCTCCGTACTCTGAATTCTACCGGCGTCTTCCAGTCCCGTGCACTAGACTGGTGGACGACCGAGAGGAACAAGCGTGGGAACGATGCAGCCTACGGTCTGTCGTGGGATGAACTCAAAGAAGTCATGCTGGAAGAATTCTGCCCTCCTCACGAGCGCCAAAAGTTAGAAGATGAATTATGGCACATAAAGCAGAAGGAAGGTGAAAATGCTGCTCTCACTGCTCGTTTCAAACAGCTCAGCATCATTTGTCCCGATCAGGTAAAGACTCCAGACATGGCGATCAAGAAGTACATCCGAGCCCTGCCTGACTGTGTTGCCGATTTCATGCAAGCGGCTAAAACTAAGACGATCGAAGAGACTTATCTACTGGCCGTTGAAATCAACGACAAGCGGGTCAAGGCTGGTGACTGGGATAAGACTTCAAAGCATCTGCATCAAGCTACTACTACCGCACCAATTGTTGAACCTACCGCATCAAGCAACAAGAGGAAGAACAAGAAAAAGAACAGCTCCAGCAACAAGAACTGTGCGATCACTGCTGCACCGATTCAAGTTGTACCAGCCCAACAGCGTCAAGTGATGGAGAGTGTGAAACACGGGTGCTAAAGTGCTTATCTTACGTGATTTAATCCGTTTTAGGTGATTATATGTTTGGAATGTGTTTATTGCGAGTGTTTGTGTGCTTTGCAGGTAAGACGTGTAATATGGTGAAGTTAGGATGTTTAAAGATGGAGCGGAAGGCACTTGCGGCTTACGGAATTAAAACGTGACTTACGGTTTACTGGTGATGAACATAAAGAAACAACAGGTTTTTTAAATAACACAACTTGGGTGGGTCTCCAATATCGAAGATTAGCAGTTATCAACTATTTTTTAGTGGGCTTCATGGACTCACGACTATTGGCAGCCATCGACTAGAATTGTGGGCTCTAAAATCACCTTGGTATCATCAATTCATCATCATTCAACATCTTGATCCACGATAACTTTTGGCAGCCACTACCTCAAAGATTGGAGTAAAAAAATAACACTTTTGTGGGCTTCTTCATGGATCACGAATTCTAGGCAGCCACATTATACAACTTTTGGGCTCTGAAATCAAGGCTCAACGTCATCATCATCGACTTTTGTTGTGGGCCTTCATTATCACAAAGGTTAATAGTTGGGCTTGGATCATTCACGGAAGATAATTTTTGGAACACACACATCATCATCGAACATTGGCAGCCGTATACAATACTTTTGGCCCTCGTTTTCAGAACATCATCATCATTATTCCCCCACAATAGACTAATCATCACATCATCATGATCTCAATTCTCTTTCAAGCTATTGAAGATCAACAACCTATGATGAGCGGCTAAATCTCTTGTGACACTTCGGGTGAATGATTCTTGTGAGACACTTTTAATTCTAGTTTCTGTTTTGTATTGAGATTTGGATTTGTAGTCGGGTGACAGCCGACTATTTGCGTGATTATATAATTTGTGTGACAGACAAATCCTGGGTGACAGTCAGGGTTATAATCATGTTTTGAATCCATTTATGCTTTTGTTGATTGAATGATTCCTATGAACGTTTGTTTTAATATTTCTCTGATCAATTAGTATTAAGATTTTGAACTGCATAGTTAATTGGTAGATGTGACAGATTTACTATTCAATCAATAGCATCCAATAAAATCAGAACTAGGTTATTAGTAATTACAGAATCTGAATCCCGGAGTGATCACATTTTCTCATCATTGTTTGTTACAACTCAATCTTTTTCTTAATTGCAACTTGTTTCATGTGTTTTTAAGTCCATATCAGTTTTGTAATCATCAGTTAGTTTAGTAAATTTTACAAACAAAACGTGTAGCACTAACCACATGCTCCTCGTGGATTCGACACCCGACTTACCCTGTCTATAGGTAAAGTTACGTTTTTTTTTTTTTTTTTTTTTTTGAGTGGCCCACGACAGCCTCATCAAAATGGCGCCGTTGCCGGGGAGCTAGTGCGCTTAGTGTTATATCGTTTATTTGATTTTTTTTATTTATTTTTTTCAGTACTACTTTTAGTTTTACTTGTGCAGCAACTATGGAATGGGATTATGATGTTGAACCATGCTCATGTTGCGGGAGTCACAATCACTGGGCTCAAGATTGTCCACGTTCTTACCACCCGGATCATGGCTCCAGAGGATATCAAAATTACAATCAATCCGATAAAGGCGGTAACGAGCAGAGTCGAAACGCAATTGAGGAAGATAAGATTTTAGAGTTATTCAAAACCCTCCTCAAGCATGTAGAGGAACTCACCCAGTCTCTCAAGGAACAACAAAATATTAATGAATCACTTAACCAGCGAATTGAACAACTAACTAATCAGTTTGACAATTTTGCAGAAAGAAAAGCTACAGTTAGCCTGGTTGAGGATGCTGGATCAGAGACAGATAGAGATCCAGGGGAACCGCTCATCCCAATTCAACTTGGGGATCTCAAGACAGATAACGCTTCATTGAATTTTGGAGTTAGTATGAGTGTTCTTCCCGGGTATATTTATGATAGGTATGATTTGGGCCCATTGCAACAGGTTAATGATCCTATGGTTTTAGCTGAATACTCACGAGGAAGGCCCCGAGGGATTTTGAAGGGATTGACTGTAAAGGTAGGCGACTTTTATTATCCTGAAGATTTTGTTGTCTTAGATCCATATACAGAGAAGGAACAACTGAGGGTGATACTTGGCAGACCATTCTTGGCCACTGCAGATGCTCAGATCTGTTGCTGGAAAGGTACAGTTGATATGACATACGGGAGCCGTAAGCTTTCTATTGACTTCCTTTCACATTCTTTTGATTATTCATTTATAAATACTTGTTCATGGGATTTTGTTACTAACACGAGTTATTCTCGAGTGTGTGACGATGGCCAGAAAGAGAGTGTTGCTATGATTGACATATCTAAAGATGACAAGATCGTGAAGGATAAAGAGGCCAAGTCACCTTGGTGGCTCAAATTGAGAATTAAAAAGCAATTAGCCAAGCGAAAAAAGAAGCCACCAAAGGAAGCATCCAAATCCAAGAAGAATCCCATAGAGACACGTACGGGCGAGTTATTATATTCTTTCGATGATGCAGATCCAGATAACCCGGATCATTGGGATTCCATAAGAGATGATGGATGGATGTGGGATGATAACCATGTGTTTCATACACAGGGGATATTATATGAACCACCATGAGCTTAACCAGATACGGTCTGGCTGAAGACTATAAACTTAGCGCTCTCGGGAGGCAGCCCGAGGATGTAGAGTAGTGTATTATTTTTTTTTTGTTTTGCGTGATTATTGTTGCAGGTTACCAGGTTATTAATCTTTACGGATGCAATGGTCCAAGTGTGGGGATGTTTGGTGAAGTCCCAATACGTTCTAGTGCAGTGGCGGACGATGCACGGATTAGAGTTCAGTAAAAAATGTCCATACTCAATCTCCATTTGGACGGGGATGATTTGTACACTAATTGTAGAGATTGACCCGAGTACTTGTTGGACACGGCCGCGAATGAAATGCTATACGGTCGTGGTGGAACATGACGCATGAGGATTCTACGCTTTAAACCAGGGGAGTCTGTTCCACTTTTATTATTGCATTTTTATTTTTGTTTTTGGTGGTGTTGAACTATTTATGTTTAGGGAATGTGTTTACGTTATTTGTGTTAGTGATAGCCACTCAGGGGGTTGTTAGTTGGTATTCCCGGGTTTTGTTTTAAAAGCACTATACATTGGGGACAATGTCGCCCAAGTGTGGGGATATGGGAAACCCGGGAAGGGAAAGGTTTGAAAGAGGTTAAAAGTGATTGAGAACGATGAAAAGTGAAAAAAAATTGAAAATTTTGAAAAATTTCATCGCCTTAAATAAGATAAACGGATAAAAAAACCGAACGTTTCAATCACTAATGGGTTCCTTGCCGGTAGTAAACTAACATAGTCCCTTGTCATGGTCGTTCTTTTAAGTTTCATGAGAGTAGGTCCGACAGGTGTTCTTAGGATAAAAGAATTGAAAAGAGATGTCTATTTAGGGGTAACATGCTTTAGATTGCATATGCTACGCGTCGGCAGCCTTTTTACCCTTTTCTTGGTGAGAATTTTGTGCCTGTAGAATGATAGAATAATTCACATTATGAATTCATTTGATGAGAGCAGGCCGCATGGTATTCTGTGTTAGAACTTGTATGATTTGATGCATGCTGAGACTGTGGTTTGATATGTGCACGTAAATGATAAAGGCATTAGGATATACCTTACACCTGTTTATTTGTTTTGTGTTTACCGAACCATCACCCTTAGTAGCCCTGTTGAGCCTATTTACCCTTTCGTTTGTCCACCCAATGTGAAATGTTTGATACCGACCGTGTACGACAAATTATGAATAATTGAAAAAAAAAAGAAAAAAAAGAGAGGAAACAAAGAAAAAAAAAATAGAAAAAGGAAAAAGAACAAAAAGAAAGCTTCGTGAATAATGTTATATTGTTTTGGGTAGAAACCAACCCAAAAGTGTGAGTTGTTATGTGTGTTGCAAATAAAGTTGTCACGGTTTGGTCGATCGTTTGTTCGCCATATGAAAATATAAATATAAGCCAAAAATCTTCCTACCCTTAGCCTAAGCCCAAAACCGAAAGTCCTTTTGATGCGTGCCGTGTTATATACAGTGGAGGTGTGATTGTCATTCAAGCATATGATTACAGAATTTCATGTTTGGTTTTGAGTGTTATGCATACTAGCACATTACACGCTAGTTCATATTTTCAAACCGAGAGGAGAGTTTATTGTGAGGGGCGTGTAGCATGTGTTGTGATCCTAAGCATGTTAGTTCTGAATAAACAAGTCTTAAGTTTTATAAATTGCATCAATTGCTTGTCGGACTGTCAACCTCGATTGTGTCAGTCTATGGGACGGGTATGACTAGGGACTTAAACTGTTGCATAGGTTAAGGGGTTTAGAGGTGTTGTTACTATGGTGAGTAGTTCCATATCGGTTTGCTTGAGGACAATCAAAGATAAGTGTGGGGATGTGATGGAGAGTGTGAAACACGGGTGCTAAAGTGCTTATCTTACGTGATTTAATCCGTTTTAGGTGATTATATGTTTGGAATGTGTTTATTGCGAGTGTTTGTGTGCTTTGCAGGTAAGACGTGTAATATGGTGAAGTTAGGATGTTTAAAGATGGAGCAGAAGGCACTTGCGGCTTACGGAATTAAAACGTGACTTACGGTTTACTGGTGATGAACATAAAGAAACAGCAGGTTTTTTAAATAACACAACTTGGGTGGGTCTCCAATATCGAAGATTAGCAGTTATCAACTATTTTTTAGTGGGCTTCATGGACTCACGACTATTGGCAGCCATCGACTAGAATTGTGGGCTCTAAAATCACCTTGGTATCATCAATTCATCATCATTCAACATCTTGATCCACGATAACTTTTGGCAGCCACTACCTCAAAGATTGGAGTAAAAAAATAACACTTTTGTGGGCTTCTTCATGGATCACGAATTCTAGGCAGCCACATTATACAACTTTTGGGCTCTGAAATCAAGGCTCAACGTCATCATCATCGACTTTTGTTGTGGGCCTTCATTATCACAAAGGTTAATAGTTGGGCTTGGATCATTCACGGAAGATAATTTTTGGAACACACACATCATCATCGAACATTGGCAGCCGTATACAATACTTTTGGCCCTCGTTTTCAGAACATCATCATCATTATTCCCCCACAATAGACTAATCATCACATCATCATGATCTCAGTTCTCTTTCAAGCTATTGAAGATCAACAACCTATGATGAGCGGCTAAATATCTTGTGACACTTCGGGTGAATGATTCTTGTGAGACACTTTTAATTCTAGTTTCTGTTTTGTATTGAGATTTGGATTTGTAGTCGGGTGACAGCCGACTATTTGCGTGATTATATAATTTGTGTGACAGACAAATCCTGGGTGACAGTCAGGGTTATAATCATGTTTTGAATCCATTTATGCTTTTGTTGATTGAATGATTCCTATGAACGTTTGTTTTAATATTTCTCTGATCAATTAGTATTAAGATTTTGAACTGCATAGTTAATTGGTAGATGTGACAGATTTACTATTCAATCAATAGCATCCAATAAAATCAGAACTAGGTTATTAGTAATTACAGAATCTGAATCCCGGAGTGATCACATTTTCTCATCATTGTTTGTTACAACTCAATCTTTTTCTTAATTGCAACTTGTTTCATGTGTTTTTAAGTCCATATCAGTTTTGTAATCATCAGTTAGTTTAGTAAATTTTACAAACAAAACGTGTAGCACTAACCACATGCTCCTCGTGGATTCGACACCCGACTTACCCTGTCTATAGGTAAAGTTACGTTTTTTTTTTTTTTTTTTTTTTGAGTGGCCCACGACAGCCTCATCAAAATGGCGCCGTTGCCGGGGAGCTAGTGCGCTTAGTGTTATATCGTTTATTTGATTTTTTTTATTTATTTTTTTCAGTACTACTTTTAGTTTTACTTGTGCAGCAACTATGGAATGGGATTATGATGTTGAACCATGCTCATGTTGCGGGAGTCACAATCACTGGGCTCAAGATTGTCCACGTTCTTACCACCCGGATCATGGCTCCAGAGGATATCAAAATTACAATCAATCCGATAAAGGCGGTAACGAGCAGAGTCGAAACGCAATTGAGGAAGATAAGATTTTAGAGTTATTCAAAACCCTCCTCAAGCATGTAGAGGAACTCACCCAGTCTCTCAAGGAACAGCAAAATATTAATGAATCACTTAACCAGCGAATTGAACAACTAACTAATCAGTTTGACAATTTTGCAGAAAGAAAAGCTACAGTTAGCCTGGTTGAGGATGCTGGATCAGAGACAGATAGAGATCCAGGGGAACCGCTCATCCCAATTCAACTTGGGGATCTCAAGACAGATAACGCTTCATTGAATTTTGGAGTTAGTATGAGTGTTCTTCCCGGGTATATTTATGATAGGTATGATTTGGGCCCATTGCAACAGGTTAATGATCCTATGGTTTTAGCTGAATACTCACGAGGAAGGCCCCGAGGGATTTTGAAGGGATTGACTGTAAAGGTAGGCGACTTTTATTATCCTGAAGATTTTGTTGTCTTAGATCCATATACAGAGAAGGAACAACTGAGGGTGATACTTGGCAGACCATTCTTGGCCACTGCAGATGCTCAGATCTGTTGCTGGAAAGGTACAGTTGATATGACATACGGGAGCCGTAAGCTTTCTATTGACTTCCTTTCACATTCTTTTGATTATTCATTTATAAATACTTGTTCATGGGATTTTGTTACTAACACGAGTTATTCTCGAGTGTGTGACGATGGCCAGAAAGAGAGTGTTGCTATGATTGACATATCTAAAGATGACAAGATCGTGAAGGATAAAGAGGCCAAGTCACCTTGGTGGCTCAAATTGAGAATTAAAAAGCAATTAGCCAAGCGAAAAAAGAAGCCACCAAAGGAAGCATCCAAATCCAAGAAGAATCCCATAGAGACACGTACGGGCGAGTTATTATATTCTTTCGATGATGCAGATCCAGATAACCCAGATCATTGGGATTCCATAAGAGATGATGGATGGATGTGGGATGATAACCATGTGTTTCATACACAGGGGATATTATATGAACCACCATGAGCTTAACCAGATACGGTCTGGCTGAAGACTATAAACTTAGCGCTCTCGGGAGGCAGCCCGAGGATGTAGAGTAGTGTATTTTTTTTTTTTTTTTTGCGTGATTATTGTTGCAGGTTACCAGGTTATTAATCTTTACGGATGCAATGGTCCAAGTGTGGGGATGTTTGGTGAAGTCCCAATACGTTCTAGTGCAGTGGCGGACGATGCACGGATTAGAGTTCAGTAAAAAATGTCCATACTCAATCTCCATTTGGACGGGGACGATTTGTACACTAATTGTAGAGATTGACCCGAGTACTTGTTGGACACGGCCGCGAATGAAATGCTATACGGTCGTGGTGGAACATGACGCATGAGGATTCTACGCTTTAAACCAGGGGAGTCTGTTCCACTTTTATTATTGCATTTTTATTTTTGTTTTTGGTGGTGTTGAACTATTTATGTTTAGGGAATGTGTTTACGTTATTTGTGTTAGGGATAGCCACTCAGGGGGTTGTTAGTTGGTATTCTCATCATTGTTTGTTACAACTCAATCTTTTTCTTAATTGCAACTTGTTTCATGTGTTTTTAAGTCCATATCAGTTTTGTAATCATCAGTTAGTTTAGTAAATTTTACAAACAAAACGTGTAGCACTAACCACATGCTCCTCGTGGATTCGACACCCGACTTACCCTGTCTATAGGTAAAGTTAGGTTTTTTTTTTTTTTTTTTTTTTTTTTGAGTAGCCCACGACAGCCTCATCATCAAGTAGCGGCGCCTGTGGCAAATGCACCGCTTGCTAAGCGTGCATACACTGGGCCACACCCGCTTTGCCCTACTTGCACCTACCACCACCGACTACCATCGCTTGCCGTTTCTGTGCGCACTGCAATATGTACGGCCATTTTACTACCAACTGCCGTATCTGACAAGCACCTGCTCATCAAGCTCTCCTCACCGCCCCTTAGGGTCAACAAGCTCCTCCGGCACCCGCAGTCAACGCCAGAGCCTGCTTCGCATGTGGCAATCCTAACCATTTCGCCAACGTGTGCCCGAACAGGGTTGTGAAACAAGAGCCACAGCAGCAGCAGCCTCAGCAGTAACAACAGCAGGCAGCACGCGCACGAACTTTCAACATCAACGTGCGCCAAGCCCAAGCCAACAACAACGTGGTCAATGGTACGTTCCTTGTGAATGGTATTTATGCTTCGTGTTTATTTGATACTGGAGCCGATAATTGCTTTGTGTCGTTCGAATTCGAGAAGCTCCTTAGTCATAAACGCTCCCAACTCTCCTCGACGTACGATGTTGAAGTCGCTACTGGAAGAACCGTCGCCGTTAATTCTGTCCTTCGTGATTGTACCCTTGAGCTCAACAATCACATCTTCCCAATCGACCTTATTCCGATGCAACTCGGAAGCTTTGATGTCATAGTAGGTATGGACTTTCTTCGCGAAAACCATGTTGAAGTTGTGTGCTTCAACAAGATGATTCGATTCTCGCTCGCGAATGGTGACTTATTATGTGTTTATGGCGAAACTGCTTCGAAGGGTCTCAAACTCATGTCATGTGTCAAAGCCAGCAAGTATCTCCCCAAGGAGTACATGGCTTTCTTGGCTAACATCGTAGTAGCGGAGAAGGAAAAGAAAGGAAAGACAGAAGTGAAAGACGTTCCTGTGGTTCGTGAATTTCCTAATTTATTCCCTGACGACCTTCCTGGCTTACCACCAAGTCGTGATATCGACTTTCGTATCGACCTCATTCCTGGAGCCAATCCCGTTGCCAAAGCTCCTTACCGACTTGCGCCGTCCGAAATGCACGAACTCTCGAACCAACTCCGGCAATTACTTGAGAAAGGCTTCATTCGCCCGAGCACCTCTCCTTGGGGCACGCCAGTCCTTTTCATCAAAAAGAAGGATGGGTCGTTCAGGATGTGCATCGACTATCGGGAATTGAATAAGTTAACTATCAAGAACCGCTATCCCCTACCTCGAATTGACGATTTGTTTGATCAGCTACAGGGTGCTACGTGCTTCTCGAAGATCGATCTACGCTCAGGCTATCACCAACTACGCATTCAAGAGGAGTATATACCTAAAACCGCTTTTCGCACTCGATATAGCCATTATGAGTTCGTTGTTATGCCTTTTGGTCTAACCAACGCACCCGTGGTTTTCATGGATCTGATGAATCACGTGTGTAAACCATATCTCGACCGTTTCATCATCGTATTCATCGACGATGTCTTGATCTATTCCAAGTCGAAAGCCGAACACGCGCAACATCTACGTTTGGTTCTCGAGCTACTCCAGGGGAATCAACTTTATACCAAGTTCACCAAGTGTGAATTTTGGCTGGAGGAGGTTCAGTTCCTGGGTCACATCGTAAATAGACAGGGTATTCACGTCGATCCTGCGAAGATTGAAGCAGTTAAGAGTTGGATCACGCCTAAGAAGTCCGTTCTTTTCTCGGGCTAGCGGGCTATTATCGACGATTTATCGAAGGATTCTCCAAGATCGCAGTGCCGCTTACCGCTCTCACCCATAAAGACAAGCCTTTTGTTTGGGGAACCCAACAAGATTCTGCTTTTCAAACCCTCAAACATATGCTTTGCAATGCTCCTGTTCTCACACTACCCGACGGAAATGATGATTTCATTGTCTACTGTGACGCTTCCAACCTTGGACTTGGTTGTGTTCTCATGCAACGAGACAAGGTTATAGCTTACGCATCTCGTCAGCTCAAAATCCACGAGAAGAACTACACAACCCATGATCTCGAGCTAGGCGCAGTTGTTTTTGCGTTAAAGATTTGGCGACACTACCTCTATGGTACAAAGTGTACGATCTTCACCGATCATAGGAGCCTACAACACATCTTTGATCAGAAAGAACTTAATATGCGTCAACGCCGATGGGTAGAACTTCTCAACGATTACGACTGTGAGATTCGTTATCACCCAGGCAAAGCAAATGTCGTTGCCGACGCACTCAGCAGACGGAGTTATGTGCTCAGCATTCGCAACGATCAAGCCCAATACGACCTCGAAACCCTCATCCGTGAAGCCCAGCATGCCTGTTTTAATGAACGCACACTGAAGAAGGAACGAATCTATCATGATGGAGCCCAGCTTGTGAGCAAATCAAATGGGATATTCCACTTCCTGGACCGAATTTGGATCCCTAAACGGACTGATTTGTGACAGATTCTGATGGACAAAGCCCACAAATCCCGGTATTCTATGCATCCCGGTGCCGACAAAATGTACCAGGATCTTCGTTACAAGTACTGGTGGCCTGGCATGAAAAGGGATATTGCTCTCTATGTCGGAAAATGCCTGACTTGTGCAAGAGTCAAGGCTGAACATCAACGACCCTCTGGCTTACCCGAACAACCACCTATCCCCATGTGGAAGTAGGAGAGTATAGCTATGGATTTCGTAACAAAGCTTCCGCACACTTCATCAGGTCACGACAGCATTTGGGTTGTTGTTGACCGTTTGACCAAATCAGCCCACCTTTTGCCAACACGGGAAGACTACAAGGTAGAACGATTAGCCCGAATCTACACCGACGAGATCATTTGTAATCATGGGACGCCTCATGATATCATCTCTGACCGTGATGCTCGGTTTACCTCGCAACTGTGGGAAACGTTTCAAAAGGCTCTTGGTACATCGCTAAATCTAAGTACCGCGTTCCACCCTCAAACCGATGGTCAGACTGAAAGAACGATTCGTACTCTTGAAGACATGCTCCGTTCGTGTGTCATAGACTTCAGTGGTAATTGGGACAAATACCTGCCGTTAGTCGAATTCTCGTATAACAACAGTTATCATTCCAGCATTCAAATGGCACCATTCGAGGCTTTATACAGAAGAAAATGTCGATCGCCTATTGTATGGCACGAGATCGGTCATTCGCAATTAACCGGTCTTGAGCAATTACAAGAAACGACAGACAGAATTTTCCAAATTCAAGACAACCTGGTAAAAGCTCGGAATCGACAGAAAAGTTACGCCGATAGACGACGCAAGCCCCTTGAATTCGACGTTGGCGACTACGTACTCCTAAAGGTATCACCTTGGAAGGGTGTGGTCAGATTCGGCAAGAAAGGGAAACTAGCGCCTCGATATGTTGGACCTTGTAAGATTCTGGAAAGGATCGGGAAAGTCGCCTACAGACTCGAACTACCAGAGGAACTTAGTAACGTCCACCCGACTTTCCATGTGTCAAACCTCCGAAAGTGCCTAGCTGAGCATGATTTAATTGTGCCTCTCGATGACCTCCAAGTAAACGAAACACTACACTTCGTGAAGAAGCCTGTCGAAATCATGGATCGCCAATCCAAGCAACTCAGACGCTCGCGCATTCCTATTGTGAAGGTCCGATGGGAATGCAAACGAGGCGCGGAGTTTACTTGTGAACTCGAAAGCGACATGAAGGCGAAGTACCCGCAGTTGTTTAAAGGAGAAAGTCTAGAGAAAGAAAAGTGATTCACGGTGTTGTACGACTTTCAGCCTAATTTCGGGACGAAATTCCCTCAACTAGGGGAGGCTGTAACACCCCGTGTTTTCAAAAGTCAAAGTCAAAGTCAAGGTCGAAGTCAACGACCGATTACACGACGTGACTTGTAGTAGATTTCTTTTATTTGTCTATTTTTGTTGTATTATGTGGAGTAAGTGTCAATGATTACAATAATCGACACGAATTATTCAACTTACGACTGTGAAATATAGGAAGTAACAATGCGATAAAGTTAATTAATCGATAATCAACTATGCTAACCAAATCGACATCGAATCGAATCGAAACCCGAATTACGCAATTGGAATAATGGTTATACGTGTGTGTGTGCCTTATGTGTTACTTGTGCATGTTTATTTATGAATGTTGTGGAAATCAATCGAAACTCGAAACGCAATCGAACTCAATCGAAATCGAACTCGAATCACAATCGAAATGGTATGATAATTAGTGGAGAAGGGATAGTGCTCGATATGAGTAGTTGGGATTAAAAGTAATTTGACTAGGAAACTCTATCGTATCGGACCGATCGCAATCGAAATCGAATCAGCAAAAATCGTCGCGTCAAACACTCGAACCAAGTGCCATCCGGCCGGATAGCCATCCGACCGACCCACACTTTCCTCTTTTGGAATCCTATAAATACCCATGTCACTCTCAAACTTTCTACTTTTGGAAACCTCTGTCCGAACAACACGCTCTCCTCACCTTTTCTTCGATTTCTCTCGATTCCGGTAAGATCTCGTCCTAAATCTTGTACTTTCTTGATCTACACGCACTCCTACACCTTTCTATCTTTTAAATCTTCACTTTTAACCATGAAATCACTAGATTTGAGGTGTTCTAGGATGATGTCATCATGTATTCTTGAAGAACTTCATGTTTTGTCTTCAATCCACCAAGAACAACTTAGATCTTACCGATTTCCATGCAAATAAACAAAGATCTAGCTTAGATCTAAACATAAATATGGTGAAAAAGGATTGAAAGATGGTTTCTAACTTTCTTTCAACTCTTTTACACTCAATGCACTCAAAACCGAGAGAATCGGACCTTGTCCTAAGATCTAGATTCTCCCCACGAGACCACCGATTCTGGGTTAACCAAGAACAACCGCCTCGAACCGGTTAACTGGCCGAACTAGGGTGATTCCTGGACGGTCAGGTCACTTGGGTCATAGTGGGGTTCTGTTGGTTAACACGTTGTCAAAACGTCTCAATAAAATGACAAACAATCAAAACGACCAAGTGTAAGACGAACGGAACAACCGGGACGGAGTGCTATCCGACCGGACTACTGTCCGAACGGATAGGCCACCCGAACGGATTGCCATCCGAACGGATTGCCATCCGAACGGATCACACCTTGGGTCCCACCCTTAAACAACTTTATCTGAAGTTTGAGTATTGAACGAATTGCTATCCGAGCGGATTACCATCCGACCGGATTACTCTTCGGATCATGAGATACTAGGACTTCAAAGACTTAAACAATTTTCAACATGTTCATTAACAGGGTTGCCACCCGGTCGGATGGACATCCGACTGAGTGACACTTCTGATGTGAATTTGTTCTCACTAAGTAACCTCGTCACTAAAGTCGCCGTCCGACCGGACTGCCGTCTGGCCGAATGACCATCCGAACGGATTGTCATCCGCACGACCGACCGCCCGATCGACCGACTTGAAGGGTAGAGATACTTTGATGTTTTCAAAATGCTACATCGAAAACTTCAAAAGTCAAGCCATCATACATACACCCATCATTCACAAAGGAAGAAACAATCCACTCGAATAGTCATCCGACCGGATGACCATCCGAACGGATTGTCATCCACACTAACAAGCCGTCCGATCGGATTACCATCCGACCGAACTGCTATCCGACCCACCTACACTTTACATCGTTTTATGCGTCACTTATCGTTATGCTATCAAACTATTCAGGCTAACCGTACTCGCTAAGCGCTCCCTTCAATCTATCAACCGATGTGAGTATACTCGACCCCTTTTTGCTTTATGCACTTTTGGGTGTTACATACGTTACAACTATTCAAATCACAACAAACACACTACTCAATACTATTTGAACGCTAACCATTAATGCATGTTATACGTGGCTTATGAATGCTTGTTTGTTATGTTTACACATGGAATGCTGTCTACCTGCCTTAGCAACGACAGTACTATAGTTTGGACCCAGCACCCGTTCACCCGGGGGTTGTTAAGGACAATTACTTGCATGGATTACGGTGGTAATCATGTATTGCGAACTGCCTCGGGCACTCAACTCGTAGTCATTGGTATCGATGGATCTATGTCGATAACTAACGTGCCTCATTTCGCTATGTGTACGTGCTGGTAATGCGTAAACGAATTCGAACTCTATATACTATTATCAAACTTGTATGCTCACCTTTACATTATATGTATTGACTTTATTTTAACGTATATGACAGGTGCTTAGGATGCACACTTGCTAGGAAGTCGAGGCTAGAATAAGGCTCTAGAGGCCAACAAATAGTTGTCTGTACTAAATGAATCAAGGGTCTCTAGAAGCAGATAAACAATTGCTCTATTTAAATCTGAGTTGTCGAAATAGAACTATTTGCCTAGATTTTGCCTGTAATAATTTGTTTACCTTTTGAGGCATGGTATGGGACATGTTATTTTAAATTGACTGGTAATGATAATTGTTATGGAAACTTCTGGACAATCTGTTTCGCTCAGTGCCATACCCCGATGTTTCCGCCATCGGTTGGGGTGTGACATTGTGAGCCTTCCGTCTTCTTAGTGTTTGAGCCTTCTTCTTTCATGCCTACATTCTATGAAGCACGGGGACGGCTATGAGCCTTTAGTACCCGTCCTAGGGACGGTTTGGGGAAGGAAACGCCGCGGGGACGGCTGGGGATATTTCCAAAACGTATCCTGAAATCGGGGGATGGCAACCAAATGTTTCGGGGACGTTTCCATTCATTTTTAGTATTTCCAGGAAGAAGAAGATAAAGAGTAGAAGAAGATGAGGAAGATAAGGGCGGCTGTTAGGGTTTCAGAAAGAAAAAGATGAAGACCAGAGAGGAAGATGAGGAAGAGAGTGGGCAGCTGGGTTTTTAGACTTTAGGGTTATGCAACTTTATGTATTTTGACATGTAGCCCCTCCATTTTTTCAATAGTTTCTATTTATTCTATATAACTTTTAAAAATTTACATAAAAGTGTAAAATTAGTTTGTACATTTTAACATTTAACCCCTTTTATTTTCCATGGTTTATATTTGGCCCTTAAGTTTATAAATTATTACATGAAAAGCATAAAACTAACATTATATGTGTTTATATATAAATTATAAATAGATATTTTTTATATTTTTTGTCATACCCATATCTTGGATTTTTGAGTTTTGCCATTCCCCGTATTGTCCCCGTACTCTAGTCCCATACCCGTTCCCGTGCTACATAGCCTACATTAAACGCATTCATTCATTTAGCCCAACACATTCATTCCATTATTTACATAAATTTCTCACTTTCAAGTGACAAACATAATCACAATTTTTCATAATTTCACACATTTAATATCTTAAGCAATTCATCGAACACTTGGTGTGCATAGTATTAATAATGCATAATGTACAAGTATACAAAGCACGATTCAACTAGTTCATCTCACAACTTATCAATAATCAACCAAATTCATAAATTCCTTTACATCTACATCAATTTACCTAGGATTCAAGCATTACAACAAAATCATATTTCAAGATTACACATGATTTACTTATACTTAATCATCCTATTCATAATAAATTCACATCAAGTGAGTTTATACCACAATATTTCAAATGGTCAAAAATCAAACATAATCTTTGTTCTAGAGTGTAATCTTAACTTCAATTTACACAAATTGTTACAAGAACTCATGATTAGGTTAAAACCCACTTCCTATAAATCATCAATTCAAGTAATTCGACTTACCACTTCAATAAACGAGCTTAGATGATCGAACATTAGAGTTCATGCAGTTGATTATCTTCGAAGTTCCTTTTCAATTGACTGAATTTAGCAAACAAGGGTTTCACCCTTGTTTCCTCTGCCCTGTTCGATCCCAGACACACACATACATGTGTGTGTTTTGGGTTTCAGTTGTTTTAATACTCTCATTTTCATCATTGTTCAAGTTTAACCCTCCTAATGTTTGTGTTTGTTTTATTTAGGCACTTTCCATCATTTAACTAGCGTTTTAACATAGTGAAGAGTTCAAATGAGAAGAAATTTTTTGTAAGAATAAAAAGAAGAAATTTCAACCAATAAGAATGCTTCATTTTACTTCATTTAATTTTTGTATTTAATATTAATGTATGGGTATATTGGTAAACTTAGATGGATCATTAATTGGTAGTCTTCCTTTTTAATAGCTAACTACATCAAATTTGTAACTTATTATAAAAAAAATATTTTTCAAAAAAAGAAAAAAATATATAATTTAAAGTGTAGCATAAATTATTAGGTGTGTATGATGAATTACGAGTTGTGTAGGATAAATTTCAATATGTGTAGGATAAATTTCAAAACGTGTAGGATAAATTCTGACGTGTGTAAGCAAAAATATAAGTGTGGAGGATGATAGTGTTTATGACTAATTAATTAATCAAAGATAATAATAAATGAGTTGAGAGAAAAACTATTTAATGTTTTACATTTGTACCCTTTATTCTTTTTCTTCTTAATTTAATTTTCTTCTCAAATGAACCTTCCACTTTTAACATATTCATTAACTAAGTTAAATTTTCTAGTTAATTTAACTTATATGTCTAATAAATATTTTTGGGGTGTTACATAATGCCACACAACCGTCATCGACCACCAACACTGACTCGACCTAGGATCTGCGTGTTGCGACGAACCTGTCAAACATGAAAAAATAGAGGTAAAAACGTTGAACCACACATACACACTGCGCCGTGTTAACTTGCAAAATTTGAAACAAAACATAAAAAAGTTGAACCACAGTCGTACATTGCGTCATATTAACTCGAAAAATTTAGAACTATACGTAAAACGAAAATTTGCGAAAGATGAAAAGTATAAGTGACAAAAGTTGTGAAGTTAAATTGCAAATAATGAAAAGTTTTGGATTAAAGTTAAAAAACAATTTATGCAGGGTTAAAATTGCAAAAGTTAAAAACATTTGGATTAAAAGTAAAAAATCAAGTTTTTTTTTTTTGAAAAAAGTCCCAAAGCACAAGGTACAAGTTGTATTGCATATTTTTTGTTGCTTATTTATAGTAACTAGGAATAACACCCGCGCGCGTTGCGGCGTGGGTACATTGCAAACAGCAAATATATTAGTCTAAATCTTATGTGATGCGTTAACCATATGAGAACGTGCATTTCGACTTATCTGATCGAACTCAATGTAACCTATATAAGCATTGCGATTAGATCAAAACATAAAGTAAATCAAATTTATACCGTACAATCATAACGTATTATATAGGATCTGGCTCATACATAGAAAACGTAACGAGTATAACAGAAAAGCTGACACGTATAATCAAAAGAGATTAATTAGAACTTTTGAAAAAAAGAAACCACAATTTGACTCCACTTGGTTCGAAACAAAATTAATGAAACATTCATAAAATAAGCATGGAAACAGATTATATTTGACCTCACTAATTTCCCAAAAAAGTTTACGTTGAAACATACGGCAACTCGAATTTATATCGAAACGTACATAAAATATGCACATATAAGATGTTTTTTAAACAAAAAGTATTATATTTGATCTGACTCGTTTCCAGAAAAAAGTTTACGTCAAAACGTAGAGCAAATCGAATTCATACCGACACGTACATAAAAATGTGCACGTAAAAATAGTTTTTTTTTAAGTAAAGGAGGTATAGGGGTGAACTCGAAACAAATTATTTTTAGTAAAAAAATTAATAGGTTAAATACGTTTGTAAAATCATGCCAAGTATCCCAATGCCATACAACCAACAACAGAAGAGCTTGTAAAATAAAATAAATAAAAAAAGAAAAAATTACACTGAACGAAAAACATACGTAAAATCGTTGAATCACGCACATCCGTTGCGGTGTGTTTATGCGAAGAAATTAGACCGAAACGTAAAACGTAGAAAGAAAAAACTAAGCTGATTTAGGGCCCCGCGCATTGGAACGAACTTGTCAAACGTAGAATAATAGACGTGTTGCGACAGACCTGTCAAACGGGAAAACAGACAAAAAACGTTGAACCACAGAGACACACAGTTGCGGCGTGAAGACTCGCGAAATTTTAAACGAAACGTAAAACGAAAAACTTGCAAAAGATGAAAAGTATAAGGGATCAAAGTTGAAAATAAAAAAAAATGTTGAGATTAAATTGCAAATAATGAAAAACTTTGAGTTAAAAATTAAAAACTTAAAGGGATTAAAATAAAAAGATAAAAACATTTGGATTAAAAATGAAAAATCAAATTTTATTTGAAACACTCCCTATCCATATAGTACAATAACAAAAGCAACAAAATGTTGCTAATTTATATGTTGTAATAAAATAAAATAAGTTAAATGTAAAACATAATAAAGATTATTATGTTTTAAATTATACTTTATATTTTTTTGAATCTTATATAATTTTGTTCAAAAAACCGAAATAATCGAAAAACCGAATCGAACTGACATAGAAATCGAAACCGAAAAAACCGAAATCGAACAGTTTTAAAAAGCAAAAAACTGACATTTCGGTTTCGGTTTTGATTTTACCTAAAAACCAAACCAAACCATGCACATCCCTAATTCAAGTGGATGTGCACCACAATTTATGTGTAGGAATAACAGTACTGGCAATTTAACGACTAATCAACTTCCTCGTACGCTTTATTAACAACCATAACTAGGGCTGTAAACGAACCGAACGAACACGAACAAGGCCTTGTTCGTGTTCGTTCGTTAAGGAAATAAATGTGTTCACGAACGGTTCATGAACACTTAACGAACGAAATTTTATGTTCGTGTTCGTTCATTAAGGAAATGAGCGTGTTCGCGAACGGTTCACGAACACAAATAAATTTGGCAAACGCGACAAAGGATAAAGATAGATGGCCCAGAGAGTAGCACTCGAACTTCAATCCCCTATTGTGGCACGGAGTCAATCGTATTCGCCGATGTAAATAATGAGAAATGAAAGGAAAATGATGCATAAACAAGGTGAAAGTGGGTTTCCTAGTTTAATTGTTAGGGTAATAAAATAAATAAAAGTTTAATAATATAAAAAGTACAAATAAAATATAAGAAAGTTCAAAGATCTTCAATTAAAACACAAACATACGAATATAAACGAATGCAAATCAACGAATGTCCATGAACACGTTCACGAACACCTTACCGAACGTTCACGAACACAATCGAACGAACGAGACCTCTGTTCATGTTCGTTCATTTAACTAATCGAACGAAATTTCTTGTTCATGTTCGTTCGTTTAGTAAACGAACGAACGAACATAAACGAACTTCCCGCCGAACGGTTCACGAACTGTTCGCTGAACGTTCGGTTCGTTTACAGCCCTAACCATAACTTTTTTAATACATTAAAATTTAAAATAAAACACACCATAAAACAAACATTTTGTTTTCTTTAATTTGAGTATGATATTTGTTATATATTTTTTTGTTTACTTTTAAAAGTTAACTTATTAAGTGATTATGAATAGTAGGGCTGAGCAATAACCGGACCATTAACTGAAACCGAACCGAAAACTGACGAAACGGAACTGAAATTAACCAAAACCGAATTAAAACTGACGAAACCGAACTGAAATTAACCAAAACCGAATTAACCGAAAGTCGGTTATCGTTATTTTGTGTACTATCGGTTAACCAAAATTAACCGAACCATTAATATTTCATACATTTCTAGTTTTTATACCTCCATTTTCATGTTTTATACTTTCATTTCATATATTTATATCTCCACTTCATTTATCCATACATCTCTTATATGTATTTCTAAACAAAAATTTTAGCCAACCGAACCAAAAACTAACAAATTCATCGAACCGATTAACCGATAACTTCAGTTACAGTTAGTGCTGATAACCGATTCGAGCCATACACACCTATTTTATTTCTCCATCAAACAAACAGTTATTCAAAAGTTGCGTCCGTACAAACAAACGAAGGATGACCGTTAAAAGTATTTACTACATATACAAAACCCATGGCCGGGAATAGTGCCAGGCAACTGCCTGGCACCTGGTAATTGGCCGTTTTGGGCGGCGACTTCTTGCCATCATTGGACAAGAGTATTGCAGTTTTACCCCTGCTTCCAAATCAACTACCTTCACCGTAAACGCCATAGGTTCAGCCGTTAAAAGTCAGTTGTCGGAAAATGTTTGCTTCACTGAAACGAGCTAGAGCTTTTGGAGTTATACTATAAAGATGCCGATCCACATCAAAATAAGACATGCAAGCTCAGATCTGGTCGCCGGAGGTTTGCCGGAAAGCTAGATTGGCCGGCCGGATCTAGGGTTTAACTGGTGCAAACGTGTAGATAGATAAAAAGAGATTGACTAGGGATGAAGTAGATGCTGGTAGGCAACCGAGGGTTTCTTCGCGGCGAAAGTTCAGGGTTTTATGGCGGTGGTTTCAGGGGTTTTCGGGCGGTGTTAGCACGATGGAGAGAGAGAGAACGGATTGGTTAATGGTGAGAGTAAGAGCGATAGGTGCTGCTACTTGATAGTGTCGGTGGCGAGACAGAACAGAAGGAGGAGGTCGCCGCCGGTGAACAAACATGCTACTTTCAAACAAGATGTTGAAATGAGAGAGATGATGAAGATGTGGTTGAGGTTTCAAAGTGGCTCTTGCTATTTCCTTTTTCTTCCCAACACAAAATAATGATAAAAGTTTACTTTATATTTTTTTCCAGCATATGATTTTCCATATTTAGTTGGTGAGTTTTTTTAAGAAAAAGAATAATCGGTTCAGATTATCAAACTTCAAAGTTTTTGAAAGCTATTCATTTTCTCAAGTAACCTTCTTTTCTCCCTTTTTAAAAATTAATCATGTAAATAATAAAGATTCTAACTTTCGATAAATAATTGATTAAATTGAATTATTAAGTTAATATTAATTAATATATGACATTTAATAAAGATATATTAGCGGCGCCAATAGTTCAGACCCTTTATTGGGCTAAATGGGCGACAACTTTAATAATGGCAGGCAGCTGCCTGACACTCCCCTATTGGCCCAACAAATTTACGATTTTATCTCGCGTTAAAATTACGATTTTGCCATCAGTTAAAAATTATGTTTTTTCCCTCACATAAAAATAAATTTACGCTTATGCTCCCAGCTAAATGTTTCAATTATGCCCTCGGTTAAAAGTGACGATTTTGCCCCGTTTCAATTTACAGTTTTGCCATTAGTTTTTTCCCTTAAAAATACGATTTTCCCATCAGTTCAAAATTATGTTTTTACCCCCGCTTAAAAATAAATTTACGCTTTTGCTCTCAGCTAAAAATTCCAGTTTTGCCCTTCGTTCAAAATTACGATTTTGCCCCGTATAAATTTATAGTTTTGCCATTAGTTTTTTTCCTCACAGCCAAGTTACGATTTTACCCTAACATAAATTTACATTTTCCCCATCGTTTTTGTTTGTTTTCCTGTTGACATTATAAGTTTGCCCCCAGTGTAAAATTACAGTCGTGCCGGCAACTTCCTGGCACTCGCCCGTTGGTCCATTTAGTTTACAATTTATCCCCGAATTAAAATTATGATTTGGCCCTCAGTTAATAATTAGGTTTTTCCCATCGTTTTGGTTTTTTTTACCAAAACTATAAAGAATTTTTGTTTTCATTGATTTACTCGATTTAATTTTTTTTTCGTGTCAAGGAGTTGCCTAACACTAGCTCATTAGTCCTGAAAAATTACAGTTTTGCCCTGAGCCCAAAATTACGGTCTTATCATCGTTTTTGTTTTTTTTTTTTTCCTAGCAAAATTATAGTAGTCTTTTTTTAATTGGTTGAGAATTATTCGGCCATCGCCCCGCAACGCAGGCGGCGCATCTACTAGTTAAACACAAACGTCCTTTGAATCTTCGCCGTGACGTCGCACAAACAGAAAAGGCCTACCGTTAAACAAAACCTAGACCTAAAATTAACGGCGTAAGACATAAATATCTTCAGATATGACTATATATGCATCAACGCCCCCATTCTCCCAGCCTACTCCTTTCTGTAAAACCCTAATTTAGGGTTTTTATTGCAGCCTCTTTCTCTCAGCAACCCTAATTTCATCACTCCTGTTTGATTCTTCAACATGCCTAAATCAGCCAAGAAGTCCGCCTCCAAGGTAATAACTAACAACCTTATTTCAAGTTTTCAGTTGTTACTTCGTATGTCTTTAACATGTTCTGTTTCAATTTCGTTTCGTTTCGTTTCGTTTCAGGCTGTTTCAACTCCTGCAGCTGCTGCAGAACTGCCGAACAAAAACGGTAGTTAGCTGTTAATATATATATATATCTATATGCTGTAGTACTTTTGTAGGTTGAATTAAATATTCTTTGCAATTGAGTATTTATACTTGTATTTGGAATTTATAGGTAAAAGAGATGCAGAGGAGATTGTTGAGAAGAAAGCGGTCAACGGTAAGAAGCAGAAGATAGTCAACGGTGGTGTTATTGAGAAAAAGACCAAGGCTCAAAAGAAGAAAAACAAGAAGAAACAGGAAGAAGAAGAAGAAGAAGTGAAGGTATAATCTATTTTCGTGTATATATAATATAATTAATTAATTATTAATAATACATGTGAATAATACATATAGTTGTAATTAATTTTAGGGCTTCAAACTAACCTAACAAACACTAACAAGATCTTGTTCGTGTTCGTTTGTTAAGAAATATATGTGTTCACGAAGTGTTCATGGTCGCTTACCAAACGAGATTTTATGTTGGTGTTGGTTTGTTAAGGAAATGAACTTGTTCGTGTTCGTTTGCGTTTGGTTGTTAATTTTAGGCAATGAACGAACACGAACGTTGATGAACACAAATGAGCACAGACTAATGTTCATGAGCACAAATGGACACAAACAAACGTTCATGAATAAAATATGTATTACGCTGACACGTTACCTAACTTCCACAAACATAAATGAATGAACGTGGCCTTTGTTTATGTTCGTTTGTTTAATAAACGAACGAACACAGACAAACTTCCTGCCGAACAGTCGAATGATTGGTTCGTTTGCAGCCTTAGGTATAATCTTTTTACGTGTAGATGTAATTAAATGCATTTCTACAAAGCCAATTTATACATATAGGTGTAATTAAATGCATTTCTACAAAGCCAATTTATACTAGTTTTAACATAGTGTTTTGTCTATGCTGTATTTTTTGTAGGAGGAACCAAAGAATGATGATGTTGCAGCTGAAAATGAAGCTGATTCAGACAGTGAGGACAGTGACTATTCCGAAGAAGTGCGTGAGCTTGTGTCCGCTTTAAGGTTTTAATCATAATCATAAACATGAGTACTTAAGTTACTTATAAATGTTTATCTACAGAAGGGTGCTGCAGAAGAGGGGAGCGGTGATGATGACGAGGACTCCGAGGGCTCCGAGGGCTCAGACGAAGAAGATGATGGTTCCGAAGAGGATGAGGAACCTAAAACCACAAAGAAAACCGATGATGCTCCGTCAGCAACAAAAGCGGTTAGTGTTTTGTGTTCATGTATGTTTTGATTTTTTTTTTAATGTGTATGGTTGTATCACTAATAAATGTTACACATGGCAGCCTCAAGCTCCAGCAACAGGATCCAAAACTTTGTTTGTGGGCAATCTAAGTTTCTCTGTTGAAGAAAAGGATTTGTATGTGCATCTTGTTTATAAGTTTTGCAACTATACCGTTTTTGACCGTTTTCGACAACTAATTAATTACCTTGCAGAGTTGAATTCTTCAAAGACGCCGGTGAAGTTTTTGAGGTCCGTCTTGCTGTTAGAGATGGTCGATTTGCAGGTTATGGACATGTTGAATTTACCACCCCTGAAGCAGCTCAAAAGGTTTATTTTAATCTCTTTACTTTATTTTTCCCAATTAAATTACCATATATTTTATATAACTAACAGGCGTAATTCTATTTGCAGGCCCTTGAGCTCAATAATGAATTATTACTCGACCGTGCTGTGAGGCTTGATTTAGCAAAGGAAAAGGGTGCTTACACTCCTGGGTAATGATTCTTTCTTATTAAGATGTTACAATTGATTAAAAACTGACATTTGAATTGACAATCGGATATTTCATGATGTAGCAATGATAGGTCGTCTCAAAAGAGTGGACAATCTCAAGTACGAACTGTATTTGTAAGGGGATTTGGTACGGATGACGGCTTTGACGATGTATGTTTTAAATTTTACATTTTACATTTCATAACCCCACAAGTTATTTAGTTATACTCTTCTAATTTTATTATTTAATAACATTTTTTGGTATGTTGCACAGGTTAGGAGTAGCCTTGAGGAGCTCTTTGGGAAATGTGGAGAGATTTCAAGGATGTCTCTTCCTAAAGATTTTGAATCTGGTGGTCCTAAAGGGTATGTTTTTTGATATATAAAAGTTAAAATATGTGTATATTGACCTTTGTTGTAATAAATAAATTAAGCTTTTAAATGCTTTGTTTCTTCAGGGTTGCTTTCATAGATTTTACTGACGATAAGGCCTTCAGTAAAGCTCTTGACCTTAGTGGATCTGAGGTTAGTGGCAGCACTATAACAGTAGAGGAAGCTAGGCAAAAAGGCGGTGATGGAGGGTCTGGACGCGGTAGGGGTGGTGGGAGAGGTTTTGGCGGTGGTAGGGGCGGCGGAAGAGGTGATAGGTTTGGCGGTGGTAGGGGTGGCGGAAGAGGCCGTGGTGGCGGCCGTGGCCGTGGTGGCGGCCGTGGCCGTGGCAGAGGCCGTCGTTAATTTGGCATTCCAAGCATGACAACATATGATACATGGAAGATTTCGCTTTCAGTGACAATTGAGAATGGAAGTGTATGTAGCAGAAGACTTCTTGTATTGTTTTTGTTTGGTTTAATTTATGATTTTGTTTTATAGTTTTTGATGAGATGAGATTGGAAACTAGCTTCACATATTATGTAATATCTTGTCAGGTTTTATGTTTTATTTTAGTAACCTAAATGAAACCCAATTTTGTTCCATTTCATTTTCTTACCAAACTAACACCACCAATTCATTCTACTAGCTTTTCCCATGTAAAGGTCACCCTCTGTGAGGTTTTTATGAACGGCTAAAAGAATATATATGTAAACTAACAACGCCTCCATCGCCTATGGCCCCCTCTCAAATGTACTTTGGAGGGCCACGTTGGGTAGGGTAGCGTCGAAAGAGGGCTTGTTGCAACGTTGTACGGTGATGAAATGCCGGAACACATCTTTGCGACTTATAACTTATGTGAAACTTGGACTTGAGCTTATTCATTAAATGAACTTCAATTTAGGCTCGAGTTTGTGGTCGTTTAAACTTTGCTAGGTTTGAACTTTGACAAAACAAACTTTGAGTGAATGTCTCATCTTATTTACACCCATTGTTTCATTTTGGCAATTGAATGAATATATAATATGATGATATATCATTCATTTTTATAATCAAATAATGCTAAAGTTTAATTTCCAAGCTCATTTTATTTTTACCTAGTTGTAATCAGATTAACTACTGTAAGTTTTTGTAAAATGGATTAACAATTTAATTCAGTATTTATCATACTAAGAATACTAGAAGGGTGCTCACGCGATGCGGCGGGAAACATAAACACTGCCACAGCGTTCATTCTTCAGTTGGTTTGGTTATTATCCTCAACTGAAACCGAAGCCATCGATTAGTCTATTTTTATTAACTAATCGGTTGGATTGATGGGTTTTGGTTTGATTCGTTTAATTTCGATTAATAGCCAAAACCAAACTTGGGCTAAAACTTTTACTTAGAAATAATGAAATTAAGGTATAAATATATGAAATGAGAGTATAAACATGAAATACATGAACCGATGGTATAAAAGCTAAAAGTATATGAAAATATAAATGGTTGGGTTGGGTTAACTTTGGTTAAACGATGATACAAAATAATCAATAACCGATTTTGGTTAATTCGGTTTTCAGTTAATTTAGTTTTTGGTTGATTTCGGTTCGGTTTCGTCTGTATTCGGTTAATGTTTTAGTCATTGCCCACCCTTAGACATTGTTAATCACATAACATATCAATTTTTTTAATTAAAAACCTATAGCAATACTATACTCAAGTTAAAGAGAATAAAATACTCGTTTTTATGGTGTATTTTTTTTTTAAATATTAACATACAAAAAAATTATGACCGTTTAAAAATCATGAGGGTAGTTAGTTTTCTTATAAGGAAATAACGTGTAACTTTTAACTAATTTTCTATACTTATATTAAAAATGAAAGATTAAAGTGTAATTAAGATAAGATTAAAGTGTAATTAGCGTTTCAAAGACTAATTTACACTGTTTTAGATGCATTAAAGAATTTTTTTTACCTAACTTGTGGGTGAAATTCTTAACTTGTAAAATGTATTTGTGTTTGGTACAGACAAAATATAAAGGATAAATTACATTTTTCGTCCTTTATGTTTGTATCAGATTGCAATGGATAGCCTTTAACTTTAATAATTACAGTCACAATCCTTTATTTGGAAAACTCATTACATCTTTCGTCCTTTACCACTAACTAGGTTAATTTTTTTTGTTAAGTCTATTCATTTAAGGGTAATTTTGTAATTTTACGTATTTACTTAATAAAATATATATTTAGAAAAAGAAAAACTCAAGAGAAATGGATAAAAGCTGTGCTTCATCTAATCTTCTGCAACAAACCCTAATTAATCCAGTAAAGATGCAGTACTTGAAGCAAATTCACATATTATCTGACAAGATTTCAAAACCCCCAATTAGAAAACAACAACCCCCTTTGAATTCAATCATCACCTCCATCAACAAATCCATCATCCGCCGTTGATATCCGATGAATCTCAACCGTCCAATCTCCACCACAACCAACAAAAACTCCGTGACATCGTACAAAAACTCACCGGCTCACCGCCGAACTCCGCCTACTCACCAGCTCACCGCCGAACTCCGCCTGTTCACCGGCTCACCGCCGATCTCTGTTCTGTTCTGCTATTTTAAACCCCAACCAAAGCAGATCTGCAAGTTTTAAACAAATTAGAGGAATATTGAATATTGTTGATCTGTAAATAGTGATTTATATGTTAAATATGATTGATTTTTAGGTTTAACTTTTATATGGAAAGTGGAAGTAGCCGAAGCAGCTCTCCATTAACAAAGTCGGCCATGGTATGTGTAATAATGTAAATTAGGAGCCATTAGTTTATAAATATTGATGTGCCTTATGGTATAGACAAACCTTGGTATTCATCTGAGTATGCAGTTGAGTCTTCGTTTGACTTTCAACCGGACTTGTGGATATCTCCCATTTCTAACATTCATGAGAAATCACAACTAATTCGCCCCAAATCAGATGTTCCCAATTTCAGATTGTCCAATGTTTCTGGGTTGAGATTCACGCCACAAGTCCCAGATTTCATATCCTTTTTGTTCCTGGAAATCCAGGTACGGTGGTTGACTGCTTCAAAAAATCAAAAACAAAACACCACCGGCACCGGAGGGTTCCATCATAAACGAATCGGAAATAGAATACGTGAGCTACAGCAGTGAACACCACTTACCCCTTATCATTCGCCCTGTTGATGAAGAACTCAGCGAACCCTACTCCATCTTCACCTACCGCTTTTTCGTCTACCTCTGGCCCAATCTCTCCTTACTCATACCTTCCTTTAATCACCCCAATAATCTCGTGTCTAGGGTTAGAAAAGGTTTGTACGTTTTAAATGTGTTGGTGACATATGGAGTTGTGTTGCAGCTACAGAACTTGTTACCAGATCTATTAACGTTATGATGGAATCCGGTTGTGAAGAGGTATAATTTTATCTCTTGCTTATGTCTTTATGATGATGATGATACTGATTGAAGATACATATCCGAGACCGGACATGATCCTGGGGACGAACCGGACTCCACTTGAATGGACATCTGAAACATGTCCGTTCCTTATCAAGTACCTCCGAAGACGAACCTCCGTTCAAGTGCGTCTGGACGAATGACGTCATCTCAGTTGACTACTATAAATACCTCATCAAGTACAAAGCCAAGTACGATTTTCTGAACCTTCGTCCCTATTTTCTCTCTCTACTTTCTCTCTCTACCAATACTTATCCTCACGCCGGAGGGTGGTCGCAGAGGGGCCCTCCCATCTCTGCGGCGAGCCTAACGGTTTTCTGTTTTGCAGGACTGTTCTTCAAACTCACTCACAAGATCCAAACCCTCGTTTACAGGCTCCGGCCTAAACACGATTCTTTGGTTCTTCAATTGGCGCCATCCGATCTCAAAGCTCTTAGTCCTTCACTCTGGTGAATTTCTTGAGCAAAGAACTGACAAATGGCGGCCTCAGGTTCTGTGAATCTGGGATCTACAACTGTTAGTACACAAACCACAGCACCAGTAAGTACTGTTTCCACAACCTCAGCTGCTTTAAGCTCGGGACCGGGAACAACCTTGCCATTTATTCTGCTTCCCACTTCACAAATGTCAGAATTTGACGCGGAGTTTCTCTCAAAAAATGCAAGTCTTCTACGAAGATTGAAAGCACAGCAGGCTAGAGATGAACAGATCCTCGGTTTACGAACCAGGCTCTTTCAGGATGAAGCTCCGGTAAGGACTATGGGTCCTACGATGTTTACTCCTCCCACTTTCTCCACAGCTGTCACCTCGGAAGTTTACATTGGATATGTGCAGGGTTCGTCCGGACCATCGCCAGCAATGACAGTACGAAATGAAGCACAGATGGACGTAGTTAATGATCCGGAACTCACCAAGCCATATCACCCAGTTTCCATGACTGCTAAGTCAAAATTTAGTGCTCGCATCACACATGCCAAGCTTCCTCCGAAGCTCAAAATGGCAACTACAGTAAAAAAGTATGATGGTACAACTGACCCAGATGATCATATGTTCGATTTCGACGGAGCTGCGCGAGTAGAACAGTGGCCGATGCCGGCGTGGTGTTTCATGTTCGCACAAACACTAACTGGGGCTGCCCGGGTGTGGTTTGATGCCTTAAATGAAGGAGAGATAAACGACTTCGAGGAGTTTCGAAGATCTTTCCTTCAAAATTTTAGCCAGCAACGACACTACTCCAAAGAAATCACCGAAGTTCACAACATCCGGAGAAAGGATGGGGAATCTTTGGATAGTTTCATTGACCGGTTCAACCGGGAAAGTATGCAGATCAGTGGGGTAGTCGACCAGTTAAGGATCTCCGGATTCTGTCACGGTGTCCGGAACAATCAATTGGTCGAGAAATTACACGAAAACCTTCCGAAGACAATGGAGGTACTCATGGACCGAGCCAGAGCTTTCGCTCGAGGCAAAAACGCATGTAACCCAGCCCCAGAGTCAGATCATAAGATGTCTTCCTGGAAGAAAAACGGTGGGTCGGTGTTTGATAAAACTCCATCCGGGAGTAGGGGACGACCGCACCCCTACAGCAGGAACGACAGACCTCCACGTGGAAGAAGCTCCGGGTCAAGGTTTTACAACTTATCAGACCTTTCCAAAACTCCCAGTGAAATTCTCAGTGCGGAAGGGGCAAACTTCCCTGCTCCACCAAAACTCCGAAACCCGGGTGATAAGAATTCCAAGAAATATTGTGATTACCATCATGCTCGAGGTCACAACACAGATGATTGCTGGTCCCTGAAGCAAGAAATAGAAAAAGCAGTGCGATCTGGAAAGCTGTCGCATCTAGTAAAAGAAGTAAAGGAAGGAAAATCTTCGGGAAATTCGGGAGATAATCCGAACAACCAGCCGGCGATTTGTATGATCAGGAGAGCAGACAACCAAGGCATCAAGCGATCCAGTCACCATATGGCCGCTTGGATGCAGCAACCCATTGCCTTTCCTCCTATCAATCCGGAAGAAATCAAGGACGGACCAATCATAGTGTCTGCGATCATAGCAGGTCACAAGGTCCGGAGGATTTATGTTGACAGCGGAAGCGCCACCGAAATCATGTACAAGCAGTGTTTTCAACAGCTAGCTCCACAGACCAAGGCAAAGTTGATCCAAGTCTCAATGCCGTTGGTAAGTTTCTCCGGAGAGGTGGTGCAGCCCATAGGGCAAATTACTTTGCCAACAACGTTGGGAGAAGGAAGTCTGGTCCGAACAGTCAACTTGACGTATCTGGTAGTAGAAGCAAGGTCCGTTCATAATGTTATTCTAGGGAGGCCCGGTATGTGTGCCTTCGGTATCATCAGTTCTACCATTCATGGATCGTTAAAATTCCCCACCGAAGCAGGAGTGGCAACTCTGCACTCCGAGTCAACAATTTGCGTAGCTGAAATACGACAAAGCAATAGTACTAACAAGCCTCCGAACCTCCTCACAGAAGAATGGGCTATCCATCCGCATTTTCCGGAGCAAAAAATTGCAGTCGGGGCTTAACTTCCTGAACGTACCAAAAAGAGGTTGTGGAAGCTCTTGTCTAATTCTCTCGATGTATTTGCCTGGCAAACCTCCGACATGGTGGGAGTTCCCCGATGCTTGGCTGAACATAAGCTGAAGGTGTCACATTCAGCAAAGCCAATAGCTCAAAGAAAAAGAAACATGGCTCCAGCACGTAACAAAGCCATCTCCGAGGATGTACGAAAGTTATTAAGTGCTGGTATCATCAGGGAAGTACGGTACCAAACATGGGTCTCCAATCCGGTAATGGTAACAAAGAAAGATAAAACCTGGAGGATGTGCGTCGATTTTTCTGATCTGAACAATGCTTGTCCGAAGGATTGCTATCCTTTGCCGGAGATAGATTTAAAGATTGATTCTCTTTCCAGCTTCCGTCTTAAGTGCTTCTTAGATGCGTACAAAGGATACCATCAAATTCAGATGGCTTTGGAAGACGAAGATAAAACCGCGTTTGTAACAAACGAGGGTCTCTTCTGTTACACCAAAATGCCATTCGGATTAAAAAACGCCGGAGCTACGTACCAAAGGCTGATGGATAAAGCGTTCAAAGACCAGATCAGAAGAAATCTGGAAATTTATGTGGACGACCTGGTCATAAAAAGCCAGGCCGAAGACAACATGATCGATGACATACTCGAAACCTTCACCAGGCTTCGTAGTATCAACCTTAAACTTAACCCCAAAAAATGCTCTTTTGGTTTAGAAAAAGGAAAGTTTCTCGGTGTGTGGATAACCCAGTCCGGAATCCAGGAACATCCGGATAAAATCAAAGCGGTAGTCTCCATGCAGCCTCCCAAAACTGTCAAAGAAATTCAGTCATTAAACGGAAAGCTCGTTGCTCTTCATCGTTTTGTTTCAAAAGCGGCTGATCGCTCTATCCCTTTCATGAATGTGTTGAAAAAACGAACGGGAAAAGGCCAAATAGAGTGGACACCAGAAGCCGATTCGGCATTTCAGGAGTTGAAAGTCTGTCTTGGATCCTTGCCCACCCTAATCGCTCCAATTACTGGAGAAACTGTCACAGTGTATCTCTCCGCCTCTCATTTCGCTATAAGTGCAGTACTTGTAGTGCATCGGAATCAAGCACAAATCCCGGTCTACTACGTAAGCCGCATTCTGAAAGATTATGAAACTCGGTACCCGATGATTGAAAAGTTAGCACTCGCTTTGGTACATTCCTCTAGACGCCTCCGAAGATACTTTCAAGCTTTCAACATAGAAGTGCAGACTGATCTCCAGATCCAGCAAATTATCAGAAAGCCGGAGGTCTCCGGACGCCTCACTAAGTGGGCAATTGAACTCAGCGCTTTCGATATCACCTATCTTACTAGAGGACCGGTGAAAGGCCAGGCGGTGGCAGATTTCCTCACGGAAGTCCCAACAGGAGAGAGCACCAAAGAAAAATCCGCCCTGCCAAGGGTATGGAACTTATATACGGATGGAGCCTCCAGCAAAGAAGGATCGGGGGCAGGGTTAATCCTAATAGATCCAGAAGGGATAGAATACACTTATGCTTTGCGGTTCGAGTTTAAAACCTCAAACAACGAGGCAGAATACGAGGCTCTCCTTGCAGGTCTCCAAACCGCGGCCAAAGCCGGCGCGACCTCCGTGCTAGCACATGTTGATTCATTGTTGGTAGCCAATCAAGTCAGTGGAGAGTACGAAGCACGAGAGGATAGCATGGTTCGGTATCTCCAGCAAGTTAATAGTTTAATCTCCTCTTTTGACTCTTGCAAGATAGTACACATACCGCGGAGCAAGAACAAAAAGGCCGATGCCTTAAGTAAACTCGCATCCGTAGCATTTTGTCATTTATCCAAAGAAGTTTTAGTCGAAACCTTGCAAACCCCGGCCATCCAACAGACGGGGTCAGTCATGTCAGTCTCCATGCTTGAAAACTCTTGGATGACTCCGATTGTGGATTACTTGAAAGAAGGAACGCTCCCAGAAGACAAAGCTCAGGCCCGGAAACTAAAAGTAAAAGCGTTGCAGTATCAGATTCACGATGGGCAACTTTACCGTAAGACCTTTTTAGGTCCACTCCTGAAATGCTTAACACCGGAGGAAGCCAGCTATGTCATAAGAGAAATCCACTGGGAAATATGCGGCATCCACGCCGGGCCGAGGATGGTCATAGCTAAAGTCATGAACGCCGGATACTTCTGGCCGGGTATGCATCAAAGCGCGGTTAACGAGCTTCAATCATGTGAAGACTGCCAGCGGCACGCTCCCATTAGCCACAGGGCCAAGAACAATCTCGTTCCTGTAACTTCGGCATGGCCGTTTCAGAAATGGGGGATTGACATTGTGGGTCCTTTCCCTGTTTCCACCGGAGGGGTAAGGTTCCTGTTGGTTGCCATTGACTATTTTACAAAATGGGTTGAAGCCAAACCCCTCCGGACCATCACAGGAGATCAAGTACTGAGGTTTGTCTGGGAAAACATAGTGTGCAGATACGGGATGCCGCTATGTATAGTCAGTGATAACGGGAAGCAGTTTGCAGAGAAACCATTCAAGACATGGTGCGAAAGAATGCACATTGAGCAGAATTTTGCTTCGGTTTCCCATCCCCAGGCCAATGGGCAGGTAGAAAGAGCCAACCGCAGCATTGTGGAGGGCATTAAAAAGCGCTTGGGGAAGGAAGGCGTTTCATGAGCAGATGAGCTCCCGCACGTCCTGTGGGCCCACCGAACGATGCCGAAAACGAGCAATAGGGAAACTCCCTTCAGCTTAACATACGGTACCGAAGCAGTCATTCCCGCTGAAGTAGGGATACCAACCCCCCGCATGCAACTAAGTCAAGAAGAAAACGAACGAGAACTCCTTCTGAACCTAGACCTAGCCGAAGAAAGGAGAGAGCTTGCGGCGATCCGAGAAGCGAAATATAAAAAAGAGTTGGAAAAACATTACAACTCAAAAGTAAAAGAGGTCCGGTTTAAGGTTGGGGACTACGTCATGCGGAGCAATGAAGCAAGCTTGGTTGAAGGCACCGGAAAGATGGCTCCAAAATGGGAAGGTCCTTACCTGATCAACACCGCAGGAAAGGACGGTGCATATACGCTCAAGAAAATGGACGGGACCCTCGTCCCGCGCACATGGAACGGAACGCACCTAAAGAAGTGTTTTCTTTAAAAAACAAAGTTGTTCTTACTTTAAAAATAAGATTGTAATACGGAAGCTACGGCCTCCGTCATTCCTTTTTATTTCCTTGTAAAGCGGATGGTTTTTCCCGCACCGAACAATCTATAAATTCCAAGAACCGTGGAAGGTTTTACCCACGGATTACGTAAAATGTTTTTACTATGTGTTAATCGGAGAAGTATAACTCCGGATAAGAAAAATAGAATGATAAAATTTTTCTATCTTTAACAATGTTGCAACACAAGTATAATTTTCGGCCGAACCAGGGATGCTAACCCTAAAAGGTAGGAATGAACTGGTCTCGTTCATATTCTTCCCTTCACTTAGAAATTATCCTGGAAAATCAAAAATCGGATCCGTGCTTTAAAATGAACGTTCTAGAAAAAACAGAAAATGTAAAATACCAAAAACATGGACGCATGTATGTTTACATCAAAATGTGACCGGACTTGCATAAACCGGAAATTACAAAATCATTTACGAAATCATTTACAAAGGATAATTGTCTAAACATAAGTAAAAGCATCATTACATTCATCCAAAATAAGGTGCATGCCCCAAATTGCCGGACATGTCCACCTGTCAAAGAGTTAAAAATCATAAACTTCCAAGGTGCATACCCCAAATTTCCGGGCATGTCCACCTTACTTCTTCGAGGAATCATCGTTTGCAAAAAGTAGAGCTTCCTTAATTTCAGAAAGAGGCGCGTTGACAAGCTTCAGAAGGTCTTCTATCACCGGAAACTTAAGAGTATCGAAGCAAGCAACTGCCGCATTTAGCTCCTCCGTCGCATTACGATTCAACGATGGAACATCTTTATAAGGGGTCTTCTTTTGCAAAGCATGGACATACCTTTGATGAAGGCCAGAATTGATACCGATAGAGCTCATTGCATTGTTAACTGCGGCTACGGCAGCAGTCATTTCCGGACCCTTATGAATGTTCTTTGCCAGAAGCTTGGCCCCCTCCGAAAGCATCCAAATCTTTGTTGCTTGAAGCTCCTCCGCCCTGGTTTTCAGGGAAACATTCTCTGCTTCAATCTCCTCAATACGGTCCTTTAAGTCGGCTTCCCTTGATTTAAGCGTATCCCGCTCTGAAAGAAGTGTTAGGAAAATGGGAATATGAGAGACAACTAAATCTAGAAAAGGACGTACCGGCCATCATGCTCTCATAAGCGTGGCGAGCATTGTTAAAAGATTCTTCCATCTTCGCCAAAACTTCCTTATGCTCTTCATCCTTCTTCTTCATCGATTCAGAGAAAACTTTGAATTCCGAAGATATCTTATCCCTGTCTTCCGCAGCAGCAGCAGCAGTCGCTTGGGATGATTGATTCTGAGCAATCAAAGACTTAACCTTCTCCTGCTGAGCCTGAAGTTCTTGGGTCAGCTGAGTGATCTTCTTCTCTGCATCCGGAGTTTTCAGAACCTTCCGCTTCAGAGAACGGGTTTCTTTTTCCAAATCCTCTTTAACCGATTCCGCTTCGACCCATCTCCGGTAAACTTCCGTCACAAAAATGTTTGATTGAGCCTGATTGGTTAAAACGGCCGCGGCCAGATCTTGGTTCTTCATCTTCCGGCTTCTGGCATGGTCTACCGGAGTATTTATGTTGAAAAGGAAAGTTTTTGCAACCAGTGCGTCCATCACTGAGTCCTTATTCCGAACATCCCAATCGGGAATGAACTTGTCCTCAGCAGTCGCCGGATCGATATCCATATCATCCGAGAGCAAATCTGCATATCGAAAAAAGGACAACAACTCAGGTCCGAACCAAGATGAAGGAAGAGAAGACACTTGATCTTCCTCATCGTCAATAAAATGGTCCGGACCTAAAGATGAGTCCAGCATCATACCTGAAAAAGTCACCACTTTGGGTTCGCCATGCGCTTTCCCTTTCTCCTTACTTGAAATCTCCGGAATCTCCGTCTCCATATTTTCTGCCTCAGTACTGGGAATAAAACCACCGGAAAAGGTAGGAGTCGGCTTATTACGAGCCAATGCGGCCTCCTCCCTAGAAAACTTACCTCCGGTGAGATGCTCGTCCAGCTCTTCCATTATATTACCTTCGGAGTGAGAATCCTTCTTTGATTTCTTTGACTTGGGCAATGGAAGAGGATCGGTAGAACGTATCAGAATCGGCTCGTTCTTCCTCTTACGAGAGCGAACCTTCAGATCCACGTCTGGTACAACACCCTTGCTTTTCAAAGAAGAAGATCGATATTGGAGGGCCTCATCTAAATCACGGACCTCCGGATCACTATCCACGTCATCAAGAATTGATTTCATACCAGCCTGGGACCCGGACGAACCAGTAGCTTCTTTCGTAGACTTCGGAGCGGAGGAAGTAGCTTCAGCAGCAACTTGTTCAGGCATGTTCTGAGGAATAGAAGAAGTTGCTTCGACAACAGAAGGCCCAGTCACGTCTTGAACGACTTCTGGAGGACGGATCACCTGAGCCGAAGATGCCACCTGTTTCATCAATGGAACATCTTCTTCGCCCTGTTCCCCGAAATCAAAATAAAAAACGTCCATGCTCGGAACCTTAAGAGCATCTAGAAGAGACATTGCGGCACCTGCATTCCCAAAACAAAAAGAAAGTTAGCAAAATAGCTAAGTAATGGTGCCGAAGGGGATGTAAAGGGCCGGAACTTACGATCACGCTTTCGGCGAATAATCGGCCAATCCCTATCCCCTTGGGCCCAGGAAAAACTAACTCGACCTAACCAAAGGAAATGCTCGGAAAGGGGACGAATGGGGGATTTATGCTCAATCAGGGCACGGACTAAACTTTCGTTAAAAACAAAGTCTTCATCAAGATCGAAGGACATCGTCTGGTCTTTAAAACGCCACCTCATATCCTCCGGTAAACAGCGGTCATCCAGCCAGAAAAAATTGTCCTTCCAATTTTTCAAGCTAGATCGCTCGCTAGAGGATGGAGAAGGAACACCCTTCCGGTGCGCGAATGTATACCAATCTCCGGCCGTGATAAATTCATAAAAATATCGAAAAACATTCAGGTCCTGTTTCTGGTCTAGGGCTCGACAAGAAATTTCAAAATGGTTGATACGGCTAAGACCGAACGGGTTAACTTGGCAAATATGAACCCTAAAAAATTGAAGAACCCTAATCAAGAAGCGAGAAAAAGGAACCCTATAATTCGCGAAATTACAGACGCGAGTATAAAATGGAAACTTCCCTTGACGGAATGGATATATGGCTTCCTTCTCGGAAGGAAGCACCGGGTTAAGATCTAGAGGAATCCTGTAGTCTCTAATAAACTTATCCAACTGACGTTGGGTAAGCACACTCACGCTCTCCGAAAGGTTCTCCTTACCAGGAGCCATACTAAAAAGATAAAAAGAAAGGAACCCACCTTTCTCTGAAGAAGAAGAGGTAAAAGAGGAAAACAATGGAGAAGATGATGAGAGAAGAAGAAAGTAAAAATGAAAAAGTGAAAAGTAAATTTATAGAAAAAGTAAGTCGGTGAGGGGCCATCATTTCAAACTGTCACTTCCCACGAATTCCAACACGGGTTTCACTAATATCACCAGCAGGTGACTGACGGTCAAAATATGAAAGTCACCCGCACCATTCAAATTGCGCCACGTCATCGATTCAGACCACTCCTAAAGCGACACGACATCCGAGTAAAACAAAACTTAAAACTACATTTTGCTAAGTCTCTACCGAGACTTAACAAACTGGGGGACTTGAAGATACATATCCGAGACCGGACATGATCCTGGGGACGAACCGGACTCCACTTGAATGGACATCTGAAACATGTCCGTTCCTTATCAAGTACCTCCGAAGACGAACCTCCGTTCAAGTGCGTCTGGACGAATGACGTCATCTCAGTTGACTACTATAAATACCTCATCAAGTACAAAGCCAAGTACGATTTTCTGAACCTTCGTCCCTATTTTCTCTCTCTACTTTCTCTCTCTACCAATACTTATCCTCACGCCGGAGGGTGGTCGCAGAGGGGCCCTCCCATCTCTGCGGCGAGCCTAACGGTTTTCTGTTTTGCAGGACTGTTCTTCAAACTCACTCACAAGATCCAAACCCTCGTTTACAGGCTCCGGCCTAAACACGATTCTTTGGTTCTTCACTGATATAATAGGGAAGATATACACTAGATGCAAAATATGGAAGAAGAGGAGGATGGTGATGAAAATCTGATTGCAGGGGATGAAGAAAGGGTTGAGAGAGAGAGATTGTGTGTGTTTTAAGAGAGAGAGAGAGAGATTTGGGCTATATATTTTAGTTTTTATTTTATTTTTTATAACACTATTTTATTATAAATATATTTTAAATAAAGGGTAAAATGACTAACATACCCTTATGTGTAAGGCATGTGTCATAGTTAACTGAAAATTTTAACCTTGTTAGTGCTAAAGGACGAAAGATGTAATGAGTTTTCCAAATAAAGGACTGTGACTGTAATTATTGAAGTTAAAGGCTATCCATTGCAATTCGATACAAACATAAAAGACGAAAAGTGTAATTTATTAATTTTTTTGAATGAATATACATCAAAATATTAAATGAAAATAGTGACATTGGCTAAATGGGTGGTGTAAGATATCATAGGATAATGCATGGCATGGACCACCAATGGCGAAATGCTGTCGTGGTACTTATGGCGCCCTGCTACCCCGTCATCCGTTAAACTTGAAATCAGTCAATATAATATTCTAACTTTTGTAAGGTAGTTTGGTATCATCATCTGTCTCACCACTTTCTAAACTTTTTGAATCAACCTTTCACAATCTCCCTCATCATCGGAAGGTAAACCTGGTACCTCTCTCTCACACACACACATGTTTTCTGTCTCTATAACTTTAACTGTCTGTGTTTTATTGGTTTTAACCATTTGAGTCCAAAATCAAAATGTTTAACGTCCTGTGTCCCCAGACGCCTTTTTTTTTTATAACCGTTTGAGCCTTTTCAGTCCAAATTTTAACCTTTTGAGTCCAATTTCTTTTAACAAAATTGGACTCAAACCGTTATAAAATGAACAAAATTGGACTCAAAACGATATAAAATAAATGGCTAGGGACTCACGACGTTAAACTTTTTTATTTGTACTCAAGTGGTTAAAACCACTAAAACACAGCGTAATTTACTCTTTTTTATATCTATCTAGAATGTGTGTATGGCTTTATTATGCAACTAAATTGGGTTTTGTTACTCATCTTAACACAAATGGATCTATTACTTCAAAGAATTTCAAGATGTTGAAATTGATTCAAAACACCTATTTGGAGTGGCTGTTATTACATACAAATTTTAGCTGGTTTTTTTAATTCCCGAAAAATTCAGTTGAAGTTAGATTATTTAGCACAAATGTTCATGGGACATCTATTTTGTAAGCTTTTCTTGAAGTGATCACCTCACAGTTCATCCCTGCTACTTTTTTTATATTTGGGTTGTAGAAAGTTTGTTCCTTTTTTATATAATTTTTTCTTTTAAGGGGAGGAAGCTTTTTGAACCTGATTTTGACTTAAAAGTCAACTATTTAAAATCCGAAAAGTAGTTCTCTTTTTCATACCCCTAGATGGAAATTCTTTAGATACAAGTTGTACAGCCAAATTGAGTTAATTGCCATTTTCGTCCATGTGTTATGTTAGTCCAGACCAAATTTCAAATTTGTATCATTTCCGCCCCTGACATTCTTGAAACATGCTGGTTTCATCCAAAAAAAATCTAATGTCTGTTATGTCAGTTCCGTCCCTGTGGTTTGTCCAATCGTGCCGACAGGTTTTAACAGACGTTACTTTTTTGGAAGGAAGTGGAATGTTTCAAGAATGTCAGAGGCGGAAATGGTACAAATTTGAAAGTTGGCCTGGATTGGCATAACTGGACAAACCACAGGGACAGAAATGACAGTTAACTGTAAACTTTTTTGTCAAGTAAACCATTTACAATCTCAATCTCTTTTGCTATTTGTACATATCAACCGCCTCTGGACCTCCACCTTAATTTTGATCTAGACGTACATGAAGTGCCGCCTCAAGGCCCTGGGGCGGAATATCCGAACACCTTTGGCCATAACGCGCACTTTTTAAAACCAAGATACGCATTAATATGTGTGTATATACTACATACACCATACATAGTGACATTGGATTTAGCTACTAGATATGGGATTCATTGAGCTTTAGTTATAATGTATCTGATAATAAAGATTAAAACTCTTGACATATGCAATTATGCACTATAGTTGATATGATAGTTACAAGGAAATGACAATATATATTAGATAACTTTTGTTAAAACTGATAATAACATTACTCATCTTTCCAACCGCAGGAGCCATGTCAGAGGGTATAACACCTGAAAATCTAATCAACAACATCATGGATACACTTTCCGATAAGCATCAAAGTCACAGTTCCGGTTCATTTTTTGCTGAGGAGAAATCACCCTCTGTAACTGCTCAGATTAACAAGCTGTTTGGGAGACAGAAGCCGGTTTACAATATTTTAGGGGGTGGCAAATGTAATGTTTATCTCATCATTATCTTTGAACTTGATCATGATAACACACACGCACACACTAGAACGGTGCCCGCGAGAAGACAGACACTGGTAATCACGTAACATTTTAATTTTTTTAAATATAAAAAAAGTATAGCAATAACATACTCAAATTAAAGAGAATAAAATGTTTTTTTTATGGTGTAGTTATTTAAAAAAAATATTAACGTATGAAAAAGTTATGTCCGGTAAAAATTCGTGGGGAAGTTGGTTTAAAACTCAATGATATGTTTATAAGGATTGTAACATATGTTTTAAAATTATGTGATATTACATTTTTCTCCTTCCTATATGTATTATAATATAGTATAGATATATACACTAAAAATTGAATTTCCCTTCATTTTGCAGCTGCTGATGTACTCTTATGGAGGAACAAAAAGATATCAGCAAGTGTCTTATGTGGTGCAACTGCGGTATGGGTGCTTTTTGAATGGCTTAACTACCATTTTCTTCCTCTTGTCTGTTTTGGTCTTGTTGTATGTATCATTGGCCAGTTTATTTGGCTACACCTCTTGAAAAGGTATATTTTTATTTATTTTTATTTTAACAATCTTTTATAAAGTAGAAAGCTTCTGTAACAAAAAAATTGAAATTAACGAATGCACGTCACTTATGATCTCTACTTGTTTTCAGGGCCCCAACTCGTCTTGAGCTGCCTGACGAGCTCTTTGTGAACATTTCTACTACAATAGGCGCTGAAGTTAATCGTGCTTTAGGCTTCCTTCAGCACGTTGGTTCTAGAGGAGATATTAAGCAACTTGCGATCGTATGCCACATTTTAATCTGGATTTATTATATAGTTAATATATTGAGCATGTCACTAGTATCAATTTTTTTTTTTAAATTTTGTTTAGGTTGTTGGGAGCTTGCTAACTGCTGCAATTATTGCAACCTGGTGCAACTTTTGGACTATAATCTATATAGGTAAGATTTTTCTAGATTAAACGATCTATATATCTTTTGGCTTCAATATAAAATTTTCCATATGTTTATTTTTGTTTCTGATAAGGTTTTGTGGCTGCTCACACTCTGCCTGTTGTGTACGAGAAGTACGATGACCAAATCGATAACATGGTATACAATGTACTAGGAAAGGTTCAGAACAACTATAGTAAGCTGGACGCTAGTGTGCTAAGTAGAATTCCTACTAGGAAGAAATTTGCGTAATTTTATTTAAAAATGTTGCAAAAATGTTATGTAAGCGTTAAGTCTAACTTGCCATATTAGATTGCTTATGGTGTATTTATCAGTAGTTTGCTAATAAATAGTGTTATTGTGATGCTAAATTGGATATATATATACTGGAATTTGAATCGTTTCTCATTTCTCGTATATAGATACAATTTTCAGGATTAAATGTCAAAAAATAGAAGATTTCCTGGTAGGTTACAGTTATCAAACATGAAATTGTATGTATTTGACTATGGTGTGGTGATGATCAGTGGTAGGATTGAACCGAGACCTTAGCCTGTGGGCCACCTTGAACATACACGAAACTGCACTCGGAACCAGGTTTGATAACCTTAATCCATTTCGGAAGCTCGTATATGTTCTTGTTTTGAGTTGGAGATAATCCCCATATTGCCCCTGATAAGTTTTCGATTTCCAACTTCAAGTCGGTTATTGGTTTTTCTGACCGGTTCTTGATTATCACCTTGTGCCTGTAGTATCCAATTCCCCCAACGGTCCATGAATCTGTTATCGTGTGAAAGAACTCCACCGGCGATCCTATTAAAAAAGCACAACCACCTAAGTAAGTTTTCTTTCAATTCTAATATTCTATATTAAATGACATCAAACATACCAAAAATATGGCGTATGTAACGGGTTTAGGTTGAAACAAGTCATTTTGGTAAAAGGTCAAAACCAACCGGGTTGAGTTGTGTTGACTTGCATACGCGTGGTATACACATACTCCTTATTTGTCCATTTTTTATTGCGAATAACTACTTTGTTAATTGTGATTATGGAAACAAACAATATTAATCTGAATATTTAATATGGTAAAGGATCCTGTAAAAAGTGCCCAAAGTGTGAGAAGGGTAAGAAATAATGTGGTGATGACAAGTGTCCTATATCTAAATTAATTCAAAAGGGTGAATTAGTAATTTTCTATTTTCTTTCAATTAATTGATTTAAAGATAACTGCCCAAAATAACTTCCACCCTTTATTATAGGAATTTGATTTTAGGAATTAATCTACGAATGTGTGTAGTGTTATATAATTCTGTAGTGCAACAACCATTCAGAACTGCATAGTGTTATATATTTTTTATATAGTGTTATATAGTGTTACTTGGTGTTATAATATGGTTTTTGGTGTTATATAATTCTGTAGTGTTATATAATTCTGTAGCGCAACCATCAAAAAACACTATATAACACCATCAATTATTAATTCTGTAGTGCAACCACCATTTAGAACTGTATAGTGTTATATATTTTTTATATAGTATTATATAGTGTTACATGGTGTTATATAGTGTTCTTTTGGTTATATAGTGTTATATGATGGATGCATAGTGTTATATAGTGTTATATTTTTCTGGTAGCATGCCTATGATGGATGTATAGTGTTATATATTTGTTATATAGTGTTATATGATAGATGTATAGTGTTATATGATGGATGTATAGTGTTATACGTTTCTTTGCAGCAATTACATATTTTTCTATTTTTAGAATTTAGGATCGAGATAATTTAGCAATTAAATTTGAATAGCTAGTTTTTAGGAGATTGATGGCGGTTACCATATTTGAAACATTGGAAAAGACACTATTGCCCTTCAATTTTACATAAGGTCCTTCTAATTAAAACACAATTTACATTTTATACCCTATTGATCTCAACCATTAGATCAAATATCCAATGGTTTAAAACACTTTTTACCCTTCTCACATTTTAGACACTTTTTACCATATCCCTACCCTATTTAATATAATGATTTAAGAGGCTGTATGCATGAAATAAACTTTGGTTGCCTTTCAACCCGTTTGACTGGTTCAATTGGTTAGGTTCTCCTGTTAGCTATTTTTTAATTGACCCGTTTGAGATAAAGCACAACCCAAATCGACCCATTTATAAGTAAATGGGTACAAATTGCCACAACGTTTGTCGAAACTTACCAGCTTTTTCGTATGGTTTTACCGGCACCTTAGGGTCATGCGAGTCTGCAATAGTTACAACTTACATATGAGCCGGAATGCATAAACGTATGTTTAGTAGAATTACTACAAGACACTTTGGTGTGATACTACTTACAAGAATTGGTTTGGCCCTTTGTTGGGGTGGGTCCCGCTGCATAGTGTGTATCGATGCTATGTAACTTAGAGAAAAGTCCCACAAGAGGGGCAGTCCCCGATAGTGTAGGCTCGGTTTGTTCATAACTGGACCGATCATCCTCAAAATTGTCGTATTTGTCTGGTCCACCAACAAGCCCACCATAAACAATGTTTGGGTTAGCCTCTGGGCGGCGGTACCATGCGTCAAACCCTTGTACACAGCCCACTACTGAATGGACTACAGATATGGACGCAATCGATGCACCCCTGTGGTGCACATGAATCGGGTAGTTTTGACCATACCCAACCATATAACTCATTGACTTGGGATTTTTCCCTAAGATATAATCAGCCTGCATAACACGCGACATCCGTTTTATTAACTACATGAACCCATCATTTACATATTAGTTAACTAACATGGATTAAATCCAGACATGCCTGTGATTTAGCAAACACGAGGAGTTCTTGCGGTTGAACACTAGCATCAGGACATTTTAGGATGGTTTTAACCGCCGAGAGATAGTCAGAGTATACGGCTAGCAGGAATGCAGCCGAGGCTGCGTATTGCATGTTGTTCCACTCGTGCAAGTACAGCAAGCCACCTGTATTGAAAGATGTTAGTACAGTTTTGACTTTTAAGGTCAAACAAAGTCTTTTAGACGGTCAACAGACCAGGAGTCAAAGGTGCATTGTAGCCGGCGTTCTTTTGGTGGCAAGCGCATGCGAAGTAGTCGGCTTTAGCTTGATACTGTTTCAGTGTGGCGGTGTATGCACCACCGTATCCATCCATCAACACCTTGGAAAGGAGGATCTGCACACCGGCGTATTTGTTATCCCACGAGAATTCCTTTACCGCCCAACCAGTGCCGCCCATTGAGGCGGCATTATCCACCACGTATTTCAAGTATGACTCGTCTTTGGTTGCCCGGTACAGCCATGTTGCAGCCCACAATAGTTCGTCCTTCAAAACCATAACAAACCGTTAGTTTCACATCTGGGCTGCATCTTATTTCAAACGGGTTAAATAGATTAACTTACATAGTAACCCGATGATGTATAAAACTCTTTCGCAGACGGGATGGAGTCGGTGAAAAGTCCCCTAAACCGATCAGCAAACCAAAAAAGCTGCAGTTTGTGAAAATAAAGCCAAAAGTTACATCAAAAGATGACAACAAAGTCATTCAAGAATTAGAAACGATTCAAGTATCCAGTCCCGACCTGTTTAGCATGAACCAATAGCAAATCCGAGTAAGAAGAGTTATAAGGCCTGAATGCAATAGCCGCTGCAGCCATAGCAGCAGCGGTTTCACCCGCAAGGTCTGAACCCGGGTGCTCAGTATCCAATTTATAAGCGGTTCGTGGTGTAGTCATGTCTTCCGCGCGCTCCCAACAGTAGTGATCAGAGTCACCATCACCCACCTGCACAAGTTAGAAAAATGTCAGGAAGTAGTATATTATCTTAACACGAGTTAATTTGCGATTCTTAAATAGCATAATAATAATAATTATATATACCTGTCCCCAAAGAACATTGGGCTGAGAATGGGCTTTGATGAAGTAATCAGTACCCCCATTTGATGGCATTCAAAACATGGCCCATTTGGTTAAGATTAATCATACTTGTGCCATACTCAATGGCTCCCCATGATAGCATTGTGACACTATAGGCCATTGGCAGCCCAAACTTCACATGGTCACCAGCATCATAGTAACCTCCAACCAAGTTCACCTACATTTCACACAATCACTTCATCATGTCTCGGTACACAACCGAAATATCACAAGTGACATATGCTAACAAGAAATGATGTACTTACTTTCTGTTGGTAACCATCATAGAGATCGGAATCACCACGCCATTTCACACGTTGAGTTCCGGGTAACTTGCCAGACCTTTGTGCTTCGAAAAACAACAAGCTTTTGTCAACAGCTTCTCCATAATCGAACGCTAGCGAGGCGTCGATGATGGTCAAAACTAAGACGACTATGGTGAAAACTCGTTTCGCATTGATCATCGTCGCGGATGATGAGTGTTTGATGGAGTTGTGTTGAATTGAGGTGAAGAAAGTATGAGTGATATATATAGAGAATGCAAGAAAGGTGGTAGGATTCACGTTGATGATAAAGAATCCAGGTTAGAGCTCCCCACGTTGTGTTTAGACTTTAGACTTTAGTACATGTTTATGATTGCCCTCTAAGTTTGACTTCAATTTGAATAAATTATATATACACACATAGGAGAGGATTATGAGATATAAATGATTAAATTAAAAAAACTACCAAACAATCCTAAAAAAAACACATCAATTTTTTTTTACAATTTTGTATTAAAAATCGTTATTTTTAATGTATAAAAGAAAAGAAAATTCTTCAAAAAATAAAATTAGTACTACACATGTGCAGTTTAGTCTAGGGTTTAGTTTAGTTCTTATGGTTACGTATTTAGGGGAGTAGGTTTAGTGTTTATTATTATTATTATTATTATTTATTATTATTATTATTATTTTTTTTGGGGGGGGGGGGGGGGGGGGGGGGGGGGGGGGGGGAAGGAGTCGGTGGTGGTGTGGGGGTGGGTTAGGGGGTTTGGGTTTTTTTCGTATTAATGCACACGTGTAATACTATTTTGTATTATTTTTTTGAAAAAAAGTTTTTTTATACATTAAAAATAACGATCTTTAATAAAAATTGTAAAAAAATAGAGTGTTTTTTAGTTTTTTTTTTTTTTGTATTTTTTGGTTTTCTCCTTTAAACTAATTTTCTCGTGATCTATCTCCTATATATAAGGGGAATACCACTAAAAAGTGAGTTTTGCCTAAGAAGTCTAAAAAGGATTATAGAGATGACATGTAACACTCCTTATCACTAGAATGAAAGGGTATTTTGGTTTTAACCCCCCCCCCCCCCCCCCCCCCCCCCTCCCTTTTGTTTCTTAAACATACAAAAAAAAAATCTAGTACAAAAAATTCTTGCACAAAAAATTAGGTACAAAAAAATATAACACAAAAAATTCAGCACAAAAAATGTAGTACAAAAATCTATCACAAAAATGTTATACAACATAGAAATACAACACAATTTTTTGGGTTTTTTTAGTTTTCATATTCTATATAGCAATAGAGTACTCAAATCAAAGATAAAAAGATGCTCGATTTTATGGTGCATTCTTTAAAAAAAAAATAATGCCGTATAAAAATATTATGGACGTTTAAAAAATTTGGGGGGGGGGGGGGGGGGGGATATGCACGTGTCTTGCATGTGAAAGAAGAAATCAATAAATAGGTTTATCCAAGAATGCCCTTGCACTCGTATTTTTGTCCTACATTTTCATTTAACGATTGATTTGAAAAATGAAAGTCCTACTTAGACAAAATTAACTTTTTATTTGATCCTACAACTTCTAAATAATAACCCGTTTCTTTGATTACGCTTATTATTTCGTGATATGGTGATTAACAATTAAAACAACGTTACATGTTCGTTGCCCAAAGTGCAACCCTTTGGGTCGTACCTTGACGGCAACGTTGAACTTTAATCAACAATTGAACATCATATCCAACAATATTATCAACAAAACCATCCATCAGCCTACCCCTTTTCCTGTTGCTACTGTTGAAGATCCAGTAAAATTTCAAACATAACTCAATTCCCACACAATATAAATTGAATATATACATTAATAAATGATCCGGCCCAACCCAAGTTGAATGTACAGAAGTTCAATGCTACATCACTTGTGATATAAAATTCAGCTAAGATATATTGTTCTATCTTGTATGTGTTCTCTTTCATCTCCTGTTTTTAAACACACAATTGCACTTGTGATTTCTTGCACTAAATAGATGATTACGCCCTCTACGCCCATAAGATATTGAGTATGTACTGCTTCGGGGACGTTGCTGTTAAATGTATGATTAAAACGCAGTGCATTTAATTAATATTTGATTGTTTTTATTCGATATACTAAAGGGACTAACTATTTGATTATAAACAAAGCAAATAGAAAGCTATTTGATTCCTTAATCTCTCTTAGTACCGAAGGATTTATGTATATACCATTTGCTTCTGAAACAACTCCGTCCAATCTGCCGGATATGGCCAACTTCGTCTAATGAATTCATACACTTGTCATCTGTTAAAGCAACAAGAGTATGGTAGGGGGAAGGTTCAGGATCAACTCCACATGATAGCTCCTTGGTCGGAATCTGCAATCAAAGAACACAATTAGTCTTAACGCGAGAGGTGGCCTCCCGCGTTTGGACTCCGGCGTGAGAATCAGTAGAATGATCTTGAGAGTCTTAGCAAAGAGAACGGATAAGAGTTTTAGAGTGAGAGTGAGAGATATTAACTTACTTTCAGCCGGAACAAGACCCTCCTTTTATAGGCAGATTGCTCTGCCCAATGGAGCCTCATGCCAACTTTGTACCTTCTAGTCTTAGTAAGCTTATCCTTCCCTGATGTTGCTTGCAGGGTTAGCCTTGCTTCTTTGGGTATGTTTCAGGTTTATGTGTCTCGAGGACACCTTTATGCTTTGTAGAGAGTTGTCTAATCAGTTTGACTTATTCAATTCAAGTCCCAAGGTTGTACAGTAACCTTAGCTTCTTGTCACCAGCTGTTGGTATGTCAGCTTCTGGTCAGGAGCTTCCAGCTTCTTTTTTCTGGTTTGTGCTTAGCACTCTTTATTTTATTTTCGCGATTATCGTTGACTTTGACTTTGCTGACTGGGATCTCCGAGTACCCACGTCATCAGCCCCCCAGTCATGAGTATCGGTATTCTAGATAGCGGTACTTATGACTGTTAGTCTAGGGGTTTTTGTGTTTTTGTTATTTGACCTTGCCTTTTTTTCTCAAAAAGGTCTTTAGCTATATTGGTCATGATTTTGTGATGTGTTAGATAAAATGTGAGTTGTTTCTGTTAGGAGAAAGGGGGTGCATTTTATCGAACTGACGTACTAGAAGCATTATTTTTTTCATTTTTCTAGCCACGGGCTTCTCGTCGGAAGGTGTGGTTCTAGCCTTGGCCTTTTTTATAAGCTCATTTGCTATTTTATCATGTGCCTTTTATCATTAAGGCCCATATGTCCACTTGCGAGGTTAGGCAGCTGTCACACCCCGATATTTCAACCATAACCCGGTGGGCCCGGTGGAGAGTATCGTGACGTAAGTTGATATCATCATAGTCAATAAACATAGAATAGCACAGCAGAAGTCTTGGAATAAAATTACTATTACAAACCGAAATGTTCAAAGCTTAAATAATTATACAGACGGCTCGTAATAAAAGATCCACGGGCGGATCATAAAAATGTACAAAAGATGCTCAACAGACTTTAGGCATATCTAAGGATTTGCAAGATCCTCTTATCGATACCAAGCAGCTTCCAGCCTATTACGTGTTGTACCTGTCACTTAGTCTTTTGAAAATACGTCAGTTTTCACTGGTAAATACAATCAACCGACACATATAGCATCTGTCGGGTGTATGCCTACACCCCGTGCATTGGTCGTGGCCATTAGTAACTTAAATGAGCCGAGGATATCAAGGACACGGTCGCGTTAACCCCAATGTTTAAATTATCAAACAAAACAGATTAAAACGGGTTATGCGGATTTTGTAGCCACAATCCGGCATATGATCCCATACCCGACCAAGCGGTAATAATTTATCGTATCCCAAGCCCGTATGGGGAAAATAAGTTAAAAATATTTACCTGAGCTAAAACTTGATTCAAATGCAAGATTTAAAGTAACTCAGCCGTATTCAAATTAAATAAGCGTAGGTAGCATTTACTGGAAGGCTCTAGTCTGGAATGATGGCAATAACCAGTTAGAATGCTAACGGGTCCTATGTAAGTCGAAGACTTAGACCGACTAGCTTAAAAGGTTAAAACGGTACGGTACGCTAGATTAAGCGATGACCGGAATAGAATGTAGTTTAAACCCAACAAGTACTAGGACTTGTATAATATGGGTAAGCCATTTACATTTTGGAAAATGAGATGAAAATGATAAGGTTAAACCCGTTTCGGAAAACTTATGTAAACTAGTTACATAAGTCGAACCGTACGCGTATAAGCATTGACGGGTAACCGGATGAGTCATGTACAAGTTCCATATGTCATTATACTTTAAACAAGTTATAATACCAGTAGGATATCAACTTGTATGCCCGTTAAGGTTTTAAAATCAAACTATGCCTCAAAAGGGCGTTTTGGTCATTTAGCGATGTATAAAAGGGACTTGCATGTAATCTGATGTTATGCTAATAAATATTATGTGAAAACACTTAATTTGTGATATAATATCAGTAGGATATCAAACATATGTGTGTTTTATAGTTTAAGGACCAACTATGCACCGTAGGGGCATTTTGGTCATTTCACACATAGTTTTGAAAGCTTATTTGGGATTCTGAGTTTATAACAAGTACCTACTGTAAAAGAATTTTAAATAAGTTATAAAATCAGTAGGTATCAAGTCTTGGTTGGTAAATATGGTTTAAAACATACTGTGCGCCGAAACTGCGTTAAAGTCGTTAAATGACGATATTTTCGATGTTTTGTGAAAACTGATGTTATGACCAGGTTTGTATGGTCAAAATAAGTTATTTAATATAACACATCAGTAGGTAAAAAGGTTTTGTATATAAATCATGATCAAAACCATTTTAAGTGCCAAAAGGCCATTATCGTTATTTACTGACATAATACAAGAACTTGTTCTAAAACTTAGAATGTAATCTGACTTGATATCCCAAATAATCCTAATTATAATATTACATCAGTAGGTAATGAGTTTTGCCAAGAAATTATGTTGAAAACCATTTTAGATGCCGAAAGGGCATTTTGGTCCTTTTAAGAACATAATTTACGATGATATATTAAAATTTTAAAACTCAGGTTATGATTAGAATGTTAACATAAAAATATGTTAGACATGTTAATATATCAGTATGCAACTCATTTGTAAGTTCATTAATGTTCAAAACCTTATTTTTATATAAAAGGGCATTTTAGTCAAAGTTTAGTATAATAACGGAACTTGTGATAAAACTCAGATTACTATTATGACCATGTAATATAAACTCAGAGGGTTATGCTACATAATATGGTCATCATGGAACCTTAAAACAGTAGGAAACTAATCTAATTTGGGTCAGAATCGAAAGTCAAAGCAGAAGTCAAATTTCGCGACTTTCGGTTGCGAACCGACCCTAAATCTGGAATTAACGGGCTGAACATGTTTACACATTTTCTAATAATTATTACCAAGTTATTAAAGTGTTAAAACATATTTTATAACACCTACATTATCAGATTATGATTATTTTCAAAACTGACCCGTTTGACTTTTTAATATTAATAACTTTGACCCGTCAATTGATCAAGCAAACATGATTTTCAGGAGGTGCCCTTTTGAGGGATTAACACCTAACTAATTATGATCACGTAGCCATGTTTGCCTCGAACAATGGCTGGACCATTAAGGTCTAAACCGAAAGTCAAAGCTTTTATCGAAAAAGCTTGACTTTTGGCTTTTAAAAGCCTATAAACGAAAATGTAGGAGGTAGGAACACTTACAAAAGGTCCTAGCTTGAACTTGAACTCAAGTGGAGTCTCCCTTCAGTTGGGAATCTCCAGAGGAAGATAGAAATTGTGATTTTAGAAGGTGCAAGGAAAAATAAAGAACGAAGACATCTATTTATAGTTGGAGTTGAGGTTTTTGGATCAAGCCAGGTGTTTTGAGAGGTTATGAGATTACTCTAGGTGTCCTAGGATGTGCCTGAAACCAGCTATGAGCTCATGGTTTCGCATTGGAGGAGCTATGGTGGTTTGTGTGGTGAACAAGAAAGAATGCAGCACCTGGCAGAAACTGTCTGCGCAAAACCAGCCATCGCACCCCGCGACCATAAAACGGGTTGGTCGTCGCGCAGCGCGACGCCCCCATAATCTTTTAAAAGTTGGCAGTTTAGGTCCATGAACTCCAAAACTCAATATAACTTTCCTTTTTGGCACTTTTAACCCCTCTAATCCAATATTAGGTAAACCCGGGAGTATAACCAAACACCATTAAGCTCCAGGTTCGTTAAAAGGTCACTCGGAGGTATAAATTAACATGTTGACGCTTTTAACCCTCTAATTCACAAGGTTTTGAATTAAATCACAAATGGTTTCGTTCGTCCAACACGTGGCTCGTTAAGAGAATACGAACACCGTATAAGGTCACTCAGAGGCTTAGTTTAAACATGTTGACACTTTTAGTCCCTCCACATTCATTCTTTCGATGTTTGGCAAAAATAGTCCCTCCTAGTCAACATTTGACATAATTAGGATTAGGGACACGTGCCAATACATTATTAGACACGATTTTATGAGGTGTTACAGTGGCCCGGACGTGATTGAAGTGATAGTTTCGCCAGGGGGTTTTCAAGTGCCCTAGGCTGCCAGCTGTGGCAGTTGAATCCCACCCCTCCATCTGTCTGTTCCATATGGATTTGAAATTTGAAACTTATATCTTTCCATAACCGCCCCTATTTGATCTTCAACTTCTCCTTTTCATTTCTAACTTCTCTGTTTTATCCGGTAGTTTCTCCGGTGGATTTTCTAGTGCTATTTGATGTGCGTGCGGTGCGATAAGTTTTTATGTATATTTTTAGCCCTTTTTACACTTTGGTCAATTTTTAAATTTATAAAACACGATATTTTACTAACACCAAACACACATATGGGCAAGTGCACCCATCGTGAGCGTAGTATAGCGTTGGTAAGATACCAAGGTCGTCCAAGGACACAAGAGCTTTTAATACCGATTTATCCTCAATGTCTAATCAAAATAAAAATGTTTAGAAAAAGGTTTTAAAATGAAAACTAAAAATGCTGAAAATAAAAATAAAATAAAAACAGATAGACAAGATGAATCACTTGGATCTGACTCGCCTTTAGTGTAACCTTTGATTATTTCCGCACTTTTGCACTTTTTAAGAGATTATCTTAGTTATAGTAGTAGGCCCCTCTTTTGAAGGTGATGTTACCCTCAACCCAGTAGTTTGAGTCAGCAAGGATACAATCCTAAAGGGTTAGATTATTGAAAGATAATTAATTAAGTTATTAATGCGTAATGTGGTAGGCCCCTCTTTTGAAGGTGACGTTACCCTCGGCTAAGTAGTTTGTGTCAGCAGGGATACAATCCTAAATAGCCGGGTTAATGTATTAATAGTAGTTACATATGAGGGGATCAAGAAATTCGAACCCCCGCCATCCAATACCAGTGGGTATTGAAGGAGGTTCTACTAAGCTTGACCCAGGTCCTTGCAGGATCTATACACTGAACAAGGCAAGACGCTTACCAAACCATTCCATTAACCCCCGACCAGGTAGCCAACATATCTCCATATAGACCGTGGAGATATGAATGGTGTAAATCTTTTATTTTATATAGACAGTAAAATAATGCCAAGACACCACGGACAAATGATAAGGAAGATTCACCTTCAACATAAGAAACTAGTTATTAAAGTCATTAATACAAAACCAAGTAAAAGTGCGAAAAGATTAAAAATAAAAAGTATTACACTAAATGATTGTCTTCACCAAGTGATGTAAGAGACTTAGGCAAACATGGCCTTTGATTGTCAAGAACTGTTACTATCAATCTTGGATCCCGAGACTACTACACACACTCTATGATGGATGATGGATGATGGTGGTGGATGTGGGCTGTGATGGTGGTGGAGGGTGGGTGAAGTGTGAGAGAGGTGGTTTGTCAAGGGATGATTTGCAAATGAGCCAAGCACCCCTATTTATAGCCTGAACAGAAGCCCGGACACGGCCCCGTGTCCACCCATCTTCTCTTTCTTCATTAATTGCAGTTTGTCTGTATTAGTTGACCACGCCCCCGTGTCCGCTGGGCACGACCCCGTGTGCAGAAGCGTATCTGTACTATCAAGATTTGCTAAGATTCTGCGAATCTTTTTCTTGACCACGGCCCCGTGTCCGCTGGGCACGCCCCGTGTTGGGAAATAGAAGCTTCTACAACTTTGTCTTTTCTGCAGACACTTGGGTACGCCCCCATGCTCACTGAGCACGGGGCGTGTTCAGTCTTCTGTTATCTTGTTTTTGCTTGGGAGGATGCTGTCGAGGGTTAGTTTAGCTGCCTTTTTGCTTCTTTTGTTCATTTGAGCTCATTTAATCCTGAAAATACAAAAAGGAAGACAAAAGCATACTTTTTCCAACATTAGTACTAAAAAAATGGTTAGTTTTATGCCTCATTTGATGTAATTTATATGTTGCATTTTAATAACTACTTTTTCCAACATTAGTACAAAAGCATACTTTTTCCAACATTTGATGTAATTTATATGTTGCATTTCTTGGATCTTTATTTGTCCTCAAGCAAAACTCTTTATTTTGTGGCTTACACTCCCAAATGGAATGGGTAGAAAGGTTTAGGGCTTGTCATAGAGTGTCGGGATTCCAAGATTCTTTATTATGTTTTATTTTTATTTTATTTACAATCCTATTCGTTATGATTTGTTTAGAACATTTCATAAGAGAAATTACTTATTTGGGCATAACATGCCTTTTTAAAGTTCCATTTATATACAAGTTCACATACCTCACGGGAGATCACTCAACACTCGGCCGAAGATGTATTTTTTTGAAACACTCGGGACCGGCATGGAACTTACTTCTACCATAAGCTTGCCAAGCAATCATTCTTCCTCCTTTTTAACTATACACCTTTGTAGATATCAAGAGGACTTTTTGGGGAAGGGTTAGGCTAGGGTTAAAGGTAGGTGGTTTTGGTTAGTAGTTAGTAGAAAAGGCGAAAAGGCGTAAAAAGCGTCGGTTTTCGTAAAATTTTGTTTTTGTGACTTTTTTATTTTAATGAAGCATTTTTCAAACAAGGTTTTTGATGAGCTTGTTTGTTTATTGCTAACTTCATATTTTTTTTAAGTCACATGAAAACCGAGCTTTGTTACTAAAATAAAGGGTTAAAAATAAAAATGTTTTGGTGGGTAAAGGGTGTTTGTTTTGTGGGTTTAGAAATGAAAAGGTTTAGGCTCAAAGGGGTTAACTAGGGGATTTTTGGGTAGGTGGTAAAAAAAAAAGAAAAATAATGGTGTTGAAAAGAAAAAGGGTTAGTCCTAATGCCTCCATCATTTACTTACTTGGGTTTAAGTTGGTAAGGACCGGGAATGTGTCGTCATGGCAAGTTCTAGAGTCGTAAGAGACCAAGCGGCTATTCACACAAGAAACGAAAAATGAGCATTTAGTTTAAAGATGTGTATTTGTATGCTCAATAAAGGCTCAAAACTCACGTTTTTGTGGGAATGGTTTTTTTTTTAATGTGATCAAGTATATATAATCAAATTTTAACTAGATTTGTCATGCCGTTTCGTAATTTTCTTATGTTGGTTCTTTTTATCACGACGCTATCGGTTGTAAATTAGTAAAAATATAACCTTTTTAGAACTTGTTATTCCCAATTTAAACCAAGACAAGTAAAAAAAAATGAAAATTTGGGGTGATTAGCGGTTCCAATAGAGTTTTGTGTAAGGCTTGTGATTAGGACTTGCAAAATTCAAGGTTTTAGCATCCCCCCACACTTAAATTACACATTGTCCTCAATGTGTCCCAAAAATAAGTTTTTAGGTTGATTGAATGTGTAAACGGTGTGTTAAAAACAAATTTTTGTGTTACTGGGCATCTGGACACGGCCCCGTGGTGACCGGGCACGGCCCCGTGTTCAGGTTGCCAGTAACAAAAATCATTGAAAAGTAACAGAAGGCTGGGCACGGGGCCGTGTTCAGTGAACACGGCCCGTGTCCAGTTACCTGAACTGGGCATTTTCCTGCAGACCATGAGTGTCGAACTTGCTGTAATGACGAAAAATTTGTCGGGAGGCTCTGTTTTTGTGCATGGGGTGTTGGTTCAAGCTTCCCTTAGTATCCTTCACCATCCCGAGTGTGTTTACCCATTACAACATCATCCAAACACCAATTTAATTAAAACCATCATTTCATAGAGAATAACACATTACAAAGAGTCCTAGGAAAGTGAAAACAAAGCAGAAAAGTAAAAACTAAAAATCCTAAGATAGGTCAAGTGATACATAAAATCATCCTAAGGAGTTTTACTCTTACAATAGGGGTCAAAATTCCGGAAATAGCTTTCCGGTATTTTATAGGTTTGTAGAACTCCGAACCGAGGGGTGTTCCCTAGATGTTTGTTAGAGCCGTTCTTCTATCTCTTTTGGGAGGAAGAAGGCGGGATCATTTTCCTCAACATCTTGTGGAGGGGGAGTGACACCAACCGGAACACCTTGTAATATGTCTCGAGGGGGCTCCGGGTGTATGGTGTACCATTCGGCCGATATGATGACTTCCGGTATCACATTCCATGCCCTTTGGGTGATGATTGGTACCAAAGGAGGAGAAGCGAGAAGGTTCAACCTTTGGTGCAAAAGGTTGACCTCTTGAAGACATCCCTCTAGTCCCACCGTTAAGTGATTGATACGGTCGACCAATGCTTCTTCTACTCCCGTCATTTCATCAATGGCCTCTCTTAAAGCGTAAACGTAGTTTACATGAGAGTCTTCCACCGTTGAGGACCTTCTCCCTTGTCGATTGTTCCTGGAGTGCGACGAAGATGCTCCGCTAGTTCTGCTTGCCATTATGGGAAAACAGACCGAAAAGAGCTCAATTTTATTGAAACAAAACCTCGGACATGGCCCCATGCTCAATGAGCACGGCCCCGTGTTCACATGTCTGCAAGTTTTTGGAACAAGGAATCTTGGAGTTTCAAATTATTTTTCTGATTTTTAAAGCATTTTTAAGCAGAAATAACTTAAAACATTGTTGTAGAACTCATTTTTAACAAGATCCCTTGAATAAAAACCTAACAAACATTACAATAAAGCTTGGAATCATGGTGATTTCAAGCTCTAATGGAGGTGTTGAAGAAAAAAAATTGAGGAAGAAGGCAATGGATAAAAGTAGAAAAGACAAGATGGTTGTTGAGAACCTTCTTTTAGAATATACCTAGGATGGTATGTGTGAAGATCCCACCAGATCTTTGTCTTTGGAGTGGTCCAAATGTGCAGGGATCTTGGCTGCATTTATAGAAAACGACAGCACACTGCACACGGCCCCGTGTCGGCTGGACACGGCCCCGTGTGCAGACCAGATCCTGACACGTTTTGTCCGTATTCTGACAAAAAGTCAGACATTAATCTTTTGGTGGACACGGGGGCGTGCTGACCTGGACACGGCCCCATGTCTAGAGGCTGTTTATGAAGTTTCGTCTCCTTTTTTAAGGAATTTATTCGGATCGGGTGGCTCTTTACTGGACGGAACAACACCGAAGTGCCTGAGATACCTTAGTTGCTCTAGATTTAGACGTGAACGCAAGAGGTTATCGGTGAGGGTGATTCCTATGCTAAATGTAGGTGGACAAGTCCAATCCTTTCCCGGGCTCTCGTTAAAGAAGGTGTATGCCGAATTGCTCGGGTCTATGTATGCATCGAACGAGGTCGATGGGGAGTCCTTCACGGCATAATCGACACAGGGACGACTATCGCTCAAGTCTTCGCTAGGGTTAGAGGTGAAATCGGGAACAACGAAGTTGTTTTTATCCGAATGCGACCTCAATAATTCTTCTTGGGTATCGTCTTGAGATAAATTTATCAGGTCCATCTCAAGCTCTTTTATCCAATTAAAAATTAAATCTTCCATTTGAAATAATTCATCAAGAAGCATTTCTCCTAGAAGGGATGATTGAGAGCATTCGAGGGAGAGATAGGGATTATTTTTACTTTCGCCCCTCTTAAGGCTACAGTAAAACAATGGGTCTATATAGTGGGGCTTGTAATTTAGAAAATAACATTCTAAATCCTTATGAGGGCCACCACATATTTGACACCACGCACCATAAGAGGGCCGATAGTAAAAAAAAAATCATTACCGCTCATGTTTGTGTCAGAAATTACCAACCGTCGGGATCTTATGGTTCTGTTTTCAGTAAGTGATACTTGGGCACGGGGCGTGTTGATTGGGCACGTCCCCGTGTTCAGCTACTGTCTGACTTAAAACAGAATTGCCAGTACCAAAGATTGGGCACGGGGGCGTGTTCAGCGGGCACGGCCCCGTGCTGAGCTTCTGCAGAAACTGAAAATCTACGAAAAATCTAAAAAAAAAACAGAGAAAAATAAAAAAACGATTAGGCCGTCGATTACTAACTTTCTTAAAATCCTTGTGTCCCCGGCAACGGCGCCAAAAACTTGATGTGCGTGCGGTGCGATAAGTTTTTATGTATATTTTTAGCCCTTTTTACACTTTGGTCAAGTTTTAAATTTATAAAACACGATATTTTACTAACACCAAACACACATATGGGCAAGGGAACCCATCGTGAGCGTAGTATAGCGTTGGTAAGATACCGAGGTCGTCCAAGGACACAAGAGCTTTTAATACCGGTTTATCCTCAACGTCTAATCAAAATAAAAATGTTTAGAAAAAGGTTTTATAATGAAAACTAAAAATGCTGAAAATAAAAATAAAATAAAAACAGATAGACAAGATGAATCATTTGGATCCGACTCGCCTTTAGTGTAACCTTTGATTATTTCCGCACTTTTGCACTTTTTAAGAGATTATCTTAGTTATAGTAGTAGGCCCCTCTTTTGAAGGTGACGTTACCCTCAACCCAGTAGTTTAAGTCAGCAAGGATACAATCCTAAAGGGTTGGATTATTGAAAGATAATTAATTAAGTTATTAATGCGTAATGTGGTATGTCACACCCCCAAAATCCACACGCGGAGTATCACCGCTTGGAGGCGTGACTGACCAGGATCAAACCACTAATCATATTGAACAAGTAAATAATTAAATGTAAAAGTCCAACCAACACGATTAGTGTCCAAAACAACCATAGTTAAGTTATGAGCGGAAGCAAAATGTTCAAAACCAAATCAAAAGTTTAATTATCAAATGTTTAACATGGCACACAGCTGTCCATGTCCCACAACGACTCTTCCTTGTGCAAGCTCCAGCTAAGTACCTATAGACCTGCAAAGCATGTAGTAACGAGTCAACAACAAGTTGAGTGAGTTCACGTTTGGTTGTCCAGTTTATAGTTGTTCCGAAAACACGGTTTGCTCTTTACCAGCTATCCAGCCGTGGGGGTTACCCCATAGTTCGAAAAACGTTTATAAGTTACCCGTTCTTACGTTGGCTATACCAGCCCGGCTCTATGGCCGTGGGAGCTACCCCATGTTTAATTCACCAGACTCGTTACCATATCGACTACTAACGTTCGTCATGTTTACGTGCCCTAACGTCTGTGTCTATCATCACTGACGTGCCATAGTCCATTAGTCCACGCCCGTCCTCTGCGGCACGGTGTGAGGTTTGTTAAACCTAATAGCGCTATTTAACTAATGACCCGTTCGCCATTGGCCTCGGCGATTAAGTCGATATAAAAGGAGGGACTTCGTTGATAGAGTTCTAGTCTAGTATAGTTAAATCCGTCTCACACTGGACGAGGCATCTATGTTCCTGATTACGTCTCAACAGGACGAGGAATCCCTATTCCTTAACCCATTCCCAACCCCTGGGAATCCCATGCTTTGTAACGAAGTGTGAACTCACCTTGGTTTGCTCGGCAGATAACACAGAAAGGTCAAGTCTAGCAGCTAGTGGTCAACCACGTCCTAACATGGTTATCACACATGTCAGGTTTAGGTTCAAGTAAAGCACGTATGATTACACATAGTTTAACAAATTGCTACACGTATCGATCATGGCAACATAGTACACACATAGAACGTTTTAAATGATATCAGTTTAACATACAAATGAAGCCCATACAAGTCTCGGCCCAAACAATTTAACCGAACTACATCTTGTGCGATCAAATTTATTTCCCAGCCCAAGTCTACGGCCCAAAATTTAAACAAACAAAACCACTTGTGCGATCCAATAATGCTTGTGCGACTGAAGACATCTTGTGCGACCAAGATGTCTTGTGCGATCCGTCTTATGCGCTTGACACTTGTGTGATTGGATCAGGCCTTGTACGACCTGATCTTGTGCGACAAGACCGCTTGTGCGAATGGATTAAATATCTGAATATCATGCATATCAATTATAAGAAATCCACAGTTACCAATCATGCATTAAATTAGCCAAAATAGTTAAACAGTTTCCTATTTTTATGGTTTATCAATATTAAATAACTTTAATCGAAATGAAAGTATGAATGTGATCCTTTAATCGGTCCAATAGAAATTCAACCATATTAGACATATTTGATCAGATTCATGCACGTGATCATCCATCCATACAAGTCAACAACAAATCATTCAACACATAAATAATATGATTATCATATATGCACTGAGATCTATTCCATTTAAAATACATATAACAATCACAAGACTGACAATCATGTGCAAGTAATCATGAAGAATCCTTAAAATACAAATCCATTCACATGCTACATACCTCGATATCAGCCAACAACACCCAATTATTCTACAATTTCATTGGACCGAATCACTACAATCATCACTCATCAATCAGCATGACATATCACATAATCAGCCGAATAATATATTCATTAATTTATTGCCTAACATCATGAACTTTCGAATCATATTAACATTATCAAACCTAAAACATAACAGCCGATTTAATCATCATTCGGTTTCTCAATTCTTAACAACATCATCAAACCAATCGGATCTATCATGTATATGGCCGATTACATACATTTATGCTCAATCACATATTAATCGAACCAATCATATCATTGCATCATCAATCATGTCAAGCATAACAATCATAAAACAATAATTAACACACTAACCGAATAAAGAGGAGGAACAAGGGTCGATTCAAATGCAAGGATCTTCGATAGAGAGTGTGTGTGGCTGCCTTCGGTTTCGTGAGGAAGAGAGAGAGAGGAGAGCACTAGGGTTTTGTGTGTGTAGGTGTTTAGCAACAATGAGAAGTTTACCCTATCCCCATAGTGTTATGCGATATGGGGAAGTGGGCCGAACCCTCACTTGGGCTGCCCATTGGTCCGAATACAAGTTGTGTAGCCCGAAAGGCTTGTGCGGAATACAAGTTGTGTAGCCCGAAAGGCTTGTACGGTCGAGTGTGTGTTGTGCGCTTATCATACATACATTCACAAGCACGTAATAACATAACATTCACATAAATATTCACTTTCATAAAAGCCACATATCGTACACATACGTTACATCAAAGTACAAAGATCGGTTTGGAAATACGAGTTGTCACATGGTAGGCCCCTCTTTTGAAGGTGACGTTACCCTCGGCTAAGTAGTTTGAGTAAGCAGGGATACAATCCTAAATAGCCTGGTTAATGTATTAATACTAGTTTACATATGAGGGGATCAAGAAATTCGAACCCCCGCCATCCAATACCAGTGGGTATTGAAGGAGGTTCTACTAAGCTTGACCCAGGTCCTTGCATGATCTATACACTGAACAAGGCAAGACGCTTACCAAACCATTCCCTTAACCCCCGACCAGGTAGCCAACATATCTCCATATAGACCGTGGAGATATGAATGGTGTAAATCTTTTATTTTATATAGACAGTAAAATAATGCCAAGACACCACGGACAAATGATAAGGAAGATTCGCCTTCAACATAAGAAACTAGTTATTAAAGTCATTAATACAAAACCAAGTAAAAAGTGCGAAAAGATTAAAAATAAAAAGTATTACACTAAATGCTTGTCTTCACCAAGTGATGTAAGAGACTTAGGCAAACATGGCCTTTGATTGTCAAGAACTCTTACTATCAATCATGGATCCCGAGACTACTACACACACTCTATGATGGATGATGGATGATGGTGGTGGATATGGGTTGTGATGGTGGTGGAGGGTGAGTGAAGTGTGAGAGAGGTGGTTTGTTAAGGGATGATTTACAAATGAGCCAAGCACCCCTATTTATAGCCTGAACAGAAGCCCGGACACGGCCCCGTGTCCACCCATCTTCTCTTTCTTCATTAATTGCAGTTTGTCTGTATTAGTTGACCACGCCCCCGTGTCCGCTGGGCACGGCCCCATGTGCAGAAGCGTATCTGTACTATCAAGATTTGCTAAGATTCTGCGAATCTTTGTCTTGACCACGGCCCCGTGTCCGCTGGGCACGCCCCGTGTTGGGAAATAGAAGCTTCTACAACTTTGTCTTTTCTGCTGACACTTGGGCACGCCCCCATGCTCACTGAGCACGGGGCGTGTTCAGTCTTCTGTTATCTTGTTTTTGCTTGGGAGGATGCTGTCGAGGGGTCGGGCATACCACGTTTATTCCTTTTCTTGTAATTATGTTAGATTTAGCTGCCTTTTTTGCTTCTTTTGTTCATTTGAGCTCATTTAATCCTGAAAATACAATAGGAAGACAAAAGCATACTTTTTCCAACATTAGTACTAAAAAAGGGTTAGTTATATGCCTCATTTGATGTAATTTATATGTTACACACATCACTATTCTTCTTATAAACTCGGTGAGTCATCCTTCTTCTTTGTTTATGGCTTCGAATAAAAATGATATGCTTGTCCAATTTTCAAAACTTACCCAATCGGACATTGATCAGTTCTGTGACAATTGTGGCATTGATCCATCCCTCGAGACTCTGGTTCCTGGGGAAAGAACTACGAATCAATGTCCATCGGGTTTTCTTGTGTTTTATACCCGGATTCTTGATCAACTGAACTTGCGATACCCATTCACAAACTTTTTTCTTGAAGTTTTAAAGTACTATCGTCTTTCTTTGGGTCAGTTGGCCCCTGTTGGTGTTGCTCGTGTGATGGACTTTGAAATTCTTTGTCGAGCCCTTAGTTATGAGCCATCTCTTTTGATGTTCCATCGTTTTTTTTGGCTTGCCCGGAATGACAATTGGTACACTATTGAGAAGACTTAATGTGAGTCTCCCCTTCTTTAAGCCACTGTTGATCACACTTATGCATGGAAAAATCAATTCTTTTTTATCTCCAAACGGTTGCTTCCTTTCACTGTTGTTCCTCGTAAATTTTCCGAGGTTTTGAATGAAAAGGATCCAGAGGTTCATGAACTCGAACAAGGGTTGCTCCTTAGGCTTCATGCTTATCGTGCCAAGTTAAGGGCTTACACGGAGGAGCTTCCTGTTATGCTGGGTATTAGCCAAGATTGGGTTGAATCTGGTTTTGAACCAGTCTTTTTTGTTAATCAGAAGGGTATGTATTTTAGTATTCGTCCTATTTTTCATGTATTTGTCTGATACTCTTGTATTTTTCACGAGTGGGCGGTACTGTTCGCCTCAGGATAAGTAAGAAACCGCTTGAATCCCTTATCTATAAACTACTATTAAAACTTTAAACCAACCCTGTGAGGACTGTATCCCTGCTGACTCAGACCAAAGGGTTGAGGGTAACACTGCCTGGAAGGGGGCCTACCACTTTTCGCATTAATAACTTACTTAATTATCTTTCAATAATCCGACCTTGCGGGACTGTATCCCTGTTGACTCAGACCAATAGGTTAAGGGTAACGCTGCCTGGAAGGGGGCCTACTACTATAACTTAAAGATAATCTCTTTAAATGACCAAAGTGTGGAAATCATTAAAGGATACGTAAAAGAGAAGTTGGAACCAAGTGATTCCTTCTTGTCTATCTGTTTTTCCTTATATTTTATTTTTGCTTTTTAGTTTTATAACTTTAAAAAACCTTTTTATCAACAATATTTGGGCACGCGTTTGAATTTAGTACGGCTTACCATCCTCAGACTGACGGTCAGAGTGAGCGTACTATTCAAACGTTGGAAGACATGCTATGTGCATGTGCGATCGATTTGGAGGTAGTTGGGATAAGAACCTACCATTAATCGAATTCTCCTACAACAACAGCTACCATACCAGCATTAAGACTGCACCTTTTGAGGCATTATACGGTAGAAAGTGTAGATCGCCAGTTTGTTGGGCGGAAGTTGGAGAAGTCCAGTTATCAGGACCAGAGATCGTGCTCGAAACGACGGACAAGATTGTCCAGATTCGTGACCATCTCAAAGCTGCCCGGGATAGGCAGAAGAGTTACACTGATCCTAAGCGTAAGGATTTTCACTTCCAAGTGGGTGATAAAGGCCTACTTAAAGTGTCACCCTGGAAGGGTGTGATGCGGTTTGGTAAGAAAGGCAAGCTAAGCCCGAGATACATAGGACCTTTCGAGGTTATCGAACGTGTCGGGTCAGTTGCCTATAAGTTAAACTTACCTGAAGAGCTCAGTGGAATTCACAATGTGTTCCACATCTGCAATCTGAAGAAGTGCTTCGCTGATGAATCACTGGTAATACCGCATACATATGTGCATATAGGTGAGAGCTTAAAATTTGTGGAAAAAAACCTTTTGTCGATTAAAGATCGACAGGTAAAGAAGCTTCGAAGGAAGCATGTACCTATTGTAAAGGTCAAATGGGATGCCCGTAGAGGTCCCGAATATACGTGGGAGGTTGAATCCACCATGAAAGAAAAAAAATACCCTTATTTATTTCAGTAAATCTCGGGTCGAGATTTATTTTAAGGGGGTGAGGATGTAACACCTCGAAAAATTCGTGTTCAATGAAATAACGACCCGTGTCATGTAAGACAAAACGCGTTGTAAACCCGGATTTAATAAAGATGTTTTGGCAGGATTTAAAAGTGTCGTCATGTTAAATTTCACCTCTGAACGACCTCATTTATAAATCCCAATACCCAATTATATTTTTTCAAACATCTAATATATCCTAAATCCAGAAATTCATTGACGATAAACGAATTCAAAGTGCATGATAGGTTCCTATGAAAATTTCTATGGTTAACCTTCTTGTTCGGCACTTTCGAAAAGGATCCAAGCAAACATAACATAATGGTAGGGTATGTAATTGTTAAAAACCCATAATAAAGGTCCCAAACTGACAAAACAAGGTCCCAAAGTCGAATTATGAGGTTGCCCTTTCGAATGCATGAAGGAACAAGATTTTTGGCTACTGATGATTTGTTACGCACCGCAACAAATAATTGTTACGGTGCGCAACAAATGCCCAGCTCCAACAGAATTGCCTGTTTGCTGTTAAACGCGAAATTTGACCTTTTATCCGATTTTCCTCATATCCCTTGGCCCCTAAACAACCCCTAAACATCTAGGGACACTTGTTAAGATGTTGTGGTCACTTGTAGACTTGTGTGTCAAGAATTTGTGGTGATCTAAACACTATATAAGGCCACTAAGTTGCAACACATTCTTCACACTTCACTTGTGCAATTCTAGAGCTTTTGGGAGCTTAAGAGCAGACACAAGATCTTCCTAATCAAGCTTAGGACTTCAGTAAGTTTTCTAATCCTTCCTTAGTTTAAGTTTTAGCATAGTTTAGCTTAAAAGTCAACCGTCGTAATTAAAGGTTGACTTAGCGATTAATCACTAGCGGTCCAGTGATTAGTCGAAGTGAAAGTAGTTATAAGTTGGTAATTATGTGGGTAATAAACCCTTAAAAGGGTTCCCCTGATTCCCACTCTAACTAGGTCTAATGTCGGGTCAAACTTGTTAATAAAAAGTCAACATGATGCTTAGTTTCTAATTTATGCATAATTAGCAATGTAGAATGCATACAACCTGTATGATCATTAATATAACTTAGTAATTAGGGTAAGAACATGTCTAAACATGTTCAACCCGACAATTTTATGTTTAGACCCGGTTCGGAACCGAAAGTCGCAAAGCTTTGACTTTTGCTTTGACTTCAGTTCTGACCCGCTTTAGTATGATTTGGAAATGCCTTAGAGCTTCCTTAGGACCAGGCTACATGTTAGCATAACCCTCTGTGGTTGGTTCATTGATTGACCCATTCGTTTACGCGTTTCCGTTAATTGCTCATATGTTGACCATTATGCCCTTATTACCTTAAAACGTGATTTATGAAAATGTAAAAGTGTAGAAACCTTAGTTACTGATATATAAACTTGTATGCAAAGTTTGACATCAGTTTGACTTGTAGATTAAGAGTTATGCTCATTATCGCGAATTTAAAGCTTTATGTTAATAAAATGGCGTAATTAGCGTATAGCCTAGTTAAGCCTACTTTTTGATATCAAAATCTTTACCCACTGATGTAATATATTATTTTGGGATTTTTGAAGATTTTTAATTAATTTTAGGCTGAGCATAACTAGTAGTCGTAGGCTTAATCCGGTAATTGTCGGTTTTGCCCTTACGGGCCATAAAACGAGTTTTACATATCTAAACGACTCCAAACCTTTTTCTACTGATTAGATATGTTACATAAATTATTTTAAGCCTCCTGGAAATATAAAAATATCAGATTTAAGTATCGAACCCGGAAATGGCCTTTAATCGCCTTATTAAGCGTTTTTAACGCATAGTATGTATTAAAAACTATATTAAACATACTCGGGTTGATACCTACTGATATTTGAGGTAAATTATGATATTTTAACAGTAAGCAAAAGTTGATTAACTCAGACTTCAGTTTTGAGCTTTTCGGCTTATGTGAAATTACCAAAATACCCCTACGGGGCATAGTTTGGTTATAATTGATAAATTTCACATATATACTTTATCCTACTGATGTAACTTAGTAATTTGAGTATATTTTCTGTTTACATCAGACCTGTAACTCAGCTTGTTACTTAAACTCTTTTATAAACTTTTAAATGACCAAACTACCCCTACGGGGCCTAGTTTGTGTTTAAACACGTTTCGGGCATAATGAAAGACATCTTACTGATGTCACAACATATTTGAGGCATAATTAACTTAGGAAACCTGTATATAGCTCTCATGAATACCCTTCACGCTTATTACGCGTACGGTTCGGTTTATGTAGCAAGTTTACATAAATTAGCCGAAACGGGTCAAACCTTATTGGTTTTATCTCAAATTCCAGAATGTGTATGAAATACCCATTTAAGACAAGTCTTCAAACTTGTCGGGTCTAAATCACATTCTATTCCGGTCTTCGCTTAATCATGCGTCTGAACCGTATATTCCCTTAAGACTAACCGGTCTAAGCTTAGGCTAAATTAAAGACCCGTTAGCATTCTAATTGGTTATTTATACCATCATTCCAGACTAGAGCATTTCGGTAAATGGTACCTACGCTTACTTAAGTGAATACGGCTGAGTTATTAGATTCTTGCTATTTAAGATAGGAGCTAGCTCAGGTAAATACTCTTAACTTATTTTCCCTATACGGGCTTGGGATACGGTATAATAATACCGCTTGGTCGGGTATTGAATATTTAATCGGATTGTGATTAAATTATTGAGGTAACCCGGTTTAATCTGTATTGTTTGAAATAAAAGCCTTTAGGGGTTAATGACCATGTCCTGGATATCCTTGACATCATTGTATTATAAAATGGCCACATCTTAGGTACGGGGTGTAGGCATACACCTGACAGTTACTAAGTAATAACGGTATCTCACTCTCTTGTGGACCTATACTTGTGGCGTGTCTGTTAATCTTGACTCGGTTTCTACATCGGGCCCTGAACGTATAACGAACATGTAAATCTGTATACAAGGTTATAAATATAATTGTTCCAAGTTAAAAAGGTTAATTTTGCCTCTGTGCATTTTAATCAAATTATAAAAGATATTTTGTGCCACGTGCATTCAAATCAATTTTCTTAAACTCTTTTCAAATGAGTTGGTTGAGTGTATTTACCAGTGAAAACTGACGTATTTTTCCAAAAAGGTTAAGTGACAGGTACTGAACGTAATTGGCTGGAAGCTCAGGGCGCTCATAAAGAATCTTGCAAGTTCTAGGCGTCTAAAGTCTGTTGAACAAATGATATGTTTTAAGATCCGCCTGTGGATCCTTTACTTTCCGTTGTAATACTGGATATTACTCTAAAATTCGGATTGTAATATATAATTTATCTTTTGCTTCCGCTGTGCATTTATATATTGTGTTGTTTGACTATTATGTTGCCAACCACGTCACGATACTCCCCCACCGGGCCCACCGGTGACACGTGGAAAGTCGGGGTGTGACATTAGACGTTAACGATAAGCCGGTATTAAAAGCTCTTGTGTGGCACCGGGAGAAAATCCACAGTCATCCTGATCTAACACCATACTGCTTTGAGTTATTTATCAAATTTCGGGACGAAATTTCTTTCAAGTTGGGGATGATGTGACAACCTGAACTTTTAGGATCAGTGTTACCTAGTTCCATGATTATTAAACGAGTATTGTTACGTGTGCTCATTGTGTGATTCTAGTAAACGTGTTTGATTTATACTTAATTGATGACATGTGAGATTTAGTGTTATTAAGTGATTGTGGGATTGGTTAAGTTTAGCCGCATACCACCTAAGTCGCACACTAGAACCGTTAGAACCGGTCCACACCTTTGATCTTGTTGCTTGTTCTTGGCCCAATCTGAGCCCACCCTCACTTAACAGCCCACACTTGCTTATATGGGACGCATACAAACACAGTTGGGTGTTTTTGTGCGTACCTCACAATAATTGGAAACAAGGAAGGTACCAAACCCTAGCACTCTCATCTTGAAGTGACGACAACCTTCCCAGTCGATGTTCTCCTATCTTCGAAACGTCATCTCCCGCATCCTTGCATTCAGTCAGTGTGTTAACTTGCTGGTTATGATTTCTTGATTTATTTATTTGTGTAGTGTCCATGATTGTCGATGTTAGAAGCACGTGTCGTTATGATATGCATGCGAGATAAGAATCTGGATCTGAGTGTTGTTCATAAATGGATAGGATGATGATTTACTGATTTCGTTAATGTATGATGATTATGTATGGCCTGCTGGTTTCGAGTGTGGTGATGTTCACAAACATGGTTTCGTGATAGGCGATTACAGGAAGAATTGTGTGTTAGGTATTGTTTTATGTTGAAATGCAAATTGAGTTGGTATTGTATTAGCAAACGTGAATAGGGATTATATGAATATTTCATCTACTAGAATTGGTTAAAAGATAAGTAGGGTCCTGATGTTTGGTTCATGAGGTTAACTAATGAATATGATAAACTAGGGTTCTTGTCAATTAAATAAATGGCTGCCAATATTTTTCTATGTGAACATAAACGGAACTGACTTTGTGACTTGACCTGAATGTTAAACTAGAAATTGCATGACTTATGAATGATTACATCACTTGATCCGTTTGAATGATTGGCTGCCAATATTAAATCTTATTGATATAATTGCTAGTCGATGATTAGGGTTCATGCCAAGTATGAATATGTAACTGATTTGATCGAGATTGGATGTGTGCATGTTGTTAATTGTTAGATGATGCTTGAGGTTCATGAAAGGCTATAGAAATAACTGTTTTTGATCCAATATTCATACCGAAAACTTGTTAACTGTTGTTACGAAATTAAAGGAGCTGTAACTGTCTGATGAGGGACGACGAAGGACTCTTTAGACGAAGAACCTAGGTTGACGAAGAATTGATTCTTCGTCGACTGATTCTTGACGACCCTCTATGGTTCTTCGCCACACTCAATCTTGACGAAGAATAGTCCTTCGTCAAGATGATTCTTCGCCGCAACACTCCTAGACGAAGAATAGTTCTTCGCCAGAGGATCCTTCGCCAAGGAAGCATTCCACGAAGAATAGGTTCTTCGTGGAGATGCTGCATGTGTGTAAACAAACAGAACAATTTATGATGGTTATGATTATGGATATTTGTGCTTATAAAATCTATCTGTTGCATGATAATAAGAATGAGGACTCTGGTTTGACTTGTGTGAGTAGCAAACCCACCTGTTATGTGTTGTTATGTGACGTGCACATGGGATGTGGACTTGTATGAGAATTGAGTACTTGTTTTGTGATATACGGTGATCTTTGCAATGAATGTAATCTGTGTAACAATACGTGATTTATTGTGTGTAAATATGTGACGTGAATGATTGTGAAACTGATATTGTTTGGTAAACAAGGTAGGGTGTGGGTTGACCAACTTGGACGGGTAGTTTAACATACCGAGCAAATCAAAGGTGAGTTCATTCCTTTTGAGCATGCGTCCCGGTGGTTGGGACAGTCATTGGGTATCCCTGAGAGGGATAGGTTTTTGGGTAAATCAATTAGGTATTCCTGAGAGGAATACGTCTTGTGGGTAAAATCTGGAATTTTGGATAATACACTCATCCTATCACCTTTAAGTCCCATCTTGTTTGTTACCTGAGAGGTAACGGAGTATTAGTTGGTAGCGCTATCTAGGTTTGGCACCCTCACCCCGTACCTGAGAGGAAGGGTGTGAATTAATGACTCGGTCATGCCCAATGCTTTGATAGGAGCATTGGGGAACGGGCAAAATAAATCTGGAGCCGTCTTGTATTCGAGGTATTATCAACATTGTAATCAATGAACGTAATTAAACACTTGGTAACTAACATTTTCGTAAAACTATGAACTCACCAGTGTTGTCTGATACACGTGTGTGCATGCTCACAGGTTATTGATACGTGTGGATGTGGGACTTGCTGTCTGGGATGCTGGAGTGGTCATGGGTCGAAGAACATGGAAACTTGAAACGAGACTAGCTGATTTCATACACCTGGGTTTTAGTTAAACTTATATTATGCTTCCGCTAAACACAACGAGTTATAAATAATGTTTTGTAACACTTTATCTTAATGAATGAAAGTTTTATTAGAAATCTTGTTATGAGTTCAATGTGATTAGTGTATAGATCCTGGTACGTCACACGTCCCGCGGTATTCCCGTATGTGGTATTTTGGGGGTGTGACATCTTGCGTCCTTGGACGACCTCGGTATCTTGCCATCATTATACTACGTTCGCGATGGGTGCACTTGCCCTAGCGTGTGCGTAGAGTGATAGTATTATATCGTGTTTTATAAATTTAAAACTTGAATTTGTGAGTAAAAAGAGTTAAAATATATCTAAAAAATATACCTACACCGCACCACGTCAGTTGCCAACGTTCAAGACCATGATGTGGGCATTTCCTTAACAACTCCTTGAACTTCTCCCATGTTTCGTACAAAGACTTCCCGTCGTCTTGAGAGTAAGAATTAATCTCGATCATGAGTTTGGCAGTTTTAGCGGGAGGGAAGTATTTGTAGAGGAATTTTTGGGCGAGTTCATCCCAATGGTGCACGGACCCACTTGGGAGGGTGTTTAGCCAAGCTTTTGCTCGGTCTTTGAGGGAAAAAGGAAACATACGGAGCCGGATGGCATCGTTGGAGGCTCCGTTGATCCGAAAGGTGTCACATATTTCCAAGAAGTTTGTAATATGTAAATGGGGATCTTCATCGGGTGGGCCATGAAAGGTGGCGGAATTTTGGAGCATTTGTATGAGGTGTGGTCGAAGCTCAAAGTTATTGGCATTGACATTAGGAGAGTTAATTGCGGCTCCAAGATTACCGACTGTAGGCCGTAGGTAATCCATGAGAGTGCGTTGATCCGCCATAGGGGGGGTTTTGGGTCGAGGGTTTTTGTCGGTTTTTGGCTTGAAGTCTTTTTCTTAAAAAGCGCTCAGGTTCTTCTTGTGGCACTTTTATGTCTTTGTCAAAGGTGGAGGTCATGCATCAGGTTGTGTTTTCTGTGAGATATGCTAATTGGCTTGACTTTCTGCGAATAAAAACATAAAAAAGTTGCTGATCAGAAGAGTAGCACAGCATCGTGCCTGAGTGGCACGACCCTGTGCTGTTTATAAAAAGTTTCTGTTTTCAGGTTCCCAGATACTGGAAGTTTGACACGGCACTGTGCTCCTGTAACACAACCCCTTGTTGTAGTTCCAGTAACCAGAAAATAGGTTTTCCCAGATACGGTAGGTCTGACACGGCCCCGTGTTGATCAAACACGGCCCCGTGTTAATCCTGCAGAAAGTAGAAAAAGTGAAGAAAAACCTAAAAGAAAAATTAGAAAAGTATAAAAATGATTAGGCCGCCGATTTTAAACTTTGTTAAAATGCTTGTGTCCCCGATAACGGCGCCAAAAACTTGACGTGATGGAGTGTGAGTATATTTTTTAGATTTATTTTAAGCACTTTTCACTCGTTATTCAAGCTTTAAATTTATAAAAACACGATATAACACTATTACTATCTACCTCACGCTAGGGCTAGTGCACCCATCATTGACGTAGTATAGCGATGGTAAGATACCGAGGTCGTCCAAGGACACAAGAGCTTTTAGTATTGGAATATCGTCGACGTCTAATCTAACCAATTTTTTTTTGATAAAAGATTTTTTATAAGTAAAAATAAATAAACTAAGTAAATAAAAGAAACAAATAAACAAGTTATAATCACTTGGCTCCGACTCGTTATTTACGTATCCTTTGATGATTTTCACGCTTTGGGTTTTTTAAGAGATTATCTTAGTTAAAGTGGCATCTCCCTCTTTTGGAAGCAACACTACCCTCAGCCATATTGGTCTGAGTCAGTAGGGATACAGTCCCGAAAGGCCGGAATATTGAAAGATAATTAAGTAAGTTATTAATGCAAAATATGGCATGCCTCTTTTTGGAGGCAACGCTACCCTCGGCCATATTGGTCTGAGTCAACAGGGATACAGTCCCGCAAGGTCGGTTTAAAGTTTTAATAGTAGTTTATTTATAAGGGATTCAAATTTCAATCCGTTCTTACTTCTCCTGATTTGATGCTATCTGCCTCAAGGGAAGTCCTAATAAGCTTGAACCAAGTCCTCGCAGGATCTATACATTGAACGAGGCAAGAACCTTACCCAAACCACCCTTCTAACCCCCTTCCAGGAAGTTAACGCGCTTTATATAGACCGTAAAGACACGAATGAGTGAATCAACAAAACATGAAGGATGATAGAATAAAATTCACTTTCAATATAAAAAACTACTTATTAAAGTCATTAATACATACCCAATTAAAAAGTTAACAAAAGCCAGGAAATCAAAAGTAATACATAAATAACTTGTCTTCACCAAGTGATGTAAGAGATTAGCCAAGCATGGCCTTTCTTTGACAAAAAACTCTTACGATCAATCTTGGATCCCGAGACTACGACACACTCTAAGATGGATGATGGATGAATGTGGTGGATGATGGTGATATTGTGGTGGTGGAGTGGTGGCAGGTGTGAGAGAAGTGGTTTGCTAAGGGATGAGTTGGAATGAAACCAAACACCCTATTTATAGCTGGAAACAGACTCATCACATAGCCTCGTGCCTGCAGGGCACGTCCCCGTGTCTTCCTTTTTCTCTGTCTTCATTTAATACACATGTCAGATCAGTCTGCCACACGGCCCCGTGTGTCAATGGTACGGCCCCGTGGCCATTGTACTTGTTGTACTATCCCAGATATGCAAATTTGGAAGTTGACCACGGCTCGTGTCTCTTGTCTGCTTCTGTTAGGCTGCTTTTGATCTAGAATCTTGAAGGAGCACGACCTCATGCTGACAAGGCACGACCCTGTGCCAGGCTTCTGATTTGTTGTTTTTGTCTTTGGGGTGAAGCTCAAAGGGTTGGTATAGTGTATCAACTTCCTTCCTTCATATTTATGCTGGATTTTGGCGTTAACTTGTTCCTTTTGTACATTTAAGCTCTTTCAATCCTGAAAATCAAAAGTAAACAAAGAAACACGCTTTTTCCAACATTTGTACTAAAAAGGGTTGTATTTATACCTTATTTAATACAGTTTATATGTTTCATTTGACGCATATCAACTTTGCTGCGTGATTTGACAGGAAACGGTTAAGCACAACCAGCCGACCGGCTAGCCGTTGCATTTCCTTGATGCTACTTGGCGACGACATGCGCTTTATAGCTTGAATTTTCTCAGGGTTTATTTTGAATCCGCCCTTTGTCACCATAAATCCCAAAAACTTACCCTCCTCCATTCCAAACGAAAACTTGCTCGGTTTGAGCTTCATGTTAACGCTGCGTAATGATTTGAAGGTTTTCTCAATGTCCTTCAACATCTGATCCTCTTCCAGGCTCATAATCACCAAATCGTTGATGTATACTTCGACGTGTTTCCCTATGTCATCCCCAAAAGTTTGATCCATCGAACGCCGTATTTAGCCCCTGCATTGCGTAAGCCGAAAGGCATTTTTGTATAGCAGAAGATACCTATTTCCATGCGGAAAGCTATCTTATCTTCGTCTTGTAGTGCCATCTGCACTTGATGGTAACCCTTATAGCAATCTAGAAAGTATTTCCACCGGAACGGCGCGAGAGAATCAATTTTTTTGTCTATCTCCGGGAGAGAATACCAATCTTTCAGGCATGCCTTGTTGAGGTCTTTATAATCGACGCACATGCGCCACCCTCTGTTTGATTTCTCGACCATCACTGGGTTTGCTACCCACGTTTGATACTATACTTCGCGGAGTATACCAGCTTCTAATAATTCAGACACTTGCTCATTAATTGGCTTGGTCTTTGCTGACCCAAGGTTGCACTTCCTTTGCACGATTGGCTCTAAAGATGGGAATGTGTTTAAGCAATGTTCAGCAATGTTGCGCGGGACATCGGTCATGTCGGCCGGTGACCAGGCAAAAATGTCCATATTTATGAAAAGTAATTGCTTTAAGAACGTTCGAATATTCTTAGACATTGCGGGTCCGAGGGTCACTGTTTGCTCAGGGTACTTTCGGTTTAAAACCCACTTCTCCGGCTCTGTACGTGGAGTGGGTTTGCTTGCTTTTGCTGGGCACGCTTCATCGGGTGCCATTACCTCCTTTTTTGAGTAGATGATCGCCACCCCAGTTTCCATCGGAAACCCAATTGCAGAGTGTGGGGTGGACGTCACCATGCTTAGTTGACCCTGAGTCTCTCTGCCAATCAAGACATCGTGCCTTGAGTTGACTGGCATAACCATGAAATTTACCTCTATTGTTCTTGAGTGCTTCCCGTCTGTCAGCGTGACCGGGAAGGAGATATGACCAAAAGGGAACACTGTTTCGTTGCAGAAACCTGATAGGGGGTAATATACTGGCTCCAAGCGCGCCTTATCCTCTGGATCAAACTGATTGAAACATTGTTCGAAGATGATATTAGCTATGCTCCCTGGATCGATGAATATGTAATCTGTCTCATAATGGCACAAGATACCGGTGATTACGACAGAGCGTGTGGCGCACGGCCCTCCGCGAACCACCGGGAAAATTACTTTTTGTTTGCGCCATGAGTCATCAAATAGGCTCTTACCTTTGCTTTTCCCACTTCTTCGAGGTCCTCCATTGACCATATGGGTTTCCAGCCGGCGGACGTTCTTCTGACCCCCCTTCATCAGTTCACTGTATTTGCCTTGTTTCCTTGCGCACATTCTTCACAAAGTAACTGAGCCCACTTTTAAGGGCCCTCTCAATCTCTGTGCGCAAGCTAATATAATCATCGGTCAGGTGACCGATGTTGTCGCAACCCCTGGCCCCTATCTCCTGGGCTCGGGCGGATGCGAACTCAGATTTGGTGGTATCATGGTTTATCATTATTTGGCAGCGGAAATTTCATCAGGACCGTAGTTAGGAAATATTTTATCAGAGTAACATACCACATTTTTATATTAATAAATACATGGGTAAAACCTAAGTTTCTATTACAAACATGTTTATAGGGATAAACCCTAATTTATTGAATTTAAAACATCGTCTTTTAGGTAACTTTTATAGCCACATTTTCCAAGCCTTCAGTGCTCTCCAGCTGGCTTCTAATTGGCTTTCACATTTTGTTACCTGAAACGCGTTTTAAAAACATTTTTCAGTGGGAAATACTGGTGAGTGAATCCCAGTTTAATCAAGAAGCATTTTATCATTTCACAGTATTGAGGGCGATTACAATGTTTACATCTACACAATTACTCATTCAGTACTGTCAATCCTGACTGGTGGGTCATATTACACATTGGCTATCTCGTTGTCCAATGGTAACGTGTTCCACATTTTGTATACAAAACCCCAACATACCGGCAGTAATTGAAGAATTACAAAGACTCAATCACTGCTAATCATATCTTAAAATATTTAAGGTTTTGTAAAAATAATTGGTAAAAAGGAGATTACTCACATTGTTGTCTTAGGGTTTTCCTTTAGGATTTCCTGGTGATTATCTATTAATTACACAAATACACACACGTTAGTAAAATAACCCAATATTTACATTAGTAATACCCTCCCCGAGATAGAATTCCAACGACTACGTCGGGCAGACCACGACAGCCGTTACGGAACCTTAGATCAATCGGGCAGCGTATCTAATACGTAACCGGGGGTTATGATACTTACAACGAGGCAGAACTTCGTTATTTAGGGGGTATAATACTTGATTATAGCTGCTACACTTATGAAATTCGAGAGAGAAAGAAAGTTGTGAGCGATTTCGAATGAACGGCCGAAGCCATCTATTTATAGTGCTGATTTCGCAGTCGCTCGCGGCCCGCGTAGCCCGAAGGTCAAACCTTCTCGGCCCGCGACGTAGGGTTGTAGGGCCTAGCTTTGCTTATTCGGACAACTAGCCTCGATACGGTTGGTGACACGTGGCAGCCTGGGGGCTCGCCCTGGTGACTGGCTATCGCGCCCCGCGTAGCCTGAAGGCAAGGCCTTCGCGGCCCGCGAGCGCCTGTATTTTCTTGTTTTTATTTAATTTTTAATTATATAGGGTATTTTGGGCTCGGTTTTTGCATACGGGGTATGTTTTAAGACATATAAGGACATTTTAAATATATTAAGGGTGTCAGAAATATTTTAGGAGGGTTGTTATATCCTCCCCACCTTGTTTTAGAACTCGTCCTCGAGGTATACTGAAATAAGTGTGGATATTTCCTTTACATCTCTGATTCAAGCTCCCAAGTGTATTCTGGTCCTCTTTTGGAGTCCCATTTTACTTTGACTAGAACTAATCTCTTGTGTTTGAGATTCTTGACTTTCCTGTCTTCAATTTGTAGAGGCTTTTCTACGAACTTGAGTTTTTCATTTATCTCTATGTCCTTAAGAAGTACCATTAATGTTTCGTTGGCTAAACACTTTTTGAGATTACATACATGAAATACGTCATGTATTCCTGCCATTTTCTCTGGCAGTTGTAGCTGATAAGCGACTGGTCCTATTCTTTTAATAATTTCAAAGGGTCCAACATACCTGGGGCTTAGCTTTCCTCTTTTGATGAATCTTACCACTCCTTTCCAAGGAGAAACTTTTAATAAGACTTTGTCTCCTACCTGAAATTCCAATGGTTTTCGCCTGTTATCAGCATAGCTTTTCTGACGATCGCGTGTTGCTTTTAGTCGTTCATTGACTTGAATAATCTTGTCTGTTGTTTCTTGTACTATCTCAGGTCCAGATAATTGCTTTTCTCCAATTTCTGCCCAACAGACTGGGGTTCGGCACTTTCGTCCATAAAGTGCTTCGAATGGTGCAGTATTGATACTTGTGTGATAGCTGTTATTATAAGAAAATTCTATTAATGGTAAATGATCGTACCAATTACCTCCGAAATCAATTACACAAGCTCTAAGCATATCTTCCATTGTCTGAATTGTCCTTTCGCTTTGTCCGTCCGTTTGAGGTGGTAAGCTGTGCTTAGATTTAGCTTGGTTCCCATTGCTTTTTGGAAACTTGTCCAAAAATGAGAGGTAAAACGGCTATCTCTATCAGAAACAATTGATAAAGGAATTACATGTAATGAAACTATTTCATTTACATACAATTTAGCTAATTGTTACATACTGAAAGTTTCCTTCATTGGTAGGAAATGAGCTGACTTAGTTAGTCTATCTACAATCACCCAGATTGTATCATTACCTTTTCTTGTTTTGGGTAATTTGGTAACAAAATCCATTGTTATTAATTCCCATTTCCACACAGGCATTTCTAGCTGCTGCAATAAACCTGAGGGTTTCTGATGTTCAGCTTTGACTTGTGAACATGTTAAATACTTAGAAACATAAGCTGCTATATCTTTCTTCATTCCTATCCACCAAAAATTCTTTCTTAAATCGTGATACATCGTATCACTTCCAGGATGCATCGTATATTTAGACTTATGGGCTTCTTCTAATATACGATAGCGTAGGTTTCCTAGTTTAGGTATCCACATCCTTTTCTTATGGAATCTCCATATTCCATCTGTTCCCTGTTCTAATTCCTTAATCATTCCTTTTAACTTTTCAGTATCATCCTTGAATACTGATTCTTGTGCTTTCCTAATCTGTTCATTTAAATCTACTTGTAGATTTAATTTAAGAGAACGTACTCTTTTTGGTTTTTCGTGATATTTTTGACTTAAAGCATTGGCTACTACGTTAGCCTTTCCTACATGATACTGGATATTACAATCGTAATCACTTAATATCTCCATCCAGCGTCTTTGTCTCATATTTAACTCTTTTTGTTCGAAAACATATCTTAAACTCTTATGATCAGTGACAATGGTAAACTTACTACCATAAAGATAATGTCTCCAAATTTTAAGGGCAAAAATTATAGCTCCTAATTCCAAATCATGGGTTGTATAATTTTCTTCATGATTCTTAAGTTGTCTAGATGCCTAGGCTATAACCTTTTGACGTTGCATCAATACACATCTATAACCTAATTTAGAAGCATCACAATAAATCACAAAATCTTGAGTTCCTTCTGGTAATGCTAGTATGGGTGCGTTGGTTAGTCTTTGCTTAAGAATTCTAAATGCTTCTTCCTGTTTCGATCCCCATTCGAACTTAACGGATCTACATGTTAGCTTTGTCAAGGGAATGGCTATTCTAGAAAAATCTCGGATGAATCGTCTATAATAACCGGCTAGTCCTAGAAAACTTCTAACCTCGGTTGGTGATTCAGGGACTTTCCATCTAGTAATTGCTTCAATCTTTGTGGGATCCACATGAATTCCTTCATGATTGACCAAATGTCCAAGAAACTGTACTTGTTCTAACCAAAACTCGCACTTAGAAAACTTCGCATAAAGCTTTTCTTTTCTTAACAAATTTAGAAGTGTATGCAGATGCGCTGCGTGTTCCTCTTTATTCTTAGAGTAAATGAGAATATCATCTATGAAGACAATTATGAATTTATCCAAATATGGCTTACATATTCGGTTCATCATGTCCATAAATGCAGCTGGGGCATTGGTTAAACCAAATGGCATGACAGTAAATTCATAATGGCCATACCTTGTTCTGAAAGCGGTCTTAGGAATGTCCTCTTCCTGTACCTTTAATTGATGATATCCTGAACGTAAATCGATCTTTGAGAAAAATCGAGCTCCTTGCAATTGATCAAACAAATCATCGATTCTCGGTAATGGGTATCGATTTTTAATCGTGACTTTATTCAATTCACGGTAATCAATGCACATTCGCATTGACCCGTCTTTCTTCTTGACAAACAAGATTGGTGCTCCCCATGGTGATGAACTTGACTGTATAAATCCTTTTTCCAAGAGTTCATCTAACTGCTTCTTTAGCTCTTGCATTTCTGCGGGTGCCAAACGGTAAGTTGATTTGGCAATCGGTGTTGTTCCTGGTAGCAGATGAATTCTGAACTCAACTTCTCTATCCGGAGGTAGCCCTGGTAGCTCTTCGGGAAATATATCTGAAAATTGGGATACTACGGGGATATCTTTTAATTCTTTTCTTTTAGTGTTAATGATTATAGAAATCATATATACTAGTGATCCTTTTCTAGCATAACTTGCTGTTTTCATTACAAAGATGAATTTTGTGGATCTAGTTGGCTTGTCTCCTTTAATTGTGATCTTTTCACCTTTTGGTGAATTTACTTGTATTGACTTTTGATCACATAAAATACTGTCTTTATTGGCTATTAACCAATCCATTCCTAATACAACATCAAATCCTACCAGATTCAATGGGTAAAGGTTTGCAATAAACTTTTGATTTAGAAATTCTATTCTTGCTCCCTGCAAGATTTCGGTAATCTTAATGGTCTCTCATTCGCTGTTTCTACTAAACATTCTTGTTGGAGTTTAGTTAATGGTTGATTGAGAAGTTTGCAAAATGAAGTATTAATAAAACTTTGGTTTGCACCAGAGTCAAATAATACTTTGGCAAAAACATCATTAACTAAAAACGTACCGGCAATCACGTCCGGAATCATTTTGGCTTCTTCTGTAGTTAGAACAAATGCTCTAGCATTCTTAGTAGTTTTGTTGTTTGTTGCTGGAGCTAATTTCGGACAATTTGGCTTGATGTGGCCTTGCTCTCCACAATTGTAGCATATTTGTTTCTTCCTGCAATCTTCTTCCTTATGTCTAGATATTTTGCAAAAATTGCAGTATATGGAGCATCTCCCAGAATGCTTCCTTTTGCAATACTTGCAATAAGGTGCAGAAGTAGAACCTACATTTTTCCCACGGTTGGAATTACCGTAGCAAAATTCTTGGGTAAGCTTTTGAGCTAGGTTCTTTCTCTGGTTTTCTTCTTGAGTACGTACCAGTTCATCTGTCAAGGTATTAGCTAGTTCTACTGCTTCTTCTATGGTTTGTGGTCTAACTCCCTTGACTACATGCCTAATTTCACTGATTAATCCCCAGATATAACGGGAGATTAACACTGGTTCAGGTGATGCTAGGGTTGGCACTATTCAAACATATTCGAAGAATGTGGTAGTGTAACCTTTACTATCTACTCCAGTCATTCTTAGATTTAAGAATTTATTTGCTATCTGTTCCTTTTCATTGGGAGGACATAATTTCCTTTCTACCATGTTTTTAAATTCCTCCCATTCCATATTGTAGACTCTGTCACTTCCTCTAGACAGGAGGATAGTGTTCCACCATTCTAACACTCCATTTTTTAAACAGATTGGAAGCAAACATTATTTTATCTTCTTCTGCGCACTTGCTTATTTTTAAGACAACCTCAGTCTTTTCTATCCAGCGTAGAGCTGCAACGGCCCCTTCATTGCCAGAGAATTCTATTGGTTTACAGGACCAGAATTCTTTGTAAGAACAACCATAAGACATGGTTCTTTTTCTTTTTGGAATTGGCAATCGAAATAGTGGTCCATTGTTTACGCTGTGACTGAGTTCATTAGATGGTCGTTTACTTCCATTATTACTATTATTATTTCCTGCTTCCCTAACATTTTGGATAATAGCTGGCATGGCATCCCTAATTTCTTGGCTTACAATGTGTCGAATTTCACTGTTATTTATTTGATTTTCATTATTCTGGTTTTCCTGATTTGCTGTGTCGGCCATCTGGATTTTAAACAATTACCAAATATTAATATCGTATGAAAATATCCAATGCAACAATCACATAACAAGTATGTTGATCCAAAATCGTCGAACATTGCGACTTACTCTATTTTATATTATGCATCTATATTTATTACAAATACAACTGGAATTAAAATACAATACTAGTATGCATCACTAACCACAAGATGGTCTATACTACAATATATTATTATTATTATTATTATTATTATTATATAAGATATTTTTTCAAACATACTCATATATATATATATATATTATCATTATTATTAGTGATAGGGGTTCATCCAAAACTCCATATTACGCTCGTCATATTTCCAGACGAGTCGTTCCCCTATCTGTCTCATCCTTTCACTCCCTTCTAAAATCTCCTCACCAAAGGTTCGGAGCTCTTGCACATTCTCAGTGCTCATGGGTGGTGCAGGTGCTGGTATTGGGTCTGGGAACTGGGGCATGGGTTCTTCGTAAGGGTAAGGGTTCTCTAGAATCTCCCTGATGTATTGGTCGTTATCATAATATGGGTCTAGAGGATCCAAATCGGGATAGGGTCCTACTAGGTCTTGCATGGGCTCCTCTATTGGGTAAAGTGGCTGGTAGTCCCTGTGGTCATCAAACCATGGGTCATAGTCTGGAGGAGGGGGTGCAGATACCCTAGGAATTTCGGCTGGGTTCAGTTCAATATCCATGGGTTGTGTAGGGAATAGTGGTAAAGGCTGGGGGTGCTATGAGTTGCTCTAGATTAGGGTCGGCAGCTGTAGTTGTTAAGATATGCAAATTTGATAGACTCCTATTGAGCATATCCTGGGTGTGAGCATCTATTTCTCTCTTAACGGCTGCTAAAGCTCGCTGCTGTTGTAACTTTTTCATCCTTTTCCTACGTTCATGCGCTCCTCTGTTGAACCATCATCTCTTCTTGGGAGGGAATGACTCTTCAGATTGGGCCTTGAACACGAATATCCCATCTTCGTTGTCAGCCGAATACCCTGAGAGGGTAGGCTGTGAAGAGGTGCCTTCGTTCCTAGATGAACCGGACAGTTTACGGTAAGCGTCTGAAGGTCCTTGGTTACTCATACTGTAAACTAACAAATTGTCAAATAACACAAAATAATAATCTACACGTATGCACATAATCTTATTGATTATTTCCTAACAGAATTGACAAATTCAATGTCAGCAGAACACTTCTTTGGCTGAAATTCGTGGCTGTAGCTCTGATACCACATTCTGTTGCAACCCCCGGCCCCTATCTCCTGGGCTCGGGCGGACTCGAACTCAGATTTGGTGGTATCATGGTTTATCATTATTTGGCAGCGGAAATTTCATCAGGACCGTAGTTAGGAAATATTTTATCAGAGTAACATACCACATTTTTATATTAATAAATACATGGGTAAAACCCAAGTTTCTATTACAAACATGTTTATAGGGATAAACCCTAATTTATTGAATTTAAAACATCGTCTTTTAGGTAACTTTTATAGCCACATTTTTCCAAGCCTTCAGTGCTCTCCAGCTGGCTTCTAATTGGCTTTCACATTTTGTTACCTGAAACGCGTTTTAAAAACATTTGTCAGTGGAAAATACTGGTGAGTGAATCCCAGTTTAATCAAGAAGCATTTTATCATTTCACAGTATTGAGGGCTATTACAATGTTTACATCTACACAATTACTCATTCAGTACTGTTAATCCTGACTGGTGGGTCATATTACATATTGGCTATCTCGTTGTCCAATGGTAACGTGTTCCACATTTTGTATACAAAACCCCAACATACCGGCAGTAATTGAAGAATTACAAAGACTCAATCACTGCTAATCACGTTGTAAAATATTTAAGGTTTTGTAAAAACAGTTGGTAAAAAGGAGATTACTCACATTGCTGTCTTAGGGTTTTCCTTTAGGATTTCCAGGAATTATCTATTAATTACACAAATGCACAAGCGTTAGTATAATAACCCAATATTTACATTAGTAATACCCTCCCCGAGACAGAATTCCAACGACTACGTCGGGCAGAACCACGACAGCCGTTACGGAACCTTAGATTAATCGGGCAGCGTATCTAATACGTAACCGGGGGTTATGATACTTACAACGAGGCAGAACTTCGTTATTTAGGGGGTATAATACTTGATTATAGCTTCTACACTTATGAAATTTGAGAGAGAAAGAAAGTTGTGAGCGATTTCGAATGAACGGCCGAAGCCATCTATTTATAGTGCTGATTTCGCAGTCGCTCGCGGCCCGCGTAGCCCGAAGGTCAAACCTTCTCGGTCCGCGACGTAGGGTTGTAGGGCCTAGCTTTGCTTATTCGGACAACTAGCCTCGACACGGTTGGTGACACGTGGCAGCCTGGGGGCTCGCCCTGGTGACTGGCTGTCGCGCCCCGTGTAGCCTGAAGGCAAGGCCTTCGCGGCCCGCGAGCGCCTGTATTTTCTTGTTTTTATTTAATTTTTAATTATATAGGGTATTTTGGGCTCGGTTTTTGCATACGGGGTATGTTTTAAGACATATAGGGACATTTTAAATATATTAAGGGTGTCGGAAATATTTTAGGATGGTTGTTATAGATGTCTTTATGAAAATCACAGTACAAGTTGGGGTCTTTGGCTTGTAAGATTTGTGGTGTTTCGGCAGACGACTGAAGACGGACGAAGTCTCTTCTTGCTGGTACGTCGGATCAGACTCATCCGTGTTATGCCCCCACTTGTCGTTTATGTTGCGCGGCCCGAGTCGACTACTTAGCGGGGTTTTTCGACGAGATTGTGAGTGGGTGTCATAGTGACTTTCTGTTTTGTCATAGGTGTCGCGCGTGGTGCGACCACTCTGTCTTCGAGGTGATGGTGACCTTTCTTACTGTTGCTTTCGCGCGCGTTATTGACGCGGCATTTCATAGTCTAGTTGCCTTGGCATCGGTGTCACCAATGGTGCCTGTTGTGTTTGAGTTTGTGCTGGTCCTTGTTGTACGCATAGCTGCGCATAAATGAGGTTCAGAGTCACCTGACTCTTTGCAAACCATGAAGCGGGAGTCTCTCCCTCTGGTAATCCTGACATCGCGGGTGCTGAAGGAACAACGCCATGATTCGTTGGATTCACCGTTTGGGTTGTACGAGTACCACTTGCGCGTATGGCTCCAATTTCTGTGCAATCCCCGTCGACATACTCGTCGATGGGCTGGTTTTGGAAGTGCGCATTGTCCGCTACCGCACCCATTTGAGAGATTTCACCGAGAGTTGGGAAAGGAGTACCCTGATCAACCATTAATTCAGAGTGATAGCTCAGAAAGAAGACGAAAAGTGATTGTAAAAATCGGTGGTCGCCAATGAAGAAACACCAAACTAATCAGGTGATAAGTTTGTGGTTTGTGTCTCGACAAATAAGGTTAATCCTCTTTCGTCTAGCCTAATAAAAAATGAAGATCCTACAAAACTAACACACCATAAGCTCGTTACAAGGAGGAGAATAGGGGGTTCTCCTTGTAACCACCCTCCAGCGTGAGAATCAGTATTGGTTTTGAGGATAATAGTGTGTGTATTAAGTGAGAGAGCAAGAGAGTGATCCTTAAACCTGGAGGTCTAGCCGAGATGGTTTATGAAGAAGATGGGCTGATGAGCATTGGGCCTGAGCTCGACAACAAGGAATATCCATTCGGTTCCCTCTGCCATGACCGTTAGTGATTATTGGCGAGAGGGTAGTTGGCGCATGTTGAATGAATCCACGTATCCTGACGGTTGTCCTTGTTGTCTGGTCTGTCATCAACAGTTGAATGGAGATCATGAGGCAGTGGTCGGCGCAAGCTGATTGGTGCCACATATATGTCCTTGTGTACTTCTTGTCTCCTGCACGATTGTTCATTGTGCATCATGTTCCAATATAGCCTGTTGAGCGCCTATTGGCCCATTGCTCTGCCACTAGTACCCTTTGTACTCGTCCAATGTTACCCTGCGCTTCTAGTACTCGCGCGACATAGATGATACCCTACGTAGTCGACTCGGCATCAAGGAAGCCAGGTCTTTCGTCAAAGGGACTAAGTGTTGGAAATGGTTTCATCTTATTCCTGACCCCGCGCGCGACCTCGGAAACAACTACATGGTCGGCGCAAGGTCAGAGTAGTTATCATTTTGGTTTATCTTGGGTATGGTCTCGCGCGCGACCTGAGGTTATCTCGCTTGGTCGGCGCAGGATTTGGGACCATACCCCTTCACACGTATTATGACAAAACAAACATTTGACTTTAGAAGTAAATCTGGTACCGATACCCACTTTTTGGCGTTTTCGGGTACGGTACTTTTGGTTCGATAACGGTTCGGTATAGTACCGGTATTTTACTGATTTTTACCTTCAAATGTTGTACAACACGGTAATACCAAACATTTTCGGCACGAGTACCGGTACCCAATATGACGATTTTCGGTACTGGTACTATACGACATAATAAAGCTGATATGATAATTAATTTAGCATCCATATTCAGTTATACTATACTTGATTATGTTCAATCTGATGAGAGGATCCAACAGTGATTCTTTGTGTTTTTGAAAGTCTCATGGGTCAAATCTGGTTAAAAAGCAAATAGTGCAACAATTTGACGGATATCAAGATATGTGTTGAATTCAACAAATATAGGCATTAACACAAATAGTAATATCACTATATATATATATATATATATATATATATATATATATATATATAGAGAGGATTAGGTTCAAACGTGAACAAAATCTCAAGAGTGAACTGCGTGAACTGATCTGGGCCCTTGATTTTTATGATCTTGAGATTAAAGTGAGTGGCATGATGGTAATTATTCGGTTAACTTTTTCTATTTAATTAAATACATAAGGGTATATCCGTAATTACACAATCAAAATAATTCAATAAAGAAACCTAAATTCTTTCCATTATTTAAAATCCAATCAATTTTCAAATCCAGTAAATTTGGTCTCTCTCTCCATCAATCAGTTTCAAATCCCGTTTTATGGCATCCCCATCTCGATGAAGAACAACTGCCGGATGACTGAATCACCGTTTCGTCGCCGGATCTCGATGAAGAACAAACTGCCGGACGACGAAATCAGGCTTCGATTTTTGGTCCGATTCATCGTCGTTTCATCGCCGACATTGATTTTCTTCGGATCGTTTTTCAGATCTGAATCGATTCGGCGTCATCAGATCCGGATCATTTTTGGTCCTCACATCCGCCTCATTCGATCGATCCAATGTTGTGTTCATCAAGCACATCAGATTCTGCTTGTAAGTTTTTTTTAACGAACATGTCAAGTATCGGTACTATGTTATGCTGTGTTGTTATGTGGTATATACATAATCTTTATCCTAAATTTTGTCTCTTTGTCCTGTGTTCAGGCAGGCAGTGGGTCTAGATAACACCATAATGTATTTACCCGTTAGACACAGCAAGCTTTGATCTGGGCTTTCAAGAAAGTTCCAATCTTTGGTATGTATGTATGTATGTATGTTGTCTTGATTTTTGATTTTTTTTTCTGTGTGTGTGTAGCTTTCTTGTATCTTTCTTTGTATCATGGAATTCAGTTTGAATTAGTTCAAATTTCAATTTAACTTATTGATTTTTTTTTTTTTTTGTGGTAGCTTTCTTGTAGCATTCTTTGTATGCTGGAATTAATTTTGAGTTAGTTGATATTTCAATTTAATATATTGTTGAGTTAATAAAGTTGTGTCCTTGATTTAAGGGATTAGAGTTTTGATGATCAAGTTTGTTATCACTTTTGGGATTTTCTTGTAACTGCAGCATAATGTTCTTTAGGCAAACTGTTACATAACTGCATACCCGCTAAAGAATATGATGTGTTTGCACTCTTATAACTGAACATATGTGATTTGCTTCTTAGCTTACTCGTTACAATTCAAGGCATACCAGTTCATTATAACTGAACATATGTGACCACTTTTACAATTCAAGGCATACCAGTTCATTATAACTGAACATATGGGATTTTATTGGATTATTTACCTCGTTTTTGTTGTGATAGGTTTTTAATTGTTTTTGCTGGTTATTGTGCTTGTAGTTTTTTTGTAGATTGTAATTTTGAGTTTGATTAGCGTATGTGTGGATTGTAAAAGTTCAAAAACACGATCGCCAAAATGGATGAATAAGTTGAAAAACTTGTTTGGATTATCTTGATGTTGAATGGTTAATCGCCGTCGTTATCATTAGTGGGTTAGGGTTTAGTTTCTTTTTTTATACCATTGTACACACGTGTATTCCGATTATTGGTACAATGTTTAATGCAATGTACACATGTGTATTCTGATTTTGCTCTGTTTTTAATGCGATGTACACATGTGTATTCTGATTTTGCTCTGGTTTTAACGCGATGTACACATGTGTATTCTGATTTTGCTCTGTTTTTAATGCGATGTACACATGTGTATTCTGATTTTAACGTGATGTACACATGTGTATAGCGTCTGTTTTTGTGATATCTCAGAATTTTTTGTGTATTGAATGTGTAAGGTTGTTGATGTACACTTGTGAATTATGCAAAATATTAGTTGCTGAGTTTTTTTGTGCTATTATAGGAGATGTCGTAACGAGAAAAGTGGAGATGGAAGGTCGATAAGGATGATTCACGTATGAGGTCGATAAGGATGATTCACATATGTTTGTTTGCTTGGTCGATAAGGATGATTCAGCATACAACATGGCGAATAGTTGTAAAATATTATGTTTTTTGTTTTTTCGATTATGTTGGGTTTATTGTTTCTACGAAACTGGAACTTGTAATTATATGTTTTTTTTGTTTGGTTTGGAAAACATTATGGAACTTGTAATTTGTTAAATATAAAATAGTTTACAAGTATTGTTTCTATGTATGTATTATGTAGCTAATTACACATATGTACGATGCTGAGTACACATGTGTAATGTTCTATTTATATCCAAGTACACATGTGTATACCGTTGAAATATGAAGGTTACGTGGATCTTAAAAATCAAAATTTGAATTCTGGTGATGAAATCTGAAATAAAAATTAAAATTGAAATCTGGTGATTTGTTGTTTGTTTTGATAATTATCTTATTAATAAATAAAACATAATGTGGATAATGAATTTAAAATAGGAAAGATGTAACTTAATTCAATTATTAAAATAATGATTTAAATCTAATTTTTTATATAATTACAATCCTACCCTTAACAACTAAAAAGGAAATCAAGGGTCCAGATCTGTTCACGCAGTTCACTCTTGGGAGGTTGTTCACGCTGGAACCCTATATATATATATATATATATATATATATATATATATATATATATGCACAGAATGAGGATCCTGTTAATAGGGGTTTGAGTGTGAGAAATATTATGTGGCTAACATGTGTCCTTGAGTTATATTAATAAAAAAAGGGTAAAAAAGTAATTTACTCAATAATTATATATATATATATATATATATATATATATTAAAAAACAAACGTTGTGAATAGTAACTCAAGCCACATGGCCCACCCTCCGTTTTTTACTTCATCTTAAATACAACAAACTTCAACTCATAAAACAAAACTCAACTTGATAAATTGGCTTTCCTGTGCACCACTAAGAGTAGATACCCGAGTTCAAATCCTACTGTGTGCTTTTTTTAAGTAACTCAAGCCACATGGCCCAGCCTCCGTTTTTGACTTGATGTTAAATACAACAAACTTCAATTGATAAAACAAAACTCAACTTGGTAAATTGGCTTTCCTGGGCACCACTAAGACTAGATACCTGAGTTCGAATCCTGCCGTGTGCTTTTTTTACCTATTTTATTTGCATCTACATATTTATAACAAAAAAAAAAACTTACTAATGCTCTAACAAAGATGCTGACCATAGACAGTCAACACATCAAGAATGTCTTTTTATTTTTTTTAATGGCATCAGAGTAAGGGTTACTATTGCACTTACTTTTGATACGTTTCTATGAAGATAATTCCTAACTTTGGATACGAGAGTAATATTATAATAAGTTGGTCATGTTTATGTAATATTATAATAAATTGGTTGTTGTGCTTGCAGGTATTCATAAACACATAAATTACCTTTAGTGTGAATTAAAAATGGTAATTGGGTTATCCTAAAATTATATAACCTTCTATCAACATGAATCAAGAACCAGTCAGTCATCCTATTTCTTCACAAAATCACTTACTTTTTAATAAGACCGAACAACAGAGGATGCCCCAGCTCTTAAAGAATTTGGATATCATTGTTCATTTGTTCTTGTATATTTTATGTTATACGTGCTCGGTTAACTTATTCTTTATGATGAGCTACTCAAATAGGTTACAATTTGTACGTTTCAATCCTTGCAGGTCACGCCTTTGTCTTCTTCAATTCGTATGTAGCTTAACAACATCTACTTAAAAGCAAAATGGAAATGTCTGTGTAGCTGCGTCTACGTCAAAGCAACACTTGGCGAAAAAACTGATGAATGGAGTTGGTACTTTCTGCCATCTTACTACATTCAGAAGTCAAGAAACTCTAGGATTTCGAATTCAATTACATGTTTTTTTAAATTATTGTATGCATTATGACACAATGCATTGGTTATCTTTCGCATCATTGTATGCTTTTCAATAACATATTATAACAGTTTTGAGTCACTTTTGGTTACATTTACCATTGTCAGTATGCGGATTGTATTAGCAAATGCGTTAGCAATAGTAAGAACATTTCTCATTAAGGACACAGAACCCATCCGCCGCGAATCGCGGGGAGCATCTACTAGTCAAGTTTAAACTTATAATATGCAACACTATTAGAGGTGGTTTGCTACACTATACAACGTACATGTTGTAGCATCAATAACGATACGATTAAGCGCGCCGCAACGCGGTGCTGCGAAAAAACCTAGTTCAATTAAATGATAAATATTTCCATAATCGCCTAGGAGTTATTTTAGGATTCCGATTTGTTTTTTTTAAGATTCTTTAAGAATCTGTGATTTATTTGTCATCTCGTATAAATCTTCAAGATCGCAAGAAGTTATCATCATCATTGTAATATGATCGATGTCGTAAGGTCGGTCAAAAATAAAGTAATAGTGTCATATTCACCTTTTACTAGTAAAGGGCAAGTAGGGTGTCGAATCCACGGGGAATCAGTGGAAAGTATGAAAGCTCGTTGTTTTTTAATGATTACCTAATTCTAAACTAATTGCTTTTTGCAGTTTGAGAATTTGTAAAAACAAATGTAAATTATGGTTGCAAACAATTGAGAGAGAAGGGACCAATCTTCGGGTTTTCAGGTTATGTAGAAAATCGGTTTACGTAATTAGCACTGATTGGAAATCACATAGACATGATCCGTAAAATTTGTTTTGATAAATAACTAACGGATAATATATTTGATTGCAATGATCCACGATCGAAACCGAAAGATTGATGCAAATGAATAGTAATCCAATTAATTACCAAATTCAGATTTCATACACATTAACAGATTCAATGATTAAAGGTTAAAATCAATGACAACTTAGAATTTAATCCCAATTGTTGATGACACAAACCAAATAATTGATGAACTTGAATGAATATGGTAATCAAATATTGTTTAATCTAAACAAGAACGATAAAAACGACTAACCGAATGATTAATCAGTTTCTAATCCAAAAAGTCGTAACCGTACGCAAACCAATGTTTAAACACAAACCCTATTCCCGGAGACGGTCACGGGAAATCTAGCCGCTCATGACGCTCGTGCGATCTTCACTAGCTCGGTAGAAAGAGGATTGCATGATCGAACCGGTACGCGCGGACTATGGATTATGAATGATGAAGATGTGTGATGAGTTTAAGAGCCAAAATTATCTCCTTTCTGGCTGCTCAATCGATGATGTATAATAATGATGTGATCCCCCCAAAGGATCAATTGAGAGCCCCCAATGATGATATGCGGCTGCCACAAAAAATCGTGATAATGGGCTGCTCTCTAATCGATCCTAATGAAGTTGTTCCCCAAATTGTTTTGTTTGCTGGCCCACTTTCCTGTCTCCTGATGGATCACGAAGTAGGGTTTTAAAAACCCATAAACTTGTTCCATAAAAACATCACGTGCTGCTTGTTATCTGCGCCTTTACTTACGGTTTTAAAACCGTAAGTTACGGCTTGTATCATGGCACAAATCATTGCCAACCGTAAGTCACATGTGGAAGCCGTAAACCCCCTGTTGAAGCTTCTGTTACTTTTTGCTATGCCATACACGAAACCGTAAGACACGGTTGGAATTCCGTAAGCTGCATGTCCAACTTTCTGTTTCTTTTCTTGTAAATCATCAACATCATCCGTAAGTTATGGTTTAAAAACCGTAACCCACATGTGCAATTCTCTTTGTCCTTTGTGAATGATAAAATATAATAATCTTTCCATGCATTCTCTGTTCCCACTCACGTACATTCATTATATGCATGTTGATGATGATTTTTTTTTATTCTTATGTTGATGTCATACCATGTTCCTAGTCAGTGGCGAAGCTTGAAAATTTCCATTGGGGGTCGGAAGTCACCGGAACTAATATTTGGGGGATCGAAAACGTATATACCTAAAAAATTATATACGAAATGTACATACATAACACTACTGAGCGAAAAAATTCGGGGGGTCGGGCGACCCTCCCGGCCCCTTGAAAGCTGCGCCAATGTTCCTAGTACTCCATAAATGATGTTGGCAGAGATGATATTGTGATGATGTTGTTACAACTAAACTACCCCCTTCACTCACATATGTTGCCGCCAAAATAATACCACAAAGTTTACATTCATGTGTAGATTCATGTGTAGTAATGATGCTTTCCTCAAAAATTGATTTTTTTATTATCACCTACCCCCTTGGTCACATGATTCTTCCACCCAATACCTCTTTCTACAGTTCCGAACCCCTAGCCCAGTTGGTCCCATGTGGTGGGGTTGGGCCGGTTCCTCCTTGGAGGTCACCGGTTCGATCCACAGCTGCGGCGTTATGGGGGGAGGACATCCCAATGATGGATCGTTTCCTACCGAGGCATGGTTCGATCCGGAGGGCAACCCGGTTTTACCCAGCGAGTCTCTCGTGTGGGGGCAGTATGGTTTCCGGGCGAAGGTCAGTCAAAGCGGCAGCCGGGGCCCGATAGAACATCGCGTCTGAGAATGCTGGGCTGACGGGTAACCGTCCTTGACGGGAACCCGGTGACCAATGGTCCATGTAGATATTAAAAGTCACCCTTCAAAAAAAAATACCTCTTTCTACAATTGATGTTGATGTTGACCATTCTTTTTGACTATTGTCCATGTCCCACCATACAACTTTCCTATATTGACGTTTTAGCCCACTAAACTTCATTGTTTCATATTTCTTACACACCCACAATATTTTATGACCCGAAACACGTCCCGGACATCGCCAATTGCCGCACTTATCCATCCCGCACGTTCCACTTTAACTCTAAACCCCGTAACTCCAGCCGTATTACGCGTTCTTACCTGCGAATATACAAACACCCGTAATAAAACAATTCTAAACATATAATCATATAAAACCGTGCAAAACATGTAAGATTAGCAATTCGGACAATTGCGTCGCCATAGAATACGTGATAATTAAAGCGAGGTATAATCGGGTCTATTTGTTGACCCGGGACAGGTACGCATATATAGACTTATAGTTAGTTAAAAGTGCAATGATTGGTCAAATATTTAGTGAAAGTCCTTCATCGCAAAATGAAGGACTAAAATCGACCAAAAAGCCCTTGATGGGTCAACCGGGCAAACGACCCTTAGAGGTTGTTTAGAAACTTATATTATGATCTTGCAACCCTTAGATGCATATAAAAGTTGTATGCATAAACTTTCAATGGTTAAACGCCTTAAAGTGCGTCTTGCCGTAAAATGACATATCCGAGGTATAGAACTCGGAATAAGTAGTTTAATACATTAAATCCACCACAGTTATAATCGTGGTGGAAGACTAAACAATATGAATGGGTGGACTTATGATGCATACAAGTAATGAGCTTAATTTAAGCTTAAAAGTGCATAAATACCCTTAATGGGTCAAAATAAGATTTCAAGTAAAAATGGGTTAAGAATGCATAAGAACCCGTAATTTGAACCTTGGATAATAGTAAAATGATATAATGTGATTTACATGATATTTTAAGGGTAACCAACAAGTTTGTTTGATCAAATCACAAACGGGTCAAAAGTGTCATAATTGAATTTCAAGCCGAGAGCTTGAAATCTCAAATTTTGTGAATTCAGATGTCGGGTTTTTACTCCATGAGATGGAGAATTAAATTATGAACGCGTAGAAAAAAGAATCGACTAAAACGGACTAGTAGATAAAAAGTTATGCTAGTTAGAAGTTGGAAATTGGTTAAAAACATAGCTGGGCATCTGCAGCATCAAAAACCCACCCATTCTGTCGAAATTTGGGGGTCGCGTCGCGCGACACCACCTCAGGATTACCATCGCGTCACGCGACATTAGTCGCGGCCCGCGACAGAGTTGAGCGACAGCGGTCGCGGCCCGCGAGGGCCTTAACTGCTGCAAATTGTTTGAATTTTTGCTATTAAACGCATAGAACTTGATACTGTTTAATTATTTGCTAACAAAACTAACTTTTAAGTTGGTTTTGATTTTAGGTGAACGTCAATGACTCCCGGATGAAGATCAAGTGAATACGAAGGACCGAACACGATCAATATACAAACTTCCGCACTATGTATCGTTGTTATTTTAAATGACGAACTTACACATGTTATGTTGGATACTTTTAATTCTGTAAAAGTTTTAATAAACCCGTATTGTCATACAAATGTGTAATCTTAAATGCACAATTTAAGTCCATAATTAATAGAAAACCGTTAAATAATAGTAAGGGTGTTACATGTGGCGTTTTAAACATGCAGTCCTGTATGTGTTCTTCGTATGGTGTTTTAAACCTACATTCATGGTGTTTTAAACTATGTGTTATTCGTATGTTCTTTGCATGGTGTTTTAAACCTGCATTTACACATGCATTCATGGTGTTTTACACCTGCATTTCGGTATATGTTCTTCGTATGGTGTTTTAAACCTGCATTCTAGTAGGCTTCATATCATGTTATATGTAATTTTTTTATCTATATAAATATAACAATATGGTACTCATATTAAAGATAAAAAAGCTCGTTATTATGGTGTAATTTATTTTTAAAAAAATGTTACGTATAAAAAGTTATTGACGTTCAAAAAAGATGGGTGGAACTTGCATGTGCATTAAAGTTGATGGCGGTTTCTTTATTTAAAAAATACAAATATAAAAAGACACTATTACCCCTAATCTAGCCAAATTAGTCAAAAAAAAACCATAATTTACATTTTAAGCCTTTCTTGATCTCAATCATCAACTACAAGATCTAAGAGTTAAAACACTTCTTACACTGCTCACAAAAACCAAAATATGAAAAGTTAAGTGAATAATGAAACATATCTCAATCTATAATATCAATTAAATGATGATACTACTAAGTACTACGTACTGTTGAACTAACTAATTAACTTCACCATCAACTATAACTTAGATATTCAGATGCAAACTGAACAAATTAACAAAATGATCAGTAATTTAGTAGGACATACAGCCTAGTAAAATCCACAGGTCCAACAGTTGACACCGCCTATACTTCCCTGCAATGTTTAAGTAAACAATTTCAGAAAACTAGTTTTTTACTATCGCCGCGTTGCGGCGAACGTCTTTTGTTGTTTAGTCTGTGTTTACATGTGTTTTGAAATCAATACGAGCGCGTTGTGCACGGAAACTGCTAACAAGAATAAAAAGAAAATATAGAAAAAAACACTAAAAGATAACAAAAAGAAAATCAACCAAAAAAGTTGTATGGTAATAATGTTGTTCGTATGAAACATGTGGTCATAGATGAGCAAATGATACTGGGTACCAGTACCGAATTTCCCGAACCGAAAGATCTTAAGTACCAATTCGGTACGACTTTTGGCGTTCCTGGTACCGGTTCGCTACCGTTTTTTACCTTCATATACCGGTACCGTAACTGGTATTTTCGGTACCAGTACCGATTAGGTATTGGTTGGCACCGAGCTCATCCCTACCCCTTACCCCTGAAACTAAAAAAAGAAATCATTAAAAGTTGAGGAAAATCAACAAAAAAAGTTGCACGATACCGTTGTTGTTCGTACGACACCCGTGATCAGGGATGAGCAAATGGTACCGGGTAGCAGTACCAAATTTACCGAACTAAAAGATTTTCAAAATCAATTCGATACCGACTTTTGGTGTTTTCTGTACCAGGCTGGTGTCGGTTTTTACCTTCATGTACCGATAATCGTACTGGTATTTTCGATACCAGTACCGGTTGACACAAACTTATCTAACTTAAAAAGTAAAAAAGATAATAAAAGTATTAAAAAAAAACTATGTATATTGCTACTGTTCAAAACATCCGTTTTTTAATATATAGGAGAATGTCAAATAGGCTGTAAAATTTCAAGATTCAATACACATATGAGTGTTCATTATGTGAAATGTATATAAACTATAAGAAATGATGCTTAAATTTCCGTAATTACTCCAACCCATGCATACACCAACCTCCATCTCCAAGAGAAACTATAATTTCGTCAATAGGTGTTTCATTGTAGGAAACTAGTGGGTAACTCGCGCGTTGCGGCGGAGTCGACAACACAATGTGAAAATTTGACTACTCTGCGTCTCTAACGTTCCCTTATTCTTTACCTCAATTTGTTAATTTGTAACACCACATGACACACAAAGTTAATATACAATGAAATGATACATTGGTACACACTCTAACTGGATCCAAACATGGACAATGATATAAGCTTTGGAATGGGTTCAAGACATGAAAGCAGACTAAAAACTATTTTTCCTCAATGAGCAAAAGGGCATAAAAACTCTTTAACATAATTTAATCATACATTTCTTTTTTAGTTTTCTACAATTTACAGTAGTTAAAATTCCACCTCCCTCACATTCCTTGGGGAGAAATCTTCAGCATTACAGACTTTTGATGGTGACATGATAAATACTGCATCAAACTAAGAATAACCAAGATATATAAAAGATATAATCTATAGCATAATAAATTGAGTAAATGAAGAAAAATAAAAATAGAAAATTTGGTTAAACACTTACATTCCTTCCAGCCATGAAGGAAACCTGAACTCATCAATGGAAAATAACGCCTTCAACTCAGGTGAAGATATCAATTTCAAACGCGGTGCTGAAGCCATTGCCAAATATTTTCTATTCACAGGATATATAACCTGTGTTTAAATGGTAATTAGGTACCGTGCGATGAGCTTGCATAATGCAAACATAGAATATATAAAAATGCACAAAATAAAGAAGATAACATGTAAGTATATCTTCTGCTGATGACGCCACGTGGACCCTGCAACCATTTTGTTTAAATCCATTTCTAGCAATGGAACTGCAAATTTCACCTCTTCTACCTTTAAATGCAAACATAAAACACATTATGAGAATTAAGTGAATTTAACATATATTTAACCAACAATCATCAGTCCCAAAAACAGAGTTCTGTAATTTGTATAGACCTTCAAGGATGCCATTTCCCTCAAACCCATCTCAACTGAAAGCATACTCTCAATATTTCCTTCCCCCGTTAAGTCGTTAATATCCCGAACATTTTTTTTCCTGTTGGAATCATCGTCACCTGCTTTCACACATGATAACATGTTAGAAGATATTGCAGCTAATAATCTAGAGGTGGCAACCGGAACCGTATTAAAGATGACCCATTATCAACCCAAACATGTTTTGACCCGTAACCTAACCCCCGCCCATCTTGCCACCTCTAGCCTGCTTATATGAACTGCGGCAATCAGCCCATATATGTTAAAGAGTTAGTGAACTTGCCACCATGCCAAGACTCCTCCTTCGCCTTTTGACCAGCCGAAATGACAACTTCAAATGGCAGGGGTGCAAATGATGACCAACGTTCATGCTTAGACCCCGCTATGTCAGCACAAATACCTAAAAAACCAAAGAAATACAAAATATCATAACAAGCATGAGGTACTCAGATGTAATTAAATAACATGAAATTCAATTTCTAGTATTCGGCATGACATGTGGCAAGAAGATTACCGTATTGTACAGCTAAACCCCAATAACGAGAAAGCCAACACCTCTTTAGAATTGTTTAGATTATTATTATTATTATTATTATTATTATTATTATTATTATTATTATTGTCACTTGTCGTTTAGATGTGTATCCAAACGACATGTCCTGTCGTTTGGATCTTACCTACGTCGTTTGTTCTGATGTTGATGCCTATATATACATCAGCAGGTTGTCTGTTAGAATTAGCTTGAATGAGCATTTGTGAGAACAGAGTGTGGAGAGCTTATCAATGTATAACTTGTAACCAAACTGTCGAAATCAATATATGAGCATCTAACAGTCTGAACCTTCAGCCCATCAACAAACAGATATGAAACGAAAAGCCAAAGAACAGAATCAAATAAAGTGCATAAAGGGGTAACGACCATGAAAAGGGAGTGGTAAATCAGTGTTATCCGGTCAAACGCAATAGCAGCCGGAACAAAAAACCGATACCCGAACCGTAAATCAAATGAAAAAAAAAAACAATACAAGTTGTTAACATACACCATTAATATTAACATGAGTAGGTGATCATGGTAAAGTAAGGTGAAGGTGCTTTTGAAGGGCTACTAACAAGAGATTGGACCAAGTACTTTGGTATGGCCATACATCTTTAGATAATGCATCTTTGAGTGAATTGCACAAGAAGCTAAGTAGTTCATATTTGATTGAACCCTAACAACCTTTGAGTGAATTGACCGAACCCTAACAACCTTTGAGTGAATTGCACAAGAAACTAAGTAGTGCATCTTTAAATACAACTTAGGAAGTGTGTACTCTACAATGGGTCAGAATCAACTTCATCTTGACTAATAACAGTCCCAAATGGGTCAGAATCAACTTCAACCTTTGAGTGAATTGACTGAACCATATATCTCTCTGTGCATAAGTGTTATGTTTCGTGATATATACCTGATTGTCAATCGAATTACCCACGACATGCTCACCATCAATATTCATCCACGATCGATACATGTAGAAAATACGAGCGATTCTAATCTCAAAAAAATAAAAAGAATTCGAGACACATTTAACTTAATCAACCATTATTATGCATATGTAACTTTAACATGTTACCTATTCCGTGCTGCCTCGCCTTACCTTATGTAACACCCTTGTTATTATTTTAAGGTTTTCGTATAGTTTACGGAAATGAACATGTAATTATAATTACATGTACTTTGAATAATACGGTTAATTTAAAGCTTTTACAAATGAAGGTTTATATACATCATAATGAATTTGAGTTCGTCGTTTAAAAGTTACGACGAAACATCATGCGGAAGCTTTTAACTTTATCGTGTTCGGTTCTTCTTCGAGCTTGATCTTCATCCGGGCACTCTTGGCAATCACCTATGATCAAAACCAACTTAAAAGTTAGTTTTGATAGTTAAATAACAAGTTTAAACAAGTTATATGGGTCAAACAAACAAAATTAAATGTTTTTCAGGTTCAGGGGGGGCTAGGCGTCACGCCTAGGGGCTAGACGCCCCACCTAGCCCCCCTTTTGGCAGAAAGTTTTTATTATGTTGCTGCATATTCTCAGCATAACCCGATTTCACGGAAACGAGCATAACTCTCTCGTTTTTAATCCGTTTTACCCGATTCTTTTTCCTACGCGTCCGTAATTCAATTCTCCATCTTATGGAGTTAAAATCCAACATCCGGATTAACAAAATTTCAGACTTTTAAGTCTTCGGCTTACTACCCTTTTTACCAAATATTGACCCGTTCATGATTTTATCACACCAACATGTTTGTTTGATCTTTAAACTCATGAAATTCATTATTTCAATATCTCCTATCATATTAATCTCAAATCACGGTTTTCTTACATAATAAAATCTCGTTTACGCTTAAATGCTTATTTTGACCCGTTAAGGGTATTTACGCATTTTAGTCTAGAACTTGTGTTTTTCTTTTGACGCTACAAAAATTCCATGTCTAATTAACTACAAATATTCCACCACAAGTATTTTGTGGTGGATTTAACATATGAACCCCTTTTTCCCAATTTTACCCATCGGTTGGTCATTTTTCGCAATTGACTATTTCTAGGCGTTCGACCCACAAATGTTTTTGCCTAGAACTTTTATACACATCTAAGGGTTACAAACTCATAATATAAGTTTCTAAACAACCTCTAAGGGTCGTTTACACTGTTTACCTATTAAGGGCTCTTTGGTCACATTTAATCCTTCATTTTTGAAATGAAGGATTTCGGCTAGATATTTGACCTTCTTTGCACTTTTAACTATAAGTCCACATATGCGTACCTGGCTCGGGTCATAGCATTGACCCGTTTACATACCTCTTGCTTTAAATTTTCTAATTTAAACAACGCAACACATGTTATTTCCTGTAATCACAAAACTCAACAAGTAGTCGTCAATTATTAATGTCAAATGGTATTAACACACCATTTTACCCGTTTAGTCGACATGACCACTTATCAACGTATGATGGTATATTAATTTCATCATGCTCCTTGAACCAATTCCGGTTCGCGCCGTGAGTTTTACTACATAAAAGACATTTTCTTAATGTGTCCGACCCGTTATAACTTTTACCAAATGGTGTCTTTATTTTTTTTGAGTATCACTATTATTTTACCTATTAATTTGACCCATTTGGTTGTCGAGTGAATTCCATCACCTCATTGACATACCAACTCAACCATTTTCGCTATATCATCTTTAAACATATTTTAACTAAGCTTGTCTGTATAAATGTAACGAGACGACAAGTCGCGTACCTTTAAAGCGTTCCCTTCAAGCGCATGTCCACTCTGGTTTGTCCGCTTGAAAACTCGACTCCTTTGTCTATAGAGTTCAATCAACGATGTGTTTAGAACTCCATTCATGACGTATAACGCATATTTCACAATGTTATTCGAATATGCGTTTTTTATTCGAAACTTAACATCTTAGCTTTCTCTTAGGCGTTTTAACAAACACCTTATGGGCAGAAATTTACATGATTCATTATCAAGTTCATAACTTGTCATATAGCCAAATTTAACATCAATCGGTCTATTTTATATAAAGGTTAACATCAATAAATTAGAAATCGCTTCATAAATATCAAATTACACTAGAACAACATTTGAAATCCTAGTGTTCATCAAGTTCACAACAACCCACTAATCACCTTCAATGGTGTTCCTGAAATTTACTACAATTAGGCATGATTTCATCATATACTTGTCTAGGGTTTACTCCTAGACACTATATTGTTCCCATTCCATCCAATTAACAAACATGCATCATCAAATTTCTGATTTCCCAAATTCATGAGAATTTCAAGTAGAGGATTTTTATGAATTTTCACATACCTTATGATCTCCTTTCAATGGGGATCACTAATCCGGGTTCGGATTTCGTTTTAGGGCTGATCTTGACCTTCAATTTGTGGATTTAAACAAGAACTAGGGTTGGAGTTCTTTCCCTTGGTCGCCCCTGGCTTCTGGTCGAATTCAGACACTCACAATTGTGAGTGTTTGAGTTTTTTTTTATTGATATTAGTTTCAAGTTAAACACTTTTGGTCCCTCTAGTTTCTTTTGATCAAATGAAGCTATATCTCACCATTAGTCACTTAATCACATGCTACTAACTAGGTTAATTACTCCTAGTTACTTTAACGGGTTCGGGAAATTATAACCCGTTATGTTTTAAGTCCCGTTAATTTGGCCTTTTTATATACTTTGTTTTCTCAAAGTATTTATTCCCCAATTTAATTAATATTAGGTTTATTTATTTTAGTCCTAATATTTATCGGGTTAATTTTTACCACTAACGGTATTTTACCCGTCTTTACTATTAACGTGGTTTGATTACCAAACCCGTTTTTGGGATGTTACAAGTCTACCCCCCTTAAAGAGGTTTCGTCCCCGAAACCTTATTTACGTAGTTCATTGGTTTAATCAAACGAACCTAGTTTCGTTTTCAAGGCTCCCATTTCCTTTGGTCAAAAGTTTTCATGTATACTGACGCGTACGTCTTTCATGTGTAAGGCCTCGCGGGCCGTTACTTACAGCTTATAACCCTTTATCTTTATTGACTGAGTTGTCACTTGACCACTTAGTCTCGTTAGTATTTTAATAGGTCTATCCCGCGCTTGTGTTATATTAACAAGCGCTTGTATTTGTTATGACGCTTTCTTAACTTTGAATAGTTTTACCGGCTAGACTAATTAGTTGCCGTCACTTCATACCCCGTAACTCACGTTACAACGTGATCATTTTCTATATTTCTTTTCTTGTCCGTGAGCGTGTCACGTCACGTTTAAGTTTAATTCAACGTTTCTTTATCATACTTCTTCTTTTTGAATGTATCGTCTCACACTTATCGATGTTAAAACCCATACTCTTTGATATTTGTTATTTCCGAATTCGCCTTATAGTATTCATATTTGTTAAAACGTTATTTCTTACTAAAACTGAATTTTTAGTTTAACGTTTTTCTCTTTAACTATGTCAATTACTCATATCAAGGAAATTGACAACCCATAATTTTTTGTTTTCCGTTCTCGTTTTACGCGGGGATTCGTAACAAGTTCCCTCACCTTACACTATTGACCCGTAGGTTCCTTCACTTAACCTCGTAGGCTATTTCCTTAAGCTTTCACCTCTTTAAGGCGAGGCCCTTATGATCCCTTTGCTTCAATTCATGACCCGTGGGTCATTTTGGCCCCGTAGACCGTTACACTAATTAATATCCCGTAGGTTATGATGATCCCGTAGATCATCTTTTATTCGAGTCTTTATTCAAATGTATATACGTTTATATACGCATATGGCGTTAAGGCACCCCTTTTTATGTTTAGAATTATTCACCTTTACTTTTTTTTTAGATTTCGTTTGACCTTGACCGTAGTCTAAGGCTACATTGTTTTCTTTCGAATTATCTTTCCGACTTCTTGACTTCTAACGTCAATTACACGTCAGTTTGCCCTACACTTACCGTTACCCGGTTCTTACCTATACTTCTTTACATCTCATTACCCGGGTTCTTGTATTTTAATGTTTTTAACGCCTATAACTCCTTTACATAGGTTTATTAATATTTCACACTTTTATTTATTCGATTCGCGCTTACTTACTTTAGCAAGTATCATTCTTTATTAAATTTGTTTGACTTGTTCGTGTGAAAATTCATCACTTATGAATGTCAAACTTCAGTCTTTGTTCGAACCATTCAGCTTTGAAATAGTTGAACGTAATTTATCAAAATTTCTATTTGCAGTATCTTATCGTCCTTTAGTCATGACCCAAAACCCGAGTCTTTTTTACTTTCCATACGCGTTCCTGTTTCTCAGTCTACGCATGCATTTAATTCCTTACCCATCAACCGGGTGTTTTACCGAAATCGTTATCATTGCACCCCTTTCGGTATGCATTAAGACTTCATTTCGATTTACTTGGTCATCTTAGCGAAATCCGTCGCTTTTATTCGACCATGTCTTTTATTCTTTACATGGCCACCATTGGCGGCCTTATTAATTATGAGTGACGATTATCATCGTTATCCTTGCTTTACTACGACTAAAGTTAACAACCTTGATTATCTTTTTCGTGTGGGCAACACCTTTGTTTTTATGACCCGGCGGATCATCTATACTTTGGTTTTACTTGCCCATATTGTTCACCATGGCCCTTTCGTCCAAGATGACTTATTTTCGTGAATTTTCTTTTGATCATTCATTTATATCATCATTTACATTAATCCTTGTCCCTTCTCTCGGGCTCATTATCCTAATGTAATACGCTTCCGTCACCCGGCTGTGCGTTTACATTATTATCAACTATTTTGTTCATTTGTTTCATTTGGGTACTTTTTAATTTGTCCCATTCACCCCGTCCTTACTACATCGGATGTAAATGTGTCCGCTATAAGAAGTTCATGGTATCATATGCCACTACTTACTTGGCCAGAGTAAGCGATTAACACATGACACGCATGACCTTTTTATAGTTTTCACATCACGCCCTATGTAAGTAATGCCTCTATTTGTTTCTCTTGGAAACAATATCCCGAATACATTTTCTATTCGTTTTTCCAAGTTTCTAATTTACATATGCAACAATCATTCTCTACATGTTTGTTGCATATTGCTATTCGTGCGTTTACATTTAAAAGCGTGCACCTGGTAATGTTTGCCCCGACGGGCGTTCCTTGCCATTAACCTTGTTCGCGGTCGTTACGCGATTTAGTCCTTGGTGAGCATGCTCCTCTTGTCATACTTCGGACCGTTCCTCTATCATATCCGTAATTTGTTCAACCCTCGTCATCTTCAAATGCGAGTTTCCTCCAATTAAAACATTCATAAAAGTTAGTAATGTCAACTTTACTAAATGCCCGTATCATAATACAAGGCTTTTCTACTATACGTGTTAACGCATGTAATTTTGTTAACTATATCTATTATTTAATTGAGGTATCGTATATTACACGATAACCCTATGTGTTGTTTACAACACTTTAACATGCTAAACCATTAAAATACACGTACTTACCGGATTTGCGATCAAGCCTCGAACCGAACACACTTTACTTTTTAACCATGAGCTCTGATTACCAACTTGTAACACCCTTGTTATTATTTTAAGGTTTTCGTATAGTTTACGGAAATGAACATGTAATTATAATTACATGTACTTTGAATAATACGGTTAATTTAAAGCTTTTACAAATGAAGGTTTATATACATCATAATGAATTTGAGTTCGTCGTTTAAAAGTTACGACGAAACATCATGCAGAAGCTTTTAACTTTATCGTGTTCGGTTCTTCTTCGAGCTTGATCTTCATCCGGGCACTCTTGGCAATCACCTATGATCAAAACCAACTTAAAAGTTAGTTTTGATAGTTAAATAACAAGTTTAAACAAGTTATATGGGTCAAACAAACAAAATTAAACGTTTTTCAGGTTCAGGGGGGGCTAGGCGTCACGCCTAGGGGCTAGACGCCCCACCTAGCCCCCTTTTTGGCAGAAAGTTTTTATTATGTTGCTGCATATTCTCAGCATAACCCGATTTCACGGAAACGAGCATAACTCTCTCGTTTTTAATCCGTTTTACCCGATTCTTTTTCCTACGCGTCCGTAATTCAATTCTCCATCTTATGGAGTTAAAATACGACATCCGGATTAACAAAATTTCATACTTTTAAGTCTTCGGCTTACTACCCTTTTTACCAAATATTGACCCGTTCATGATTTTATCACACCAACATGTTTGTTTGATCTTTAAACTCATGAAATTCATTATTTCAATATCTCCTATCATATTAATCTCAAATCACGGTTTTCTTACATAATAAAATCTCGTTTACGCCTAAATGCTTATTTTGACCCGTTAAGGGTATTTACGCATTTTAGTCTAGAACTTGTGCTTTTCTTTTGACGCTACAAAAATTCCATGTCTAATTAACTACAAATATTCCACGACAACTATTTTGTGGTGGATTTAACATATGAACCCCTTTTTCCCAATTTTACCCATCGGTTGGTCATTTTTCGCAATTGACTATTTCTAGGCGTTCGACCCACAAATGTTTTTGCCTAGAACTTTTATACACATCTAAGGGTTACAAACTCATAATATAAGTTTCTAAACAACCTCTAAGGGTCGTTTACACTGTTTACCTATTAAGGGCTCTTTGGTCACATTTAATCCTTCATTTTTGAAATGAAGGATTTCGGCTAGATATTTGACCTTCTTTGCACTTTTAACTATAAGTCCACATATGCGTACCTGGCTCGGGTCATAGCATTGACCCGTTTACATACCTCTTGCTTTAAATTTTCTAATTAAAACAACGCAACACATGTTATTTCCTGTAATCACAAAACTCAACAAGTAGTCGTCAATTATTAATGTCAAATGGTATTAACACACCATTTTACCCGTTTAGTCGACATGACCACTTATCAACGTATGATGGTATATTAATTTCATCATGCTCCTTGAACCAATTCCGGTTCGCGCCGTGAGTTTTACTACATAAAAGACATTTTCTTAATGTGTCCGACCCGTTATAACTTTTACCAAATGGTGTCTTTATTTTTTTTTAGTATCACTATTATTTTACCTATTAAATTTGGTTGTCGAGTGAATTCCATCACCTCATTGACATACCAACTCAACCATTTTCGCTATATCAACTTTAAACATATTTTAACTAAGCTTGTCTGTATAAATGTAACGAGACGACAAGTCGCGTACCTTTAAAGCGTTCCCTTCAAGCGCATGTCCACTCCGGTTTGTCCGCTTGAAAACTCGACTCCTTTGTCTATAGAGTTCAATCAACGATGTGTTTAGAACTCCATTCATGACGTATAACGCATATTTCACAATGTTATTCGAATATGTGTTTTTATTCGAAACTTAACATCTTAGCTTTCTCTTAGGCGTTTTAACAAACACCTTATGGGCAGAAATTTACATGATTCATTATCAAGTTCATAACTTGTCATATAGCCAAATTTAACATCACTCGGTCTATTTTATATAAAGGTTAACATCAATAAATCAGAAATCGCTTCATAAATATCAAATTACACTAGAACAACATTTGAAATCCTAGTGTTCATCAAGTTCACAACAACCCACTAATCACCTTCAATGGTGTTCCTGAAATTTACTACAATTAGGCATGATTTCATCATATACTTGTCTAGGGTTTACTCCTAGACACTATATTGTTCCTATTCCATCCAATTAACAAACATGCATCATCAAATTTCTGATTTCCCAAATTCATGAGAATTTCAAGTAGAGGATTTTTATGAATTTTCACATACCTTATGATCTCCTTTCAATGGGGATCACTAATCCGGGTTCGGATTTCGTTTTAGGGCTGATCTTGACCTTCAATTTGTGGATTTAAACAAGAACTAGGGTTGGAGTTCTTTCCCTTGGTCGCCCCTGGCTTCTGGTCGAATTCAGACACTCACAATTGTGAGTGTTTGAGTTTTTTTTTATTTATATTAGTTTCAAGTTAAACACTTTTGGTCCCTCTAGTTTCTTTTGATCAAATGAAGCTATATCTCACCTTTAGTCACTTAATCACATGCTACTAACTAGGTTAATTACTCCTAGTTACTTTAACGGGTTCGGGAAATTATAACCCGTTATGTTTTAAGTCCCGTTAATTTGGCCTTTTTATATACTTTGTTTTCTCAAAGTATTTATTCCCCTATTTAATTAATATTAGGTTTATTTATTTGAGTCCTAATATTTATCGGGTTAATTTTTACCACTAACGATATTTTACCCGTCTTTACTATTAACGTGGTTTGATTACCAAACCCGTTTTTGGGATGTTACACCTTATCTTACCTTACCTGAGTGCCTAAGTGCGGGTCTAGCTCGCATTCGACTACATAGACGGGCATATTAAGTAAATGAAGATGCATAAAAAGGCTTACAGTTATTTATTTTGCAAATCTACAATCTGTGCATGAGTTGAAAATAGAAAGGGTAATTTACCAGCAGGCCCATCTCTGCATTTATTCAACCAAATTCCGCTCCTGAAGAGCTGTAGCCTTCCACTCATTCCATTTACTACTTTCCTAAACCACAAGGAGAAGTTAATTATTATAGGCATACATGAAACTTCTATGAAAATCATTTGCACGTGTAAAAATAAATTACCCTTCAAAATAAAGATGGTTAAGCTCGAGAGCTTTCAGTTGAAATCACCAGATCCTCCTTCTCTGTTAGTTATTAAACAAGCAATCAGTTATTCCAAAGCGACAATCAAACAAATTCATGGCATCATAAACCATAAATATCAAAATTAGAGAAACCAAGGGAAGCGCACCTTCAATGTCAATGAGTTCAATAACCCAAATTACAAACAGCTTCGAGTGTAGAAACTATGACTGATTCATCAAATCCAGCAATACGGAAATTCGGCAACAGAAAGTTAATGACATAAAGATTCAAAAGTCAAAATCTGAATTTATTTTTATTATTTGTTCAATATTTAGAAGTTTCCTACCCCGTGTATGCAATTCTTCCCCTCGTAAATGCTCCAATCATTGCACCAATTGTTATTATCGAACCATCCAGGAATCAAACGGTTGAGATCGATGTACCTTGTGGATCCACTGGCAAAAATCGTGCTCGAACTCGAAAGCGGGATAGTTTGAATCGATGTAAAAACTCACAGGAACCCTAGAAGTCTGCGATTTTGTAACCTGCTTAATCAATATGCTCAGTTATCGTCAAAATGAAAACGAAGAGAGGCAGGGAGTCTTGTATATGTGTGTGGGAAGCACAAACGATTTGGGAGGGAATAAGGGAAGGTGGAGAGACAACAACATCTTGAATGCAAGACTGATATTCGTTCATTTAACAACGACGATTGATGTTCAACAAGTAAGAAACATTAAAACCTAATTAAAGGGGGGTATATTTGGAAGCATGTGATGAAAGTGGAGGAAATTTAGCTTGGATCTGATATGGCGTCTTAAAATTGTGAGGATAAATTACATTTTTGTCCCATTGAAATGCTTTATATAGGTCTATAGATAAAGGATATTAATCACTCACAGCGTAACATTTCATCACTTTTAGATCAAATGTTCACAATCAACACGTCAATATATTTATGCAACTGTTTTCATAACCGGATTAGATATCAAACCGAAAGCCTTACCATCGGTCAAACCAGATTTAAAAACCGCACAATATCATAATCAATTTGTTATTCAAATTAACAACACTCCATTCATCTAAAGCCCAATTTCAAATACTCAAGCATTTTAAGAAAGCCCAATTCTTATAATGATGATATTAATTAATAATTAATAATAAATAATAATAATAATATCTCAACTTTGTTTTAGGTTAACCATTAAACATCAAGCCGGCCGTATCTAATCTAATCCTCCCCATCAGCCGCCACCTTATCATAATTTCCGGCGATATTTCCTCTGTCGTGTTCGGCGATGGATTCTGATCGACCTGCACAACTGGTGGGTAGTTCTGGAGCCGCCCTTCCATCCTTTGAAACCATAATGACTCGTTACGTTTCCGAATCGAGCGTGCAAAACGAGGAAGCACATCTTGTATATAATCAATGGAAAGAAGACGATCCAGATTCTCTGTTTATGGAACTCGTTGGCGTGCTACGGGAATATCACGCCATGTTTATTTGTTTCTATAATTTGAATTTGTGGAAGACTCATCCGCTGGATTGGGTGATTCCATTTAAAATTGATAAATGGAAGCATATATATCCACCTTCTAAGTTTTTGCAACCTGTTCGTGAGGTTAGTGAAGATGATGTTATTCGTGCTCGTTTAAATTGTAATGTAATAGCACATATGTTGCCTTCGGAGCTATTGTCAAAATGGGGCGTGATGGCTCCAAAGACTAGGTCTTTAGTGGTATCTATTCTTTTAGAGTGTATTGAGATGGAGGTTCCGTCTTGGGTTCTTTTCATGTCCCTTAGCAAGACACTTATACAAATTAAATTACATCCGGTGTCTTCGTTTGATGATTTGAATATTGTTAATAGGGTGGAATCTGTTTTATTAAAAACGGCTGCCACCATTACTAATCTACTAAATGAAGGTGATGTGCTTTCTTGCAATCTTGGGCTAAATCTACTGGTATCCTTTTTCGATGCATGGCTCGCAGGTATGAATCATGGACAGTTCCTTGGATTTATGTTGCCTGTAGTTATGAATGAGTCGTTTGCAATGGAAATTAGGCATTTGGCGATTGAGTATCTGTTGTGTTTAGCGGAAGCGCAACATGATCTGCCCCAAAATATATGGGAAGAATTACTCCAAGTCTTGATGCATAAGCTCTTAGATATTAACGATGATGGTGTTCCTGGAGAGTTTTTTCACATTGGAGAGGTTGGTCTTGGCCGTTTGGCTAGTGCATTGGATGGCCATATGATCTTCAATTACATGCATGATCTCGTAGTTGAATATTTGGATGATGCACAAGATTGGAAAAAGCGTTTTTCAGGACTAAAATGTATTGCACAAATGGCTGATGGATGTTCAGAGGTGCTCGTCGATGATCGTTTGGAGAGTATATTCTCTTTGGTCTTAAATGCGTTTGTAGATCCTAACGCATGTGTTCAACGTGCTGCTTTTGATTCAGTTGGGTATTTGGCTAGTGCATTGGATGGCCATATGATCTTCAATTACATGTATGGTCTCGTAGTTGAATATTTGGATGATGCACACGATTGGAAAAAGCGTTTTTCAGGACTAAAATGTATTGCACAAATGGCTGATGGATGTTCAGAGGTGCTCGTCGATGATCGTTTGGAGAGTATATTCTCTTTGGTCTTAAATGCGTTTGTAGATCCTAACGCATGTGTTCAACGTGCTGCTTTTGATTCAGTTAGGTATTTGGCTAATTATTTAAGCCCAAATTTTCAGAATCTGAATGCTGGAAGAGTGCTTGACGGTCTACTTGCTGTAATCATGGCTTCTCATCATGATCCACAACTTAAGGTTAGTAGGGCTATTGCTATATCTTCTTCATCTTTCTTGATTAGTAAAATGGATGCCATTGTTGTTTGTTATTGTTTATTATATTATGATATGCAGTTAATGCGGTAAAATATTGGATATCGGTCAAGGACCGATATTTGAAGTATAGGTTATCTTGGTGAGATGTCGGTGGGATATCGGTAATTTTAATATAATGCACAATTTATATACATAGTAATTTAACACCAATAATTCAGTGACGCGTTGCGGCGAATTTCTTTTGTTATTTAGTCTGTGTTTACATGTGTTTTGAAATCGCTACGAGCATTTTGCGAACGGAACTGCTGAGAAGAATAAAAAGAAAATGTAGAAAAAAACACTAAAAGATAACCAAAAGAAAATCAACCAAAACAGTTTTATGGTAACGATGTTGTTCGTATGAAACCCGCGGTCAGAGATGAGCAAATTGTTCTAGGTACTGGTACCAAATTTGCTCAGTGATACATCGGTCAAGTATCGGTGATATATCGGTTATATCGGTTATATCGGTCAATATCGCCGATAATATCGGTACCGATATTTTGACCGATATTTTACTAAAGGACCGATATGACCGACATAACCGATATATCACCGATATTCCCTTACAATTATTGTATTTATCTTTAGAAAGTAAAGTGAATATTATCTCTTTACAAGAGATAACAATTGTCACTTGTATATATTCTTGAGAGATCATCAATAGAAATCATCAGATTATTTTCCTATATGGGATCACGCCAAACACGATCCCTACCCTAGTGTTCATTGGTATTTTTTTTCCTTCTCACCGGCGTTTCCCAACCCTCACAATCCTTTCTCCAATCCGATTTCTTACCTCTCTCCAATGGATTCCAAGTTACATCCTGATGTCATGGTTTCAAACATCAAGAACTTCATCCCTGTTACCCTTGAAATCGAAACCAACCATTACAGTTCCTGGTCAGAATTGTTCAAAATTCATTGTAGGGCGTTTCAGGCCTATGATCATCTTCAGCCAAAACAAGAAATCCCACCGCTTCCTCCTCTAGTGATAAAGATAAGCCCGCTACGCCCAAACCCGATGACACATTAGACCGGATTGATGCCATAGTCCTTCAATGGATCTATGGCACAATCTCCACTGACCTTCACACGATTCTAAAACCTAACACCACTGCCTACGATGCCTGGGCTGCTCTTGAAAACTTGTTTCAAGACAACAAAGCTTCCAGGGCCATTCATCTCAAACAACGTTTTGCCAACACCAAATTGGAAAACTTCAAGAACATGTCGTCCTACTGTCAGGAAATCAAGGTCATTGCGGATCAACCGGCTAATGTCGGCGCCCTAGTCACTGAAGAAACTCTGGTCCTTCAACTCATCACTGGATTGAATGAGCAATACGAAGGTATTGCCATGCTGCTTCAACAGACAAAGCCTCTCCCTGATTTCTACGATGCACGGTCTCGTTTATGCTTGAAAGAAACACGTAAGATGAATCAAGTTACCCACACTGCTCAGGTGGCCGGAACAACCCTTAACACCTCCTTTGAAGCAACCCCGAAGTATGTATCCCGCGCTGAAAATCAAACCAATGACCGCGGGAGGGGACACGGTCGTGGACGGGGCAGGGGTCGCGGTGGCCGTGGCTGTGGAGGCGCTGGTCGTGGAAACATTGATGGTCGAGGAAACCAATAGTCACAGCAGCCCATCGGCTTCTCTCCTTGGCCCACTTATTCCGTTCCTTGGCCACTCGGCACATGGGTGATATGAATCAATCAATTGATAGATAATCCGTTGAGTGGATCAAGCTCAAAAAAAATTAGGAAGATACAAGACTTGAGATTCATAACTCTATTAACATCAACCAAACTCCTTTATATAGACTTACATATGGAAAAAACTAAATGAACTAACATGTATTGCCACTAACCCATTACTACCATGTAATTAGAGAAAATATGAGAAATAAATGAAGGAAACCAATAGAACACGTTCTGCCATAATTGGAGGTTTTGCATGTGAGAACATGAGTGGCTACGTGGGTTTTGAGGGCACGTATCAATGGGCTACAACTCTGAGTCTTGGGCCCCATGGAATGTCAGCCCACCGTGTCCATACCCAACGACACCCAGACCCTATTCACCTGCTCGGGGGTTTTTGGGCCCTGACCCAATCAGTCTTATGCAGCCAGATTTATACCATGTCTCTTCAGCAACCGGATCCAACAAAATGATTTATTTTGTGAATCGCTTGGATGGTTGCATTGAGAAACTCAAGCACTCCTTGTTATTGAAAGATAATGTTTGAAATTTAGGTACATTGCATTTTTGAGTTTACATTTGGTACAGAGAATGTTTGAACTCTAGGTACATTGCAGTAATATAGAATTTTTACATTTTGTTATGCAGGCAGATGCTGTCCAGGCCATGAGAGATTTTTTTGCAACTTGCAATGAGGATATTATAGAACGGTACCATAATGAAATGGCAGGTACGTTGCGTTACTATCATGTGACATTGTAGTGACCATATCTTGGATAGATACTCGAAATTTCTTAATGTTTGTGATTGGTGATATTGTGGTGACCATATTAATTCGGTATGTTGTATGTATCATAACAGTGAATGTGTAGTGAAAGCACCCTTATATTTGGGCATTGTTTGATAGATTTAAGTGAATAACAGTGATTATGTTGGGATGTTGTGTATTTTTCACATTTCTCATGGTTGTATGTTTGCCACAAAATTCCACCACTTATAAATTTCACCTTTAAGGCCATGCATGTGTAATGGTTTGATGAATTTTAACTGTCGAGTGGCAATTTTAATTCATTTTCACGTGACCACACCAATCCAGTCCCCTGTTAAACTTTCTGGGCACAAGCCCCTTAGATCTTGTGTAATGGTTTGATACATTTTAACGTTCCATGCCAAGTGGCATTTTTAACGCATCTTCATGCCCCGCACACCAATCCAGCTCTTCTTTAAAGGGCGTTAAAGTTTCTGGGCCTGAGCCCCTTAACGGTGTTGATGAAAGGTGAAACGCTTTTAGAAGAAAAAAAACATGTGTCATCATAACAATTAATATGAGTAGTGACAACACCCTTATTTTGGCATGTTTGTTAGATTTGGGTTCCTAGCATTACCAACAGTTATTAAGGTAGATATTTACCATAGAGCCTTATCAACAGATTAAATTAAGGCTGATGTTTACCATAGAGCCTTGTATTTTTTTGTGGATTTTGTATAACGTCCAATCGGATATTGTTTTTATAAACCATATTTTAACAACCTAGTTTGTGTTCCGGAGATCTTTATAAAATTTTGAACTTGGTCAAGTACAAAAGTTATTTTAGATTACATAATTTTTATTGTATTATACTTGAGCATTTCTACATACATTAACAAACCACATCTTTCATTTCTGAACCTTTTTAATTTTTTTTTCAGTTCATATGGTCCGATATTTTAGGGTCTAATATATATGTGAACTTCTATTAAATAAAGGCAGAATATGGTTGCTAGTCCATTCGTTCATGAGCTCGTTCTTTATTGCAATCGATACACACGAAACAAGGCCGTCTTCGGCCTTATTTTTCCTTGACGGGGAAGGGGGGTTAGTGTTGGGATGTGTTTTTCACATTATCATGGTTGTACGTTAGCCACAAAATCCCACAACTAATGAATTCCAGACCATGTGTAATGATTTGATAAATTTTAACGGCCCATGCGAAATGACAGTTTTAATCCATTTTTACGCCCCCACACCAATCCAGCCCCGTTGAAGGGCGTTAAACCCTTTGGGCATGAGCCATGTTGCAAGATGCATATTGAGATTGTAGGTTGCATTTTGTTACAGGTCAAATTCTAAGATAACTTCATATCCAAAGCTTGCGGACTCTAAAAACGCGTGTAATTTAGAAAATATGGTTATAAACAGTAAGCTCACTTTAGTTACTACAAAATGAAATGAATTGGGATTTCAGTGTGGAGGGGACGATTCACTAACGATTCACTAAAAAATGGGGTTTGCCTAACTAGTCTAAGACGGATTATAGAGATGACACGTGACACTATTTATAAATAGGTAGAAAGGGTTGCTTGGTCCTAAAACACAAACCCTCACCTTTTTGTTTTCTTAACATACAACACAAAAAAATCTAGTAAAAAAATCTTGCACAAAAATTGTAATACGACGAGCCCAAAGAATAGTGCTCAGATTCGTTTCCAAAAATCAATTTTATTTTGGTTGTTTGCTAAAAAATAATACAAAAAATAAGTACAATTTTTAACAAACAAATTATATGTATAAATAAAAAAATAATAAAGGTCTATAAGGCCAGTGGGTATGGGAGGCTCATCCCCATGAGGATGGGCCGCCACGTAGGAGAGGCTTGGAGAGGATGGATCTAGGGGGTGGGGGGGGTGGGGGATGAACCCCTTATATATATATATATATATATATATATATATATATATATATATATATATATATATATATATATATATATATAGGGTGAGGTTCCTCTACAAAGTGTGTTTTTCCTACAAAGTGTAGAAAGTGATCTTGACCATTGGATGAATGTGTTTGATGGTTGAGATCATCTTGGTGGCATTTTGGTAATATGTGTGTCTTAAAAATAGTATGATTTAATTAATTAGGGGTAGATGTGTCATTTAGCTTGTTTTAAACATGGAAATAATAGTCATCCCATAAATCACTCCACATTTCTAGCGATTCTCTCTCTTTCTTTCCTTCTCTCCTTCATGAAGAAACACAACGCTAAGAAAACACATCGTGAATCATACAATATCACACATCGTGAAGAAACCCAAGAAAACATATCGTGAATCATACAATATAACACAACGTCATTTAACTTGTATGGTGTGTTATACAATATAACACATCGTGAAGAACCCAAAAATTATATAACACAAGATCAAGAAACCACAAAAGACTTGTCATATGTGAATCATAACTGGTATAACACGTTGTGAATTAACCTGTAACTAGTAAAACACATCGTCAAGAAATTATAAATACATCTCCTTCCTAAAAACGCATTAATAATTACAAAATACATCTCCTTCCTAAAACATAAACTGCTATAACACACTGTGAATTAACTTGTAATTGGTAAAACACATCGTCAAGAAATTATTCATGAAGGATTGCAGTTGGTAAAACACATCGTCAAGAAATTGTTCATAAAGGATTGCAGCTGGTAAAACACATGTTACATTGTGAATGTTTAAAACACAACGACAACAAATCCTCTAATTAATCCAATTATAAACTCCTAAAGCACAACGGTATTAGTCTGCTTGCTGTTAAAACACATTGTCAAGAAATCCTCCAACATTAATTCAATATCGTAATCATTGTTAGATAAATCATACAATTGCTACAACACTTTAGACAAAAATTCAAGTTATGCAATATCATAAAACTTTACCATCACCACAATCAACCATAACATTTGACGCCATGATTTTGATCAAGTAAAGATGTTTTGAAGAACCAGATGCAGTATGAATGCTCTGGGAATATGTTGTATCAATTATATAATTTAAACGAAACTGTCAATTTGATTTCAATGAGATATCTACTTTCCTTAATTATCTACTTAGTTAGTTAATCTATTAATATAATCCATAATTACACTAATAATTAAATTACCTTAATACCCTTTTGATTAAAAACTCCAATTGCCACATGTCACATGTAGGAGACTTCCTACACTTTGTAGGAAAAAATGGCTTTGTAGCCAACTCCTACCCTATGCATTCATACTGCATCTGGTTCTTCAAAACATCTTTACTTGATCAAAATCATGGCGTCAAATGTTATGGTTGATTGTGGTGATGGTAAAGTTTTATGATATTGCATAACTTGAATTTTTGTCTAAAGTGTTGTAGCAATTGTATGATTTATCTAACAATGATTACGATATTGAATTAATGTTGGAGGATTTCTTGACAGTGTGTTTTAACAGCAAGCAGACTAATACCGTTGTGCTTTGGTGGAGTGGTGGAAAAGACTTAGGACTTGTGAAAGGTCTCAAGTTCGATCCCCACTCCTAACAAAGAGGAGGTGGGAAGGTTTTACCACCTTGTGGGTTCCTGCCCGGGAGTGCTCTGGTTCGAATCCCCCTCGGACCGAGCTTTGGTCATGTCTAGCCCTGACCGAGAGCTGTTCAAAAAAAATATATATATATATGTATGTATAGATGTGTGTGTGAGGAGAGAGGAAGTTTTTTCGCCCGGATCTCGGTTGTTTCTTTCTTTTTATATGACACCCGTTTGTTCCGTTTGGTTTGGTTCGGTGGTGTCTCCGTTTGTGTCTCCGGCTCCTCCTCATCCGGTTGTGTCTCCGGGACGAAGTCGGGCTCGGAGCCGAAACCTTGTGATGAGCCGTAACCTCCCATGTTGAAGTTTGGATTCCAACTGCATTGATTTGGTCCCCTGAGAGGGGTTGGTTCAAGAGGTTCATGAACCCAGTTTGGTTGTGATTATACTCGACAAACCCGGTTCCAGAAGCGGTTGGCCGAGTGGGAACCAAAGCAACGGGTTGGTTAGGAGCGTTCGTTTGGTTTGGGTTGCCGCTTGATTGAGGAGGAATGAAACCCCGATTGTAGGGATACATGGTAGAGAGAGTGGTATAAAAATCTTGAGTGTTTTTATTTTTATAAAATATGGAGTGGAGAGAATGCTGGTAGAGAGATTGGTATAAAAATAGGGGGGGGGGGGGGGGGGGGGGGGGGAGGTTTATATAGCTTTAAATTGTTTTCAAAAAAATATTTAAGAATATTACTGTTGAATTAACCACTTGGGGTGTCCTAGTGGCCAGCCTCACCCACCTCTTCCCAGAGGACCCTGGTTCGAATCCTGGCAGGCACACCCTCCAGGCTTTCGCTTCCGGTTGGGTAGTAACCGCCAGGCAGCTATGGGGCTAAGCTAGCTTGTGGAGTGGGATCACTCCAGCGGTTGGGAGGACCGTGCAATATCCCCCCCCCCCCCCCCCCCCCCCCCCCCAATATTACTGTTGAACAGTAACATTCACAATCCCCAGCCATTTTGCAACCCCTTATGTCTATCGCAAGAATCAACATTTGGAATCCATAGCGCCCCGGCGGCGGTGTTCCCGGGCGATATGGAGGGTTTTGGGTGGATGTGGCGCCATATGAAGCTCGAGTACAGAAGGTCTTAAGATAGGATGAAACCACAAGCCATTATCATAACCGTGACATAATGGCTAAGTGGCTAACTTAGGGATTTGAGGATGCCACAGGGCGCTCCACGGGTCTGTGACAATTGGCTAACTTCATTTAGCGAGCAAAGTTATGGCGCGTTACATGAAATCACCGACTCATCGAGTATTCTGGTTTAGGCACATTATGTACATAGGAGACTTTAGCGGTGCACTCCACTAGCTCTTTAGCGTGTCATTGTGGACCATTACATATTTACATGTTATGGAATCCGACGCTTAGATTTGGGTTTAGTTGGTTGTTTATGTTTAAATCATAGAAGATTTTAATTTTATTCTTGTAATTTTATAAGCTGCCAGTAGCAACTCATTCGATTCACATACATAAGCGTCCATCAAGACACCGGTTTCAAAACAAACATCTTGCAACCATGAGAAGCTACCATAGCGGTCATGCTCCCCGTAGGTCTTTGTTTCCATTCCACATGCTGCATCCAATAGAATAAAACATTAACAGCAATGACAATTAAAATGGCAATAATTTTAAAAATTATGTAAAGGCAGTTGAGACTTACATCCCAAAGATCTCTGGCAACCACAGCCGTTTTCGGTGGCAGTCCTATATCATCCCAATTGGCTGTGATCTCAGAACTTACAGGGCCACGGTTCACCAGGAGCACAACTGTCCTGTAGTCGGAAAGGGGCCCAGCCCAAACCTGCCAAACAAGCGAAAACAAGTGAAGTTTAGTTTTGATCGAGATAACACAACCCCGATCGACTGATAAGTGAAGGGGGTGAAACTGCAACCTCTAGTCTTGATGAACAAGACAAGCATATGGTTAACCTGAAGAAGGGTTTAGTTAAGTACCTCGAGATCGCCTTCCATTCTAACCTTTTTAGCCTGAACACCGAGTCTATCTGTGGAGATGAAAGCACATGATCAAAACGAGTCAAACATTTGACTTTCAAATCTCAAAAATGGTGACAAATTAAAACTCTACACAAATAGGAGTTGATTCTATCAAAGAGAAGATTACTTCCACAACACAAAGTTTTGTGAGTAAAACGTAAATAGAATTTGGATTTTTGAGTTTCAAACCAGAAAAAAATGACTTCTAAAGTCAAAGTAGCGTACCTTGGTTTACAGCAATGACCTCCTTGTTTCCAAGGATATGGAGAGTCTCTTTCGTGATACTTTTAACATCACAACCAATAAGAAGAGGAGCCTGCAATGACCCGAGAGCATTAGTGTACACAATACAAAACTCATGCGTTTGACATGAACATATACAAGTGACAATGTGTTATACTTTTGAAATAGCCCATATGCTAAAATGGACTTCGTATTCGTCTTTTGTCATCCCTCCATTTCCAACCTCAAGCATGTCTGGATCTGCGAGTACAAAAGTTCGTTTTTTTTTTCAATGTATAAAGTGGTATTATAAAGATTGTTCACAAATTCAGAGAACTAGAAACAAACCATTCCAACCACCAGGTCTTGCATAATCTGCATAATACTCGTTCATGTCTGCTATATACATCATGCTGCATAAAAAGAAAAAAAAAAAACTCAATATAAATGTACTTAAAATAACTGTGAAAAAAACATGAAGTGTGCATATGAAATTACCTACTCCACGTATCGCTAATGTCATTTGTAGTCCTCCAACTATTTCCAACTTTGGAACCCCAAAGAGCAGGATGCAAGTCTCCCCTATCCCACAATTTAAAAAAAAAAATAGTTTTAATATCATGCTATATTAACTATAACTTTGTAAATGGTTGAAAAGGTGAAATTACCATTCACACAGTGAGAAAAAGATAGGACGGCCTGTGTTCATGAGCGCTCTAGTCATTATCGGGTATCTGCATTAGTTAAAATAGAAAATATAATGTTATTAAAAGAGATAGAAAACTAAGTTCATGATGTTAGAAGTTGTGGTGAATTACCGAACGGTTGGTTTTATCCCTTCATTGTTACAGTTATCGTACTTCAAGTAGTCGATACCCTACACAACAAGGTGTTAATTGTTTGTAATTTTCTGCAGGCAAACACCACAAATATATATATTTCTGTCCAACTTTATTCTTGACCTCAAAAGTCAAAGGGCCAAAGTGTATCTTTGAGAAACAACTAAAATCATACCCATGAAGCGAACGTTTGGGCATCTTGTTCCTCGTGACCAAGTGAACCAGGCATCGTCTTGCTACAAGTCATGGTACTGCAGAAATAGAGGTAAAAAACAAACATTTATATGTTTTTATGTGATGGAAGCGAATTAACTCTTTACACACACTTTCTTTTAGAAATAAGTATCACAAAATATCAGAATTGGCTAAAACTTACAAAAACGCTTAAAATATAATATTTTAGCTAAATAAATGACGAGTCATTTGGTAGAATAACATGTTTTAGACAGTAACACAGATTTTACATGGTTTGCCTTAATAAATGAAAACAAATAAAATACAAAAAACTTGCAAGTAACTGAAAATGCTTAATTTTGAACTTTAAACCAAAGATTCCGGTATCACAAATCTTACCCTGAATCGGCATATATACCGAGCTTAAGACCCTTGTTATGGACATAGTCAGCAAGAGCCTTGATGCCAGAAGGGAAAGTTGATTTTCTAGCCACAAGGTTACCCTGTAATCGACTACACGTTTAGATTACGCACATGATAAACCAAAACCTGTTAGAAAATATTTAAAAGTATGCAAACCTTTTGATCGCGAGTTTTTTCAGCCCAACAATCATCTACAATGACATGAAGGATAGAATTTTCGGGTTAGATTTTTAGTTACAAGTAGCAATGAAACAGCATAAAATGGTGAATGGTTTATAAAGCTGCATACCAATATTTACATACTTGTATCCAAGCTTAGCAAGACCAGTAGAAACAAGAGCATCAGCTGTAAAACATATTAAATTATTAATCAGAGATTAAAACAAGTATTATGTGATAAAAAAGCAGAGATTTTCTCACCAGTTTCTCTGATCACTGTTTCATTGATGTTGCAGCTGAAGTGATTCCAACTATTCCACCTGAAACAAAACCATGAACAGTTAGATCTGCACTAATAGCCATTTGTTAGTTAAATCATTTCTTTTGGGTGCAAAAGAATTTTTTATCACAATTTTAAACCTGAATTTGTCAGGGGAGCCAAAAATAGCTACAGTAATGTAGGCGGTAACGAGTCGGGTCAAAAAATGATAGGTATCAAATAGTAGAGGGGGTCAATTGTAATAATAGCATAGTGTGAGGGTTGTTAATGATAGGTATCAAATAGTAGAGGGGGTCATTTGTAATGATAGGTTGTAATGGTGAATTGTGATTGTAATACAGTTTGTCAAATAAACAAACAGGGGACAATATGAAGCAACTAATGATTTTGAAATAATTCTCTTCTTCTTTCTCTATCTTTAGCTTAATATATTTGATGCAGTTTCACGTGCAATCAAATGGCTCAAGAACAATTAGTTAATCAAAGACGATAAAGGAACCAAAAGGTTCAAGAACATAGTTCTTTCTATTCAATGATAAACCAAAAACTCCCTTAAACAATAACCCTAAACATCCTATTTACTACGTATAAGATATGAATCATAATTCAAAAGGAAACAAAATAAGATAAAATATTAAATTCAAATAAAGAGATAATTAAAGAGATCGGGTCTATCCGCATCAATATTGATTACCATTTTTATATCGTAACAAAACAGGTTAAATAAATATTTTCATATCCCTAGCCTAATATCGTGGGGCGTTACAAATGATCGATGACGAGGGCCTTCGCTGTCTCAAAGAGTGAACTAAAGGGACTAAAATTGAAAAAAAGATTAATCCTCTATTTGAGATAAGCAATTTAATTTAGTTTAATCCTTTTAGTTTTTATCTAATAACATATAGTATTAATTTTTCTAATAAAAATCTAAATACTCAATTTTGTTTAATTCTATTAATTTAAAAAAAAAATCTAAATACTCAATTTTAGTTTTTAAGTCTGTATTTCAATATAAATTTTATTGAAAATTGAGTAATATTAAAAAATACTTTTCTGTTATTTTAGTTTGTGATACACATTCGAATGCTAATTTCTCATTATTATATACTCAAATGCTAATTAAAATCTAACATTAATTACTCAATTTACGGTCTAACATGGTCTTTGCATAACTAACATTAATTACTCATTTTTTTTTTGAAAGGTGACTTTCTTTTTGAGTGACTCAATGTCACACCGCTTAAACGGCGGGCCCACGGCGTTCCCCAGGAAACCGTACTGCCTCCACACGAGAAGCCTCGCTGAAGTAACAGCCGGATGAAAACTAGGGTGCGGCTCAGGATCGAACCCCCTCGGTGGGTTTGTCACCATCGTTGCCCAATATCCACCCCACTATGACACAAGTGGGAATTGAACTTGAGTCTCCAATGGAAAACCCAAGTCGGCCACAAGTGAGGGGATATTAATTAATTACTCAATTTACGGTGCAATTTGTTTAACTTAAATAACAAAATTATATTCCTCCTGTATAGTTAGTAGTTATACGTATTATATTCCTGTATAGCTACCTAGAGATTTCTTTGTCAAATGATTTGATTAAAATCTATACAAAAAAAAAAAAAAAAGTTGTTAAAGTGTTGATGTATAAAAAAGAAAAACGAACGAACCCCATGGGTGGAGTGTCGGCAAGGCCATTGGCAAGAAGATTACGTCTCTCCGGTAACATTTTCCGATCACCTCCTCCTCCGGCAGCTGCCGCCGTTAACATTATCAGCATCATCATCAACATCCGCATAAGAGTTCTTCCGTTCATGGTCTCCGTCTCCGTTACTGTCAGAGAAGAGAAGGCAAGTATTACAGCAGCAGGAATCTTTTTATCCGTAGTTTAAAAATAAATAAACAAGAACCAACCGACAAATGAGAAAGAAAGACCTCTCTAGAAACACGTGATCAACAACGTAATTTTTGTCAAAGTTGTTGTAAGAGCTTTCGGCTTTATCTGTATTTTTGGTAAAAGCTTTGAGCTTTTATCTGTATAAAACTAATCTTATCTTAATCTTAATAAAAGTAATCTTAATCGGGTAAAAGGTTTGAGCTTTTATCTGTATAAAGTGACTCATTATGCGGATTTGTGGGTTTACCTTTTCATCCAAAACAAAGTTAAAGTAAATGTATATGTTTTTTATAATATAGAGTTAATTGCCATTTTAGTCCCTGTGGTTTTTGTCATTTTGTCAGTTTAGTCCAAAGGTTTCATTTTTAACATCTGGATCCAAAAAGGTTTCATCGTTGCCATTTTGGTCCAACTGACTTAACTCCATCCATATCTGTTAAGTCTGCCAAGGTCATTTTTGTCATTTCATTTTTCTTTTTATTAACCATTTTTTCTTTATTGCCTTTTCTTTTAAATGAAATGACAAAAATGCCCTTGGCAGACTTAACAGATATGGATGGAGTTAAGTCAGTTGGACCAAAATGGCAACGACGAAACCTTTTTGGATCCAGATGTTAAAAATGAAACCTTTGGACTAAACTGGCAAAATGGCCCAAACCACAGGGACTAAAATGGCAATTAACTCTATAATATATCAAAATCATAAGTCGATCGTGCTCTTTATTTTTAAAATCCAGGACATTATTTATGTCCCTTTAAAAGAATGTTCTTCTTAAGATTTAATATTGGATTTTAATGAATAACTATTTTATAATTTAAAAGTTAAGCGATGCAACTTATTATCCGTTAGAGCCAATATTTATCTTTAAATACAATGTACGTAGAGTTGCTTTGCTTGTTACAATTTAATGTGATTACTAGCAAGGGTGAGAGATTGGGTCTAATTGACAAAGTTATTAGAGATAAGGTGTTGTTCCTATTAAGATCAATGGTTCAAGCCCCGCTGAAAAAGAATTCAGTATGATTTAAGCCGTATTCAAGTCAATTTGGTTTGAACTTATTTGATTCTTATACATGTTTGAATCGAGTATGAGTTGAAGGCACCTCAAGTTATTTTGAGAACCACCTCAAACGAGCTAAAAGCTCATCTCGAACTCGTTTCAATATCACTTAAACAAGCTAAAGCTTGGCTCATTTCAAAAATATTAATTACCAACACGTCTTGTAAACGTGTTTAAAACACAAGAATGGGAAGAGGGGGCTAACAAGCCCACATGTATTATAGGAAGCTTGTCATTGCTTGTATGTAGGGCTGTAAACGAATCAAACGTTTGGCGAACAGTTCGTGAACCGTTCGACAGAAAGTTCGTTTGTGTTTGTTCGTTTACTAAACAAACGAACACGAACAAGAAATTTTGTTCGTTTAGTTAAATGAACAAACATGAACAGAGGTCGTGTTCGTTCGTTTATGTTCGTGAACGTTCGGTAACGTGTTCGTTTGTGTTCGATACTTCAATAGTGTTTTTATTTTGTATATTTAATTAAATACTTCAAAATTCCGACAAATTAGGTACCTAATAAGTGTCGGTGTATTATATATTCCATTCATAAACGATTGTTTGTGTTCATGAACATTAGTTTGTGCTCATTTGTGTTCGTCAACGTTCGCTGCCTAAAATTAACAAACAAACACAAACGAACATGAACAAGTTCATTTCCTTAACAAACAAACACGAACATAAAATCTTGTTCGATAAGTGTTCGTGAACGGTTCGCGAACACATATATTTCTTAACAAACGAACACGAACAAAAACATGAATAAGGTCTTGTTCGTGTTCGTTCGGTTCGTTTGCAGCCCTACTTGTATGACATCGTGTCACATTAGTTTTTTAGTATCACTCATTTATAACAGGAGAAAACCTCATTTTGGCATTTGTCCTCGTGTAGAGGCAGTACGGTTTCCGGGGGAAAGCCTTCGACCCAAGACTGGTTAACCCAGCGGTGGCTTTGCTATCTGGGCCCACGTTCTTGGCGAGGGTCCGCGATTTGCGGATGTAACAATGGTCGCCATTAAGAAATTCACCTTTCAAAAAAAAAGTTATTCATACATTTTTTTTAAATGAGTACATCGTTTATGTTAGAAGTTCATGAATAATTTATTTAATTTATTTATTTTATTAAAAGTATTATTTTTTTTAACGTGATGTAAATAAATATGATATTATTCAAAGTGTTAGATAATTCAAAATTTAATAGATATAAATTGTTTATAATTTTTATTCAAAATAACCTATTGGCTATTGCATAATCACATTAATTATTAACATATAAATTAGCAACATGTATATGCATAATGAGTTGTAACTTATGCTTTGGATGTTTTCCAAAAAAAAAAAAAATTGATTTTCTACTTTTCACCCAAAGGTTTATATCTTTTACAATTTTAACTCTACATAGTTTGGTTTTATAACTTTAACCCAAAACTTTTCATTATTTGCAATTTAACTTCACAACTTTTTTCACTTGTAGTTTTCATCTTTCGCAAATTTTCGTTTTACGTATCGTTCTAAATTTTTCGAGTTAATACGACGCAACGTGCATGTGTGGTTCAACGTTTTTAACTCTATTTTTCCACGTTTGAAAGGTTCGTCGCAACACACATATCCTAGGTCGAGTCAGTGTTGGTGATCGATGACGGTTGTGTGACATTAGTACTATTTGACACCGTTTTACGCCCTGCCGCAACACGGGGTGTGCTTTGAGGGTTTTCTAAAGAAAAAATGGTCATGCGTATGGTAGTCGTAACGTTGGCTTTGGGGGTTTTTCCAAAAAAAACTGATTTTTTTACTTTTCACCAAAAAGCATGTCATAAATTACTTTTAACCCAAAACTATTTATTTTTTTACTTTTAACCCAAAATTTTTTATGTTTTGCAATCTATCCTCAAAACTTTTTTTACTTTCAACTTTGGCCTTTTATAGTTTTCATTTTCCGCAAATTTTTCGCTTTATGCTTGGTTCTAAATTTTGTGACTTAACACATTGCAACGTGCGTCTTTGGTTTAACGTTTTTACGTTTCATTCTATATTTTGCGAGTTAACACGACGCAACGTGGGTGTGTGGGTGAACGTTTTTACATCGTCTATTTTTTCCCCGTTTGACAGGTTTAACATAACGTGCGGGTCCTAGATCCACTTTGTTATAACTAAAGAATCCCCGCCGCATTGCGGCGGGTTGCAATCCTAGTTTTTAATTATTTAACAAAAATTCAACAAAAATAACGAATGAGTAGAACACCTTTTGACTAGGTTACGACCATAGTTTTTGGGTTTTCTATTTCCTTTACTATAGTGAGTTTATCAAAACCGAACGAGTTCCTAACCTCCGCAACTTTGATAACTAGTTTTATTAAATTTTGGCTATTGCATAATCACATTAATTTTATTAAATTTTCTTTTCTTTTTTTAACTAATGACACTCACCGGCTCACATTACTTATCGTCTGCGTTCAGTTTGTATATTTCGGAAATTTAGAGGTATGGGTTTGGAGGGGAAGGATCCACTAAAAAGTGGATTTTGCTTAAGTAGCCTAAGAAGGATTGTGATGATGACATGTGTCACTTCTAATAATTAGGAATCAAGGGCATTTTAGTCTTTATAAATAGGAGTGAAAATGACATTTGACACCCGTTTTGTTTTTTAAAAATACAAAAAAAATCTAGTACAAAAAAATATAGCACAAAAAATCTAGTACAAAAAATATAGCACAAAAAATGTAGTACAAAAAAATATAGCACATAAAAATCTAGTACAAAAAATATAGCACAAGAAAATTTAGCAAAAAAATGTAGTACAAAAAAATCCAGCACAAAAAATTGAGAAAAAAAAATTTAAGACAAAAAATCAACACAAAAAAATGTTATACAACATAGAAATACAACACATTTTAGTGGGTTTTTTTAGTCTTCATATTTTATATAGCAATATGGTACTCAAATTAAAGATAAAAAGACACTCGATTTTATGGTGAAATTTTTATGAAAAAATAATGTCGTATAAAAAAGTTATGAACGTTTAAAAAACGGTGGTGAAATATGCATGTGCCTTGCATGTGGAGAGAGAAAGTCCATAAATAGGATTTTCCCAACATACCCTTGCACTCCTCCTTTCTCCTACACTTTCATCTTAACCATTGATTTAAAAAATGAATGGTTAAGATTCCTTCTCATCCTACTTAGGCAAAATAAACTTTTTTATTTGATCTTACCCCTGGGCTTGGATATTAATATTCACTATACGAAATTTCCGGATATCCGAAAACAGGATAATCTGATCATGAACACCCCTAACCACAAGGAGGGATGTGAGTGTCATTAGTTAAAAAGAAAAGAAGGATATCCGAATTAATAAAAAAAATTCAAATAAATCGTTTCGTGCATATATTAAAAGCAAACCTATATTCGATTTTCCAAATTTCAACGTTAAAAACAACGAACTTTTATAAATCCACATCCGAATCCGATTATTTACTATTTTCACCATATTTCAAACAAAACATAGTGCTCATATACTATATTATATATATATATATATATATTAAAAAAAATTAGTAGTTTTCGAATATCGGATAATCCTATTATCCGAAGATTTTAGAAATCCATATCCGAATCCGAAAATTCGGATAATCCGGTTTTCATATATTCCGGATACGGATTTTTGGATATTTCGGATTCGGTTTCGGGTTCGGATTTTTTTGAATACCCCTACATTTGACCGGTCGGTCCGATCCGGTTTTCACAACATTGGTCACAATGCTAGCCAATTGTCAGGGCCGGCCCTAAGAATTCGTGTACCCTGTTCGAGCTTCAAAAAACGTGCCCTTAGGCCTTAACGAAATTAGGTATTGAGCTCAATAAAGATGTAAACCTACTGTCAATTGGCTAATAACTAATCTAAAGTATAAGAATAATTTTGTAAGTGGGCGTATGTTGGTGTTTGTATAGGTGTACCCTATTAAAAATAAAATTTAGCGTATACATATCAGGTTTTTTCTAGAAATAGCGTGCACTCCGAAATATCGGGCTCTGGCCGGTGGTCCTCCCCGCCAACCCCTAGGGCCGGCCCTGCCACTTGTCTCCCTTCTTTAGGGCTTATGGAAGGGAGCTTCGAACAAACATTATGGCCTTGATTATCCTTGAGATGACCACGGTTGTAAACATAGTGATCGACATATATACTCAAGTGCTTGTTCTATTTCATAAAATGGCAATACCTATATTGCTATTTTCATTACTGTTTCCATTTTCAGTGGCTATAACGGTATAAATATATGAACAAAAATACAACGTAAGCATAATGAGTAAAAGTTATTTGTTTCATGTGACCAAGAGAAACGGTTTTCCTACAAAGAACTAAGGCTGGTGGGTATGGGGTCCGTCCCCATCCCCGTCGAGGACCGGCGACGCCCAAACACCATCTCTCTCTCAAAAATTACCATGGCTTCACCTTCTTCCATTTCTTTATCTTCTTCGTCTACGTGATATTCATCATCTTCGGAAGAGGATGCATTTATGCAAAACATGATTATGAACGCGGCTCAGGTCTTCATGGCAGGTGATGAAGCGTCGTCCCAACGGCTAACTAGACGAGCAAAATTAAACCGAGACCAAGAAGGTACTTTACTATTTTTTCCTTATGTTTTATATAGATTTGAAAATGTATTTTATAATTATTTTCATTTATGTTTCGTTTTAAATATATAGCCGCCCACGATAAACTAGTAGCCGATTATTTTGCCGACTGTAGGATCGTTCTGTGACCCAAACGAGTCAATCAGAAGAGTTCTAGTCAATTCAAGAGGCGGAAACAAATGAATTGACTTGTAAAACAGCTTGATTCACTTCTAAATGTCTTGTGTATTGATTATAACAGGTTTACAGATCAGTAGACACGTCGGCAGCACTTCGGTGCCGGAAACAAGAACCTTACAAATGATTTCGCATCAAGCCTATTTATAAGGGTGGTGATTTCGCTTGAAAGTGGCAATGTGCATTTCAAGCAAAATTACTAATGTTGATTTCGTTTGAAAGTGTACTTGTCACTTTCAAGCGAAATTAACTCTTAAACACACAAACCTTATTTTCTCGTACAACGTGCCCTGATCTAACAATTCTAGTACAAGACTCGATACAAGACGAAGTCGACAGACGTATGCACCAACAGACTCCCCCTCGGATGTTGACGAGTCTTAAGTGTCGAGTCTTCACAATCTTCAGTCTTTATCAGTCTTTGGGCTTTCTTCAAAGTATTTGACAGTGTAAGCATCCTCAATCTTCTCTTTTGCCAGAATCTCAACCTGACTCTATCTTCTCTTGATCAGATCTCTTGATTCTGCAAGCTTGTCAGCGTCAGCAACTTTTCTCCCCCTTGAATTGTGCTGGGATCGTAGTCTGGATTTCACAGGTTTCAAGATCGTGACCTGGCTCACATCCTGCTCAGGTACTAGAATCTCAACCTGGCTCTCTCATAGCCATAACCTGCACATACTCTACCTCAAAGTAAATTTCACAAATTAACAATTTGACAAATTTAAACTTTGCTAACCACTTGATAAAACCAGTTCAAAACATCAATTATTGATATAACAAATTTAATTTCTGATGACCACATGTATGTATATCATTTTTCTAACCACACACTCCCAAACCTGTTCGTCATGTATAGCACTCGGAATTTTGAAAATCAGCTTTTCAACATCAGTTGTCAACAATCTTTTTGAATTTTTCAAAATTTATGCTAAAACACTCCGAAAATCTTTTTGGATTTTTTGATATAACAGAAATGCAGTAAAGAAATATTTACACACAATATTTTTTGTGAGTTTGTGTAAGAGGATCATATCAGTTAATGGGACAAATCACCAACACCGTTAAGCTTTAAACATTTTAAGTTCTAAACGATTCACTTAGATTGTCAGTATACTGATCCACTTAAATTTTCACACAAAGTTCAATTGTTTCGAGATACGAGATTAATGTTTTAGAGACTTAAACTTATTCGCGTGTCCCACCTCAGAATATACTCCCGTATCCAGATCCCAATATTCAGTCTTACAGGTGAGTATACCTAGATGATATCTGTAAAGGGGTTAAATGCGAGGGCCGTGAGAGCTCAGGTTATTGCTTCCGCAAAATCAGAGAGATGACGACTTCGACTTTTGGTGTGTTCCCTTTAGAGAATCTTTTCTTCAACAGCACATGATTAGCATTTTGCAATGTTTCATCATTTTTTATGCTGAGGGGGGGGGGGGGGGCTATATTTCAAGCAAGCGGTAAAGTATTCTTCGGGGACTAGGCCATTGCTTCCGCAAAATCAGAAGTCCCGGGATACCCCAGATATCACTAAGCATAAAGACCTAGTATCTTATAAAGAGGGGTCTTTCAAACAAGATTTCGGGGGTTACCCATATATTCGAGAGATGTTCCCCACGAGATAAGTAAGTTTGAAATTTAGGTTTATATCTCGTCACAATCTATTAAATGTGCAAAAACCTACTTGCATATCATCAGTGAGACCGTTTATCACATTTTGACTTTCCAATTCTTTAGCATGCTGTGATCGTCCACGGATGTACTATCATTTCCTCTTTTTACAACAAAACTCATTTTTGATTTTATCATGTTTTTGACTTTTTCAAATTTTCTAATGTTTTTGGATTTTCTGAAATTTCTTACTCCCCCTAAAATTCAAAATCATTTAAAGGAAATTTGAAAACAAACTGTACAAATAAAGTGACAACTGATATCGAATCACTTCAAATCGCCATCCACTTGGCATAAACAATCAGAACTCCCCCTTACAACAAACTATTTTCCCATTGTGATTTCAAAACACTTAAGTTTGTTTTAATCAAATGGTTTTTCCAGAAAATTAGTTTCATTGATTTTACCACTTGTAAAATCGGGGTTCATCACATTGTTCTCCAAAATACCACTTGTAGGAAAAACAAGTACAATTTAATGTCCTTGATTTACCACTTGTAAGTGAAAACCTTTCTTCAACCACTTGTAAATCAAAATATAGCAATATAAAGATACCACCTGGATATTTACCAACCAAACATATTCAAGAATGATGCCGATTCCTGCTCCACGAAAACCAACTAGGGAGCTCTGGCAAGTCAGGTTTTTAGTTTGAAAATGCTGTCACCCAAGCCTGACCAGCCTTGGGTGATTTTGGTACACATCTATCCCACCAACATTTTGATTTGTAAAATTCTTTTGCACTTTTAACCTTTCCATCAACCATCTTCCCAAAAATGTGTTTGACATTTTCATTAAACACCTTTTTAGCATCAAATTCTTTCTTACCAACAAAGAATTGATCTGAAATCTCAAATCTACCTTTTGATTTCAGATTTTCTGCTCGCAATGGTGGAAAGTTAACTTCATCCAATGGCGGAACAGAATTTTCAACATTTTTCTCAACAAATAGCTCCTCTGATTTTATGGAATCAGATTCATCACTAGAACTTTCATCTGAACTTTTGACAACCCATTTTTGTTTATTTAAATCGACATTTCTTTTGTAAAAACGTTTTGAAACATTACCAGTTTCGAAAGTTGAATTCTCAAACACTTTAGATTTCTCAGTTGGTTGTTTCTTTTTATCAACATATTTCCTGTTTGTTTCAAAGTTAAAAGAAACTCCCTGTTTTGAATAAGTAGACTCGTGGAAATTCCAAGCAATGTGTCCAGTTTTTTTTACACTTAAAACAAGTTCTTCTGTCAACTCTTGGAGCAAATTTCTTCACATTCTTCTTTATTTCAGCAAGAAACTCTTGATTTGACTGTTTCCAGAATGGTTTCTTCTGCTCTTCTTCAGAACTTCCTCCTGCAACAAATTTTGTTTTTGGTTTATAATTTTTCTCATTTTTATAATTTTCTGAAGAACTAAAACCAAGACCTTTCCTTTTGAAATTACTGTCATGGTTTGGTTTCTTTTGAAAACCATAACCAGAACCGTAACCTTTTTTCTTGTTCAACCGTTGTTGAACTCTTGAAGTGTACCTTTTAGGTTTTTCAGTAAGATTTAAATCTTTTATTTCAGAAACATTAATTTCTGTTAATTTGAAAACCTGTTTGATCATTTCAATTTTGACACTTCTTATTGGAAATTCCTCATCAGAATATAATTTGTCTGAATCATTCAAAGTATATGCCACTTTGATTGATCCGTTATTCAAATTAGATTTTGATAACAGGAATTCTTTATTGTAAATCCTTTTAACCGGTGAACTCAGACTCTTTTCTGACGAACTCGGACTTTCAGATTTAGACTCCGGTTTTGACTCTTCATCCATATCCAATACCTGATCGACCACTTTCTTTAACAATTCAGACTCATGATCAGTGTCAGACGCTGTGAATGTGACATCAATATTATCTGGTAACTCATCAATGGTTTCAGACTTTAACTTGATGTTGAGTGCCTTATTTAAACGTTCCTCATTTGGCTTTCTGGGAGAATAACTTTCATAGATCGGAGGCGGACACTTGTTATATTTGACACTTTGTTTCTTACCAGTATCCGTTTCCTTCTCTTTGTCTTGGAAAGCTTCTAGACCTGCAACAGTAGGATAAACTCGATCAATCAAATAATCACATGTTGTATAACTCAACAACAAACGTTTGATTCTTTCACTCTCAATCTTTTCAAGTTCCAAATCTTGCTTTAACTTTGCACAGTCTTCAATATACTCATTGATGACTTTCTGCTTTGTCATTAACGTGGAACTCATCATTGTCATGGCAGCATCCACTTCTGAGTTTGTCTTTTTCAAACCATCGACTGTCCTGTTCAAAACATCGTATGACTCTTTCACATATTTTATATCAAGCAACAAATTCTCTTTCAGCTCTTCCAGTTTATGAATCTTCTTGTCTTTCTCACCACAATCTTTGCATGATTCCATACATTTTAGACAAGGTTTCGTGATCTCAACTAGCTTTTCAACATCGACAATCTTCTTAACTTCAAAAATTTTTTCTATCTCGACAATTTTCTCAACTTCTATGAGTTTCTCAACCTCGACTATTTTTTCAATCTCAACAATTTTCTCTACCACTTTCTCCACTTCAACGATTTTTTCTATCACCTTTTCAATTCTTGGTTCAATATTTGCTTCTTCAGCTTCCATCTTTGCCTTTTCTTCAGCTATTCTTATTTCTTCCAGCTCTCTCTTTAATCTGGCAATCTTCTTCTCATTCAGCATCTCAACTTTATCTGCAAAAAACAAATTAAAACTATCAGGATCTATACATTTTCTGGTTTTATTAATGTATTCTTCTTCATTATCAGTATCTATATCACTTCCAAGATCTGGAAAAATCGGTATTCTTTTCGAACTTGATTTGACTTCATCTTCTTCCAGAATTCTGGCAACAAGACCTGAACCAGGTGGAATGTATTTATCCCAGCTAAATCCCTCTGCAACAAATTCATCATCTTGCTCAATTATACCAAAACAAGCTCTTTTCTCTTTTACTTCAATGGCACGTGCATGTGCAGTTTGTGGTTGTTGATCAATCTGATGAAAAATTGACTTTTGATAATAATCATTTTTTCCATCTTGTCTTCCTGTTGCTTCTTTATTTTTGCATTCTCGTTTAAAATGTCCATTTCCTTTGCAACGAAAATAGGTGACTTTGGATTTGTCAAACCCTATTGGAGATTCACTCATTCCCCGAAAATCATCTCTACCAGTGATTTGTGTAATTTTTTCTGCTCTTCGAACAGCACTGGCTAAACACCACTTTACATCCATCATCTCAAGTTCCTCAGCGTCAATCTGGTCATAATCCTCTTTGGTAAACATCGGATTTCCAATCTTGCCAGCAATCAAGCTTTCATATGATTCCAACATAGCAACCAGTGATGCCATGTGTTGTTTAGCTATTTCTGGAGAGATATTTTGACCATTTTGAATGTTCAAGGTAACGTTGCACTGCAGATTTGTAGAATTCTGTTGTTGAGGACTTGATGTTGTAAAGTTTGGATCAAAGCTTGAACATGAAGATGAATGTCCACCACTCTGAGTTACAGTACTACTTTTTTGTTCCAGAAGAAGTATCAGCACTGAAACCAGTTTGAATCTTTGGGTTGGGGGTAACTTCAAATTTGTTCCCTCTGCAATATAAACTGACATCTTGTTGAGCGTTTGGATTCTTCATGATTGCAGTTTTCTGGATATCCAACTCGTGCTCTTCAATCTTTTGAATAAACTGTGCCAGATTCATATTTTCAGATTTCCTCATGTGTTTTAGGATCAACAAATAAGTTCCCCATTTCTGCTGTGGTAATGCATCAAAAAGTTTGTCAACCCATTCATCATCTTCTTTCTTTATGTCCAACCTTCCCATTTCCAAGACTAAATGACAATATCTATCAATGGTCATCTTTGTTGTTTCATGTTCAAAAGCTACAAACATGTCAAATGATTTCTTCAACAACGCCTTTTTGTTTTTGATCATATCTGCGCTTCCTTTGAATTTTTGAATCAATGTCATCCAAATTGACCTAGCTGTACCCTCATGTTGAAGCAAAACAAAGATATCTTCTTTAATCGCTTGTTGAAGAATACTGATCATCATTTTCTCACTTGTATATTTCAATTTATCATTCTCTGAAAAATCACAAAACGCTTTTTCAAGCCCACGCTCATTTTTCGGTTTCTCGTAATCTTTTTCCAGTGAACACCATGCGTCAAATTTATAAGCTTGCACCCAGTTTTCAAAACGATTTTTCCATCCTTGAAAATCTTCAATGTACATGAGCTTTGGCGGTTTTTGATAAGTTCCCGTCTCATTTTCACTGTAAACAGTTTCAGCAGCTGTAACAGGAGCAACTGGTGTAGCAAACGCATTGTAGAATTCCTCTTCCATGTTTTGAAAAATTGTTTCTCAAAAATTCAAGTTTCACAAACTCAGTTTCACATGAAATACCAACCTCAAACGGAATCACTTTTGAAATGGAATACCCTCTTTCAAGCGAAATCCCTTTTCACACGGAATACCCTTTGGTGCGAAATCACTAATTTCGTGTGAAACAACACACTTTCAAACGGAATAACACTCTCACACGAAATACTGGTTACAAACGGAATCACTTCTCGAACGAAATCAGGTGATTTCGTGTGAAATCAAGGGTGCTTTTCAAACGGAATAGCGATTTCAAGCGGAATCAAGTGCTAATTTCGTGTGAAATGCTTCTGACGTCACTTAATCCGAAATTTTTTTCAAGCGAAATTACAATTTTTACCAATTTTAAGCTGAATTAAGGTCCAATTATTTCAAGGATTCTTTAAAACACTGTTTCGCGTATAATATGTGAAATTCAAATCATTTTGACCGTAAAATCTTGTGAATTTTGTAAAAGAAGGTGTAGAAGTCAGAAAAAATGGCTGTTTTGGCAAGAACTCTTCCTCCTGAGCTCTGATACCACTTGTAGGATCGTTCTGTGACCCAAACGAGTCAATCAGAAGAGTTCTAGTCAATTCAAGAGGCGGAAACAAATGAATTGACTTGTAAAACAACTTGATTCACTTCTAAATGTCTTGTGTATTGATTATAACAGGTTTACAGATCAGTAGACACGTCGGCAACACTTCGGTACCGGAAACAAGAACCTTACAAATGATTTCGCATCAAGCCTATTTATAAGGGTGGTGATTTCGCTTGAAAGTGGCAGTGTGCATTTCAAGCGAAATTACTAATGTTGATTTCGTTTGAAAGTGTACTTGTCACTTTCAAGCGAAATTAACTCTTAAACACACAAACCTTATTTTCTCGTACAACGTGCCCTGATCTAACAATTCTAGTACAAGAATCGATACAAGACGAAGTCGACAGAGGTATGCACCAACACCGACGAACCCATGTACACAGACGAGATGTTTCGACGTCGGTTCCGCATGAGTCGTCCACTTTTTTTACGTATCGCATGCGACATGGCCCAGTCTGATCCATTTTTTACACTGCGAAACGACGCTAGGGGGCAAAGGGGTTTCAGTAATTTACAAAAATGTACGCCGGCCATTCGCCAACTGGCATACGGTTACGCACCCGATGCATTAGACGAGTATATAAGGATGTCTGAAATAACCGCACGTCTATGTTTGCACAAGTTTTGCGAATGGGTTGTCAAATTATATAGCAAGAGATACCTGCGGAGACGGAACGCAAACGACTTTCAAAAATTATATCAAGCACACGAACAGAGACGGCCATTCGCCAACTGGCATACGGTTATGTTTTTTTTAGTCTGTGTTTTTTTTAGTCTACGTTTTTTTTAAGTTTATGTTTTTTTTAAGTTTATGTAATGTTTTTTAATATTAATTAAAATATTTTGTTAATTTATTTGTTAAATGTTAAAAAAAGTAGAAGATTAAAAAAATAAAAAACATAAAAGTGGTGGGGTAGGATCATCTAGGACCATCCTCCCATACCCTCTAGTTTTGTGGAATGGACCATCCTTGGGAGGACTATGATGTGGCGCCTACGTGGCGGATCATCCTCCAAGGGAGGATGGGCACCATACCCTCTAGCCTAAAACGTTATGTTAAAAAGTGTTGGCTGCTGGTGGAAACTAGTAACCCTTAATTTATCATTGCTTTCTCACATATTTCATGTTCTTTCAACATGGAAGGAGATCGGAACCTTAAGACCATGCGTAGTCGTTGGGGTGAATAATGCCCCACCCTTGGGCGTTGTCCGCCACGTGTCATCCTAGTCAGCAAAGGGGAGTTATTCACAAAGGACGTAGTGGTGATAACGCCCAATAATGCCCCGTCAATCATTACACAATTATTTAATTAAATAAAACAAAAAACTATCAAAAAATCTTATTGAACAAAGAATATGAAGATGATGGGTGATTGGACAAGCAAATTGGAGCAAGGCGTTGTATATTCCACGCCAAACACAAAAAATAAAAAAAAAATGCCCATGGGGGGCGTTTTCTGGGCGTTGTCGGGCTTCAAAACGCCCCAAAAGGAACGAGTACGCATGGACTTACTCCTGAGTATCTTGGTCACTTCCTATAATATCTCTGGTGCAGGGAGTTAGGATTGTAGTAGGTAGTGTTGTACCAATTTGTAGATGAGTTAGTCATTTTCGTCATTACAATCTCTAAAAGAAATGTAGTAGCGGGTTGAGGGCTGAGAAACATTGGATTCAACTTCTTCAAAATATGAAACCAATCCATGTTAACTCACAAATTCCACGCCGTCATTGCAAAATACTTTACAATAAAGTAAGAAACACAGTCTTGGGCTTTTAATAACAATACATATTGTAGTTTTAACTCCATGTAATGTCGCATGTTACATTATGAAAGTTTTTTGTAATTTTACTCTCTTGTTGTTGCCATTGCATGAGTTGGTTGTTGGAAAGGTTTACAAAGGTACCCGATCTGATTTCGAGCTTAGAAATTGAAGAAATGGCAGTTATGTTCTACAAATTGAAGAGCGTGTCGAGCTTTTAAAAGAAATGTTAACAAGTACTCTCGGTTCTATTACTCAATAACTTGATAAGTATGCAAAGAAAGAACCACATGATCTTATGAATCTTCTTATGGAGTGAATTGGAAGTTACCGCAAGTGACAACACATTGATCTTCTAAAAAAGGATCTTGAAAGAAGAGCATCAAAGGAAATTCTTGGCTGGTTGAGGGATGAAGCTTTTGTTGGGAAAATTAGTGAATGGATATTTAGTTAATTTATAATTTAGTGAAATTATAATTACATATTAAACTCCTTCATATGGTGAAACTCTTGAGTAGAGTTTTATTTCACTTGATTAGCTTTTATTAGAGTTTTTATGGCTCTAATTAAATCACTAATTAAGTGAAACTTTTATTAGAGTTTTATGTCTCTAATAAAATCACCACTTAAGAGAAACTCTTCATGACATACAACTCTTGTAAAGGAAAAAGATGGTAGGCTATGTGACTCATTGGAATGATGAGAAAACTACAAGAGAAAGATAATATGTATGAAGAATTCTTGGAGAAGTGGTGAAGACTTGAACATCCATATGTTGGGAATTATAGAGAGATGAGTTTTCTCTACTCGATTCCATCACCTTCGTATCATCAGTTTTCCACAAGTTCAAACACTATAATTCTATTCGGTGTAACCTCGGGCCCGTGGTCATTTCCGGCAGTACAGACTGCTTTGGCTGTTGTACCCTGGGAGACAGACGCGTCGTCTTTAGTAGAGGCGCGAAATCTGTTTTAAGGGTAGCGTGTTGAACACGTGCCTCAACCATAATCGTCAACATTTGTTTGTTCTTTTTGTAGGAAATTATTGTACAAGAAGACGTGGTTCAAGACCTCGTTGAAGTCTACACAACGGACTGAAAACACAACGAACCATACAAGTAGACGCAGTTAAAGATCAAGTTGAAGACTTTATCTTTTGAAGATATTGGTTTGAATCGATTGTTTTATTAAATATGTTGTAGTTCATATTTATTTTCGTTTGAATTTGTACATGGTTCATGTACTACAATTTCCCAAATGTTTAAAGAGAGTATCTTTATTTTTTATTATTTCTTTTAACAAAATTGTGACCCATTTCCTACAAACTTAAAACAGATTTCATGAGATTGTTGGTACAATCTTAAAACCTTATTTATAAGGATTTTGGGTTTACAAAAGGATTTATAATAGAATAAAAAAAAGATATTTTTAGAGGTTATGATCTTATAAATATTTATTTTGGGAAATATGTATGTAGTACAACTTGTTGCGTTTGGATTTTTTGAGATTGAGATACAATCTTATATCCTATACCGTGGTACAAAACGAATAGTTTTGTTTCCAACGTTTGGTTTTGAAACGATTTTGGGAATCGTTAATTTTTCTAACTTTTGTGTTAGATCGGGTTTATTAGTGTAAACCATACGTTTTTTTGTAAACGTTAAATTCTCTAACATATGTGTTAGACCGGAATTATTGGTGTAAACCATACGTTTTTTTGGTAAACGTTAAAGTCTCTTTAGTAGAGTTTTTTATGTCTTTAAATAAGAGTTTTATGTTACTTGATTAGAGTTTTATGTCTCTAATTAAGTCTCTATTTAAAGTAGACTCTTCATCCACCCATTGATTGATATGAACAAATAAGTATTATAATGATTTTTGTAATCATTTGTCTTCTAACATGTGTGTTAGAAACGTTCATGAAAAGGGTTAGTTTGGAAGCAATTTTTTAATTGTTTAGTTTCTAACGTGTGTATTAGAAATGACTTATTATTTGAACCATATATGTGTTTTTAGCAAGTCGAATTAACATTTTGTGGAAATGTTAATATTTCTAACGTGCGCGTTAGAATTTCTTTCATTTTAACATGATTGTTAAAAATGGTTAAAATACAAATGCTTTGAAATGTTTTATGTAGACATTTTATATAAGCAATTTGTTGTAGCATTGTTTTAATGCTTTGTATGATTTAGAAATAAAATGTCATACATTGAAGTTGATGTTTGATTGGCTTCAAGGAATTAAATCACCATAAGTGATGGTGTGGTATTTATATGAATTTAATGAAATTAAAATCATTTACTAGACTCTTCATATGGAAGATAAACTCTTAAGGAGAGTTTCATGTCAATTTATTAGTTTTTATTAGAGTTTATGTCTCTAATAAAATCCTTAATTAAGTGACTTTTAAGGAGAGTTTCAAGTCAATTTATTAGTTTTTATTAGAGTTTATGTCTCTAATAAAATCTTTAATTAAGTGAGACTTATCTCCACCCCATGTCTCTTGTATTAAAAGTAGGCTATGTGCCTAACTTGATGAGAGTGAAAAAACAAATACAAGAGTAAGAATACAAGAATTAAATCACCATAAAGTGATGGTGTAGTTGTGTGTGATTTTATCACCAACTTTAATTTGTGATTTGTCATGTTTTATATAAAATGACTTAAATTTTCTAACACGTATGTTAGAAAATGTGTATCACGAATACGAGGTTAGAGATTGTTCATAATGAACATAAATGTTTTATGTAAACATTTAATTGCCTATAAGTGCATTAAAAATGATGAGAAATGGTTTATTTTATAAACTATATCTTTGGAAAACGTTTTATGTAAACGTTCGATTCTATAATGTGCTTGTTATAACATTTTTTTTTTCTAACATGCGTGTTAGAAAATGTTTAGTACATGTGTAGTAAGACTAAACAATATAAAACCATTTGATATTTTGGGTTTGATCTATGTTTTCATAACCCTAATTGATATTATTAATATTGTATATTGCAAAACTAAGAAACTGTTTTGAATTATTTTTAAAACAAAGTTTTGCATAACATTAATAATTCAAATGGTTCGCTACTCTTACTAGAAGTAGCATATGGTGAACAAAGTAACAGCCTGGTGGTTGTTATTTGGTGAAAAACAACTTGGTGTTGTTGTGAACAAATTTAATTGTTCAAGTTTACTACTTAAATGTAGTATTTGTAACAACTTGGTGTTGTTTTGAGCAAAATTGTCCAAGTTTAAAGTTTCAAGATGAAATGGGGAACTTGTACTTACAAGTGCATGGAGTCTTATTGAGGGAGTACCTCAAGACATGCCATGGGACAATATTGTTGAGAAGATTTCGATCAGATTATAAAGTGTTGAAGCTAAAAGCACTTTGCTATTTGATGTCTACATATTGTCTATGCTTCCGTTTAAATTTCAAAAGTGATTGACACTTATGATTTAGTTTCCAATGTGTTTTATTGTTTGGTGTTCAATATCTTCGGATAACACATTCAATTTTTTACAAAGAAATAAATCACTAATGGTTGTGACGTATAAATTATTTTGTGGAAAATAATTATAACGTCGGTTATACATTGCTTAAAAGAATATGGTTTTAAACGGATGATACATGAAAATACTTGGATATAAACAACTTGAGAGTTGTTACATTGACTAAAAGTCAAAGACGAAACATCAAATGTATAACCACATCATGAGTGAGTAATGAAAGAACGTAGTGAGTGTATTGAGATGAAATACACTAGCGACATTCATGTCGACATACTTCATTAGAAGTCATTGAAAATTCACAAGTGTGAATTCTAACATATGAAAGTAAAAGTACTATATGTTATTGTATACCTTTAATAAATCTTGCGAGATTTATAAGTAGATGCGTCTACCACTTTATTATTGTTAGATCTATATGGAGATTTTACCTTCATTTGGGAGAGCATCCTAAATATACATATCTCCTAATGAATAACAATAGATGTGTGCAAATCACTTATGGCAAAATTATGAATGCCATGTTGTTGAGTGTCGATCTAGTTGACTCTATCTCACACATAATAGTGATTGTAGACGAGAAACATTCATCTTGTTGGTGATGAATGTGTTCACCAAGTGACTTGGATTAAGACTTATGTTTAAGTACTTATGAGTCAATGGTAGATCGTTGGAAATCAAAAGTAAACAAGTTATGTTCCTTAAATGAATGATGAAATTTAGCTTTGTGCTATATATAATAATTTGTGAGACCTTCCTAAATATTGATGTTTTAGGATTATGAATAAGTCTCATTATTTTGTCTTAACAAGGGATGAATGTTGCAAAGTGATATTATGATATCCTTAGGGCTGTGAAGAATCAGAATGATGCATCTTCTGTTCACATGCTAAAGTATTGTAGTCTAAAGCATGCTAGACTAGTACTTGGTTAATTATGGGTCTTGATGGAGACTAATTAACTCTAAACATTCAAATGTGTATGAACACAAAAAGAATTTGTGTATGGACAAAGTTGAGAGAGAATTTTCATTCATTATAAGGAAATGACATGTAACTTTTAAAAGTTTGTTCGAAAAGCTAATGAGGAGAACTCATTGTCTAAGCTTATTCTAGATGTTAAATTAGAATTATTCTAAGTTGGTGACAAACTTATGACAATGGCATGTGTTGCTTTGGTCAGCTCGGAAGCTTGTGTAAGCTAATGCAATATGAGTTGAATTCACTGATACAATAAGGTTGGTCTTGTTCAATCATATGTGTATAAATGTCGCCATAAGTGGTGTTACGGAAATGTTGATCAAATGGCAAGAAATGTGGGGGAGGAACCATTTAAGAAACAACCCTATAAGGGTATGTAGAAATGGTTCTCATTAACACATCTAAATGTTATCCAATAACACTTAAATGTGGGGGGTGTCTTGCATTTGTTTTTAGCAATAAGGATTTTGTAATCCAATCTAACATTGCAAATAGACGACTAAGTGGAGGACACAAAGGTCGTAGTGCATAATGGAGATGTGTTTGCCTTAAATGATACACGTATCTTACGAAGACATATGTTATAACCAGATTCAGATGGCCACTGAGGTTATAGTCTTAGAAGTTGACAATAGGCAAAATTAACTTACGAGTTAAGAACACATTGTCACACCCCTTTCTACGGCGGAAGCACGAGGTGTGATCATGAAAGGTTCTCATTGCATACGAAGAGTAAACATACTACATGCTCAAGAAAATAACTTCAAATACCATAATTTGAAAACATACGTTAGCGTTTACATCGCTAAGTCGCATAAAGCATTGTCTTAAAAGTTTACAACTTTATTTAAAGATAAACAAGCGACATCCACGAGCATGAGTAAGACCACGCGCACATCCATCCTAGTTACCTGAAATACATGTGAGTTTTGGAAAAACGTCAACATAATGTTGGTGTGAATTCATGCAGTTTTGTTTTTCATGTTTGTATACTTTGTATGAAAACATAGTTTGTGAGTAAATCAAGTTTTCATATATAAATTCAGTTTCATGTGTACACCACATACACATGTATAATTCAATTTTCTTCTTGAGTACCCCACGTACTCAAGTATAATTCTCATTTTCCTTGAGTACCCCACGTACTTCAAGTATAATTCAATCTTCTTGAGTACCCCACGTACTTCAAGTATAATTCAATCTTCTTGAGTACCCCACGTACTTCAAGTTATATATCCATTTTAGTATGGTATGAATTTTATGTAAATACAGTATTCCTGTAATTATCAGATTGTTAATGGGTTGCAAAGCCATTAACATGTGGCACGTCATAGGAAGTCACCAAACCTAAGGCATTTAATTGGTATATTCTGAGACACAAAAGCACTCCTCGGTTCTCGCCCCGACCGGGAGTGTGGCTGCCTGGCACCCGTTAGATCTAACATTTTGTTCTGCGGTCTAGGTATATTGTTGATTAATGGTGCTTCTTTACCCTATTCGTGACACTATTTCTCATAACGCTTCCTACTTGGTTCTCGTCCTCACCAAGCGCGTTTCTTGTTATCATTTCTCATAGCGCCTCATACTTGGTTCTCGTTCTCACCAAGTGCGCTTCTCATATTCTTATATTTCGTCACACTTGGTTCTCGTTCTCACCAAGTGTACTTCTTGTATTCTTATATTTTGTCACACTTGGTTCTCGTTCTCACCAAGTGTACTTCTTGTATTTATATCATACCATTTATAAATATTGTACTTTTGTACATGTATTTCACCCCCGAAGTTATAAAAACTGAAAACAGTTAAAGAAAAGGGGGAGCATGAACTCACAACTTTGCGTTCCTAGCGTCGTAAACTCAACCGGATTTGCTTAATTAACGTCGTAACCTATACGCGTTTTCTTATCGTTAGTCACTAGACTTGCGTCGCACAAGTACAGTCACTCTCTTTTGTATATATTCTTGTGTTAAAAATATTCTATATTTTTAACTACGTATCTTACTTATATTATTTTCTCACAAATAAATATAAGTCTTTTGTGTTTTGCACTTTGCACCCGAATTATGTATTTTGTATGTTGTATGTGTATTTTTATGTTTATACTCCTCATGAGTATTTAGTGTATTTTTAAGTCTTAATACACTAGCACGTATAACACATACTATACACACTTAGCACAAAAGTTGGTGATAAAATAATATATATTTTTCTCTCAAAAATATACATATTATATCCATTTTCATTCTTGAAGAAATCCTCATTTCTTATCACCAAAAATTAGGGAAACCTTGGTAATACTCTTAAATACATTTTTAGGGAATAAGTTTCTCGAAAACTTATATTTTTCTAAGTGTCAAAATTTATAAAAATTTTGACAGAGTTTCCCCTAAAAATGGAGGTTTCCCACGTTTTCAAAACGTGTGTTTATTTTCTTTTAAATCATTATCAATCATCAACAACAATTATCAACAATACTCATCAGCAATGATCACTAGTTTCTCCATTTCATGAACTTGAATATTTACAAAAATGTGTAGTAACTTACTAGCACATTTAGTAAGTCTTGTTATTGTTAAAAATAAGTTTAATTTCTTAAAAACTTTATTTTTAACGAATATGAAGTTTTACAACTTCTAGTCGGTTTTTACGAAAATTATTTCTTTGTTAAAACCTTTGTTACACATGTGTCCACACACATGTTTGTTCACAAAGACCACTTTTGTTTGTGTAAGATCGGGTTTAGAACATGTGATTTCTTTTGATGCTTGGTCTTTTGAAAATACCACTTGTAGTTACATAGATCGGCTAGTTTTAAACAATATTTTGCAAGTAAAAATACTTTTACACAAGTTCATGTTTCATGTGTGGTAGAGTTTCACCTTTTAACCCTTGTTACTTCTAAAATAGCTTTGTGTCATGATTCAAGAACATGACTATACCGGGTTAATCGATGATCCGTGCTACCACAACATAGATCGGGTCTCAATAATCATACATTTCGAATACTACATCATTTACACAACTTATGTGCTATTAACCACCATTTTTAGTGTTTTATGTAGACTTTAAAGCATCATCTTGTATGTTAATGGGTTTTATCCGATAAAAATCCTTTTAACCACTTTAGAATAGTTTAAATATGAGTTCTAAGTGTTATACCTCTAGCTCAAGGCTAGGGAAGGATCTTGACGGAAATGGCGTGGATAAAAGCTAGAGAATGAGGTCCTTCGTGTTCCGCTTGCTCCAAGCTTCCTAATACGTGACCTCTAACACTTGTATGATGATGGAATGGCAAGAACCAAACTTGAAGATGAATGTATGTGGAAGGGGTGTTTGGCCGTAAGCTTTAGAGGGCAAGAGAGAGAGTTTGGAGTGGTGTGTTGATGAGTGAGATGAATGAGCACAAGTCCTTCATATATTCATGCTTAATGTTTGTCCATTGTATAATGTGTCTTGAAAGTACATGACAAATCTCTAAATCAAATCTAGGGAAATCAAGGAAGATTATGGAGAATCATGTGAGATTATGGAGGATCAAGTGAGGATCTTGGTGGAGGCCCACATGTGACCGTCCACATGCCATGGGGGGGGGGGGGTTAAGTGTAATTTCCAATCCCTAATTACAAACTCTAGTTAAGTTTTAAGTGTGTTAAGTAATGTATAGTGTGTTAGGGTGTTCGGGGACCCTAACTAGCTTAGAAAGATAAAAAAAATAATGCTTCTAGCATTATTTTGGTGTTCCGGGTAATGTCCGGTGGTTCGGTTACATACCGATTCGTTAAAGTGCTAAATTGCACCTTTTTGTGTTTAATAAGTATCTTTTTGCAACACTATCGATTCCCAACACTTAGGGAAATATTCTGGATAATAAAACGACATTTCTGCATAATATATATATGACTAAATGCTGATTTATTGCTGAATTTTATAAATTCTGCACTTAAAGTGCGTTTCGGGTGCTTTTTAGTGCTTATTTTTGCTTTCGTATTGCATATATATTAACCCTTGTATGTACTCTTGGGTTTTAATGCATTCTTGTTGTCGGACCTACACATAGGCTCCAATTTTATTGTCTGACTGCTTTCTGCAGTTCTGTTGACACATTGTGTCTTACCGGTGAGTTTACTATTATTTTTGACGCAACGCTCTCGTTTATGCATAAAGCAATATTTTGTAGTATACAACATGCATGAATTCACTTGTTTAATCATGTGGTCAGACATTGCTGACAATTAAACTCATAATTGCAGTCATTAAGCAATAATTAATGTGTACGGAAATTACCGGTTTGGGCCAGTTGTCACAGTCTCCCCCCGTTAAAAGAATTTCGTCCCGAAATTCAGGCTGAACTCACTCTCGCAGGAGTCTTCTTGAATAGGTGGGGATACTTTTTCTTGAACTGGTCTTCACGTTCCCATGTGTACTCGGGTCCGTGCTTAGAGCTCCAACGTACTTTGACAAGTTTCACACTGCTCCTCCTGGTCTTGTTGACTTTCCAGTCAGTAACCTCAACGGGTTGCTCTGTGAACCGGAGGGCTTCATCAATATGCACTTCATCCATCGGGATGACCACGTTTTCTTGTGTTGGACTCTTCTTCAGGTTGGATACATGAAACGTATCATGTACTCCATTAAGTTCTTCCGGTAACTCCAACTTGTATGCCACGGTACCAATTCTCCTCAAAATTCTTAATGGTCCGATGTATCGTGGATTCAGCTTTCCACGCTTTCCAAACCTGACTACGCCCTTCCATGGTGAGACTTTTAACAACACTTTGTCTCCCACCTTGAAATCTACCGATTTCCTATTTGGATCAGCGTAGCTCTTTTGTCGCTCTCGAGCCGCCTTAATGCGCTCTCGGATCTGCGCAATCTTGTCGGTTGTCTCTTGTACAAGTTCAGGACCAACCATACGTTTATCTCCGGCATCTGCCCAACATAAGGGCGATCGGCATTTGCGGCCATACAGAGCTTCGAACGGCGCGGCTTTTATGCTCGTATGATAACTGTTATTGTAGGAAAACTCAACTAGAGGTAGATGAGTATCCCAGCTGCCGCCTAGATCCATGACACATGCGCGAAGCATATCTTCTAACGTTTGTATAGTCCGTTCGCTCTGGCCGTCTGTTTGCGGATGGAATGCCGTGCTCAGATCTAACTGAGATCCAAAGGCTTCCTGAAATGATTGCCAGATTCTTGAGACAAAGCGTCCATCTCTGTCTGAAATGATTGAGATTGGCACTCCATGACGTGCCACAATTTCTCTTAAGTATATCTCTGCCAGCTTTCCAGTGCTATCCTTCTCTCGGATTGGTAGGAAATGCGCAGACTTCGTCAATCGATCAACTATTACCCATATCATATCGTGCCCTCTCGGGGTCCTGGGTAATTTTGTTATGAAGTCCATCGAGATTTGTTCCCACTTCCATACGGGAATCTCTGGTTGTTGTAGTAGGCCGGACGGTTTCTGATATTCTGCCTTAACCTTGGCACAGGTTAGGCATTTTCCAACATACACAGCAACGTCGCTTTTGAGTCTCGGCCACCAATAGTACTCCTTCAAGTCTTGATACATTTTGTCCGATCCTGGGTGGATCGAATATCTCGATTTGTGGGCTTCATTAAGGATGACTTCTCGTATGCCACCATAGAGTGGAACCAAAATACGCTTCTTAAAGTATAAGGCTCCCTCTTCGTTTGGCACCATGTATTTCAGCATACCCCGTAGGTATTCAGCTTTACGGTTCTCTTCTTTAAGAGCTTCTTGTTGTGCATCACGAATGCGTGCAGTGAGGTTCGTTCGAATCGTCATTTCCAATGCTCGAACCCTTAGGGTCTTAACCCTTTCTTTTCGGCTCAACGCGTCTGCTACAACGTTCGCCTTTCCAGGATGGTACTTAATCTCACAGTCATAATCATTCAGCAGCTCGACCCAACGTCGCTGGCGCATATTCAATTCCTTCTGATCAAATATGTGTTGCAAGCTTTTGTGATCTGTGAAGATTGTACATCGAGTACCATATAAATAATGTCGCCAAATCTTCAAGGCGAATACCACTGCACCCAGCTCCAGGTCGTGAGTGGTATAATTTCTCTCGTGAACCTTCAGTTGTCTTGAAGCATAAGCGATGACTTTTTGGCGTTGCATGAGCACGCAACCCAAGCCTTGTCGTGAGGCGTCGCAGTATACCACGAAGTCTTCAGTGCCTTCGGGTAATGATAGTATCGGTGCATCGCATAGCTTGCTCTTAAGTAACTGGAAGGCTTCTTCTTGTTTGTGACCCCAGTCGTACTTCTTGTCTTTCTGAGTAAGGGTCGTTAGCGGTTGAGCTATCTTCGAGAAATTCTTAATGAATCGCCGATAGTAGCCCGCTAAGCCCAAAAATTGTCGAACTTCAGTTGGGGTCTTGGGAGCTTCCCAATTCTTTATCGCTTCTATCTTGGACGGGTCTACATGAATGCCCTTCTCATTCACCACGTGACCAAGAAATTGTACTTCGCGAATCCAGAATTCGCACTTCGAGAACTTTGCATAAAGCTTCTCTTTCTTCAGTAATTCCAAGATGGTTCTGAGATGTTGCTCGTGCTCTTCTTTCGTTCGCGAATAAATCAGGATATCATCGATAAATACAATCACGAATTTATCGAGGTATGGTTTGCATACGCGGTTCATTAGATCCATAAAGACCGCTGGTGCATTCGTCAGCCCAAACGGCATCACAAGAAATTCGTAGTGCCCATATCGCGTTCTGAATGCAGTCTTTGGCACGCTTTCATCTTGGATTCTCAGCTGATGGTATCCAGATCGAAGGTCGATCTTGGAATAGTAGCTTGATCCTTGCAGTTGATCAAATAAGTCATCAATCCTCGGTAGCGGATACCGATTCTTGATTGTGAGCTTGTTCAGTTCCCTGTAATCGATACACATCCGCAGTGATCCATCCTTCTTCTTCACGAATAATACTGGAGCTCCCCAGGGTGAGAAGCTTGGCCTTATGAATCCTTTATCCAACAACTCCTGGAGTTGTGTAGATAACTCTTGCATTTCGGATGGTGCAATTCGATAGGGTGCCTTGGCTACAGGAGCAGCTCCTGGAACCAAGTCTATACGGAATTCGACTTGTCGTTGCGGAGGTAGTCCTGGTAGATCTTCAGGGAACACATCAGGAAATTCCTTCACCACAGGAATGTCTTCGAGTTTCGGCTCCTCAGCTTTCTTGTCTATAACGTGTGCTAGGAAAGCAACACATCCTTTCCTTAAGCACTTCTGTGCCTTCATACAACTGATGATTCGAAGAGGCGCGTCTCGTTTTTCTCCATGCACGATGAGAGTTTCACCATTCGCTAAAGGGATGCGAATGATTTTCTCATGGCAAATAACTTCAGCTTTGTTCTTGGACAACCAGTCCATCCCGACTACTACATCGAAGCTACCCAATTGAATAGGTAGGAGGTCGATGCTAAATCTTCGTTCACCAAGTTCTAGTGTGCAGCCTCTGACAACTTCGCTCGATTCAACAAGTTTACCATTGGCTAGTTCTATGGAATAAGGAATTTCTAATCTACTAGATTCTATTCCGAGCATGCGTTTAAATTCCACAGACATGAAGCTATAATCGGCGCCAGTGTCGAATAATATGGATGCAAAGTGATTGTTAATGAGAAACGTACCGGTGACCACGTTAGGGTCCTCGCGTGCGTCTCTTGCTCCAATCACAAATGCTCGAGCCGGAGCGTTGTTTCTCTCTGGGCAGTTTTTCATGAAATGATCATTGCTTCCACACTTGAAGCATCCTTGCCCTTTCCCGTTGCCATTCTTGTTACCAGCACCGTTTCCACTTCGGTTCTTTCCTTTTCCCCAACAGTCTTCTGTCTGATGACCCAATTTACCACATTTGTCGCACCTTGGAATGCGACAAGCTCCATCATGATGATACTTACATTTTTGGCATCTAGGCATGGAGCCTTGGTATGCTTTGGTTGCATGGGTTTTCGTCTCCTGAGGCGGATTAGTGTCGCGCTTCTTGCTGAAACCCTTGTTGTTGCGAGTTGCTTGGTTCAAACTTGTATGCTTTCTCTTTTTGTCACCGGACGACTCAGCATGTGTCTCGGTCTTTTCTGTTGGGTTCAGTGATAGCTTCTTCATACGAACACAATCTTCAGTAAGGCTGACAGCCAGAGTTACAGCCTCGGTGATTGTTTGTGGTTTAGCCGACGTCACCATGCCACGAAACTCTGAGGCCAGTCCCCAAATGTAGCGTTCCACACGCTTAAATTCAGGAGTCACCATGTAGGGAAGCACTCTTGACAGATCATGGAACCTTCGAGTGTAACCATTGATGTCAGCACCTTCCATAGTCAAGTGCCAGAACTCTGTTTCCAGCCTTTGGAGTTCCGCACGAGAGCAGTACTTCTCTCTCATCCTTTCCTTCAGTTCCTCCCAAGTTAGGCCATAAGCGGCGTCATCACCCAAAGTTTGGGCTTGCAGGTTCCACCAAGTCAGAGCTTCATCGACGAACAATCCGGTAGCAAATGTGACTTGCTGATCCGCGGTACACTTGCTCATGCGGAAAGTAGCTTCAGTCTTCTCCGTCCAGCGCACAAATGCTACTGCACCTCCTGTGCCATCATAGTTCATCGGCTTGCAGTCGAGGAACTGCTTGAAAGTGCAGCCTTGAGCTGCATTGCCTCCAGATGAATCTCCGTCCCCATTACGCCTAGCGTTGCTTGGTCCTCCACTGTCTTGGGTTCGGTTCGCCTCGTACTGGGCGATAGCAGCGGAGATCCTTTCTTCCAGTAGAGCGTTCAGCTCTTCAGCAGTTCTTGGCAGTGGGGGAGGAGGAGGTTGATCGTCATTGCGAGCATTCACAGTTTTCCTGGGTGCCATGTTCTGACAGAACATAACACAACAGGGTTAGACATTTGTTTGATATCGTCACGCTAGATAGTAGTATCATATATATTCACATGTATATATACCACATAAGTGACATCAAACAATTATTACTCTAGCAGAGTACTTAGTAGGCTTGCTCTGAGGGAATCTATACGTGATAAGTCTTGCTGTGATTTCTGTGCACTGAATTCCATAATTATGTATGCATCCATAATTACGTAACTCCTTGCACAGTCCGCACAGTTCGTTTCATCCTCGTATTTCTTCCTTCAGGTAGGCCATTGCTTTCAGGTAAAGTCACATATACTTGTGACATTCTACTTCTAGTACATGCTAATTATCACACATAATTGCAAGTAATTTATAGTCAACGACAAGTGCTACTCAAGTGCACTCTAAGTCTCGTAGTGTCTTTTCTAGACTCAAGTAGACAGTTTCAGGTAGTGGATGTCGCGGGACGTTTTATGCAATGAAAACTCTTTAAAAATTGTTTTCGTGAATGGATCCTAGAGATTGTAGACTAGACTCGAGAAGGAATCCTGGTTCACTACAATCGCAGCTCTGATACCAATCTGTCACACCCCTTTCTACGGCGGAAGCACGAGGTGTGATCATGAAAGGTTCTCATTGCATACGAAGAGTAAACATACTACATGCTCAAGAAAATAACTTCAAATACCATAATTTGAAAACATACGTTAGCGTTTACATCGCTAAGTCGCATAAAGCATTGTCTTAAAAGTTTACAACTTTATTTAAAGATAAACAAGCGACATCCACGAGCATGAGTAAGACCACGCGCACTGTCACACCCCCAAAATCCACACACGGAATACTACCGCTTGGAGGCGTGGCATGACCAGGATCAAGCCACCAATCATATTGAACATAAGTATGTATATCAAAAGTCATTCATCAATACGATAGGTGTTTACAAAACCAAATATAAACAAGTGTGTCGCGGAAGCATTTAATGTAAACCCAACATAAGTTTAAGTACAAAATGTTATAATGTTTAACAACACGTTCACGATCCATGTCCACAACGACTGTGCCTCCCGTGCAAGCTCCAAAAGTACCTATGGTCCTGCAAGGCATGTAACAGAGAGTCAACAACTAGTTGAGCGAGTTCACAGTTGGTTATTCAGTTATAATGTACATTTCGTAAATCGTATGTTCGATTTGTAATCAGGTATCGTATGTAATAGCATCGCGGCCCTCGAGGCATGTTTGCGAAGATTAGTGGGGGTTTCCCATGTTTTCTAGACTGGTTATGTTTGTATCGCGGCCCTCCAGGCATGTTTGCGAAGATTAAAGTATAGTTCGCGGCCATTCCAGGCATGTTTGCGAAGAAAAGTATATGTATCACTAGTCTAGTAGTATCTACCATCGACCTTCCTCATCCGAGGCCAATGGTATGAAATTTCGATAACTCTCAAGCATAAATAATCAATCAACCCATTCCCAACCCCGGGAATTTCCATGCCTTGGTAGAAGTGTGAACTCACCTTGTTTCGCTCGGTATGCTAGGTATGTGCTCAAAGTAAGTCAATCACGTCCTAAAGTATGCACGTATGTGAAATCAGTTTGCATCCAAGTTATGCACGTATAAACATGTAGCACGTATTCACAATCATATACAAGATGGCTACACTTAACAGCAGTCAAATATACCAGTTAACACTTAACAGAATTGACTCAAGTTACTGCACAGATCAGCTATTCGGCGAAACACGCATGTTGGCGAAACACAGATAGTGGCGAAACACAATTTTGGCGAAACACATTCTGTTTCGTCGAGGTGTCCCCTGGCGAAACAGAACTTCTGATTCGTCGACTACTCTTGGCGAAACACATTCTGTTTCGCCGAGAGTTCTGTTTCGTCGAACAGTTCAATTTCGCAGACATCAGTTACAGCAGATGCGAAAAACACATAAACCCAACAGCCGTAAAACAGCAATTCCTCAATCATACAGAAATCATTCAACACCGAATCATCGTAACATCATCATAACATAAGCATCACCGTTCTTAACGTCTAGCACGAACCCTAGGTTATGTGTACAACATATAGATTAACATACAACATCATATCATCGATTCCTATCAAGATACTAATGTGTATTTAAAATCAGGCCATATAAACAACATTCAGAACCGAGTATCATCAACATACCCTCCTATAATCCAGAAATCAAGCATAAACACAACATGTATAAAGAAATCAAGGGGCAAAGAAACCGATTTAAACGAGCACGCACTAACCGAGATATTCGGGATGAACAAGGGAGGATTCGAGAGAGAAAGATGATGGTTGAAGATGGTTATCGCCTTTTCAAAAGGGAGAGTTCTAGGGTTTCTATTTTTTGTTAAAAGTGTGAAACAGGAAGTCGGTTTTACTTAATAGCCACGAATTACCGTTCTGGGCCCTTAATGGGCTTTGCGAATCAATGGGCCGACGAAACACATCAGTTTCGTCGTGAAGTGCTATGGCGAAACACACTGTTTCGTCGAGTTGCTTGATGGCGAAACACATCAGTTTCGTCGGGATGTATATGGCGAAACAGTCTGTTTCGTCGGGTCCTTTCATATTTTAAACAATTTAAGTTTTCAACAGGTGTTTCATGTTATAAAGCCAAACACAAAATCATGCAACCACAATGCGTTCATTATAAAATAACGTATACAGTTACAAGTTAAACAAGTCAAACAACTACACAGTCAAAGTCAACGTGCACTAAATGCGAAAAAGAAAGTCGGAAACTCGAGTTGTCACATTATCCCCAACTTGAAAGAAATTTCGTCCCGAAATTTAGCATGCGGTTACTGAGGAAGCTAGGTAAGTTATCGTTTACTGGTTTTCCTGGGGTGTCACATCATCCCCCCGTTGAGTTGGGATTTCATCCCGAACTTCTGTAGTAGCTTCAGCCTCAGTAGTAGTTGCATTGTTTTCGAACAACTGGGGATATTTGAGTTCCATTTGGTCTTCGCGTTCCCAGGTAAACTCTGGGCCACGACGGGAGTTCCAACGAACTCGAACAAGTGGTATTCTGGTGTTCTTGAGGACCTTAACATCCCGGTCCGTGATTTCAACTGGTTCCTCGACGAAATGCAATTGTTCGTCGATAGCGAGCTCCTTCAGAGGAACTATGTGGGTCTCATCTGACTGAAACTTCTTCAGATTCGACACGTGAAAGACGTTGTGAACTGCACTGAGTTCAGCTGGTAAGTTCAGTCTGTAGGCCACTTTGCCTATTTTCTCTATGACTTCAAATGGTCCAACATATCGTGGATTGAGTTTGCCTCGTTTGCCAAAACGAACAACACCCTTCCAGAGTGAAACTTTGAGTAGTGCTCGATCCCCAACTTGGAATTCGAGTATTTTCCTGTCTTTATCGGCGTATACTTTCTGACGGTCACGTGCTGCCGCCATGCGTTGTCGTATTTGAGCAATCTTTTCAGTAGTATCAACTACCATTTCTGGACCTGTGATCTGACTGTCACCCACCTCTGCCCAACAAAGAGGTGATCGGCATTTACGCCCGTACAATGCCTCAAATGGAGCAGCTTTAATGCTGGTGTGGTAACTGTTGTTGTATGAAAATTCCACAAGTGGCAGATGCTTTTCCCAGCCCTTGCCAAAGTCAATTACGCACGCCCGAAGCATGTCTTCTAGAGTTTGAATAGTTCGCTCAGACTGCCCGTCTGTCTGAGGATGATACGCTGTGCTCATGTCTAAACGAGAGCCAAAAGATTTGTGCATTGCTTGCCACAGTTCTGAAGTAAAACGTGCATCACGATCAGAGATAATAGATGTGGGCACCCCGTGCCTCGAGACAACTTCCTTAAGGTATATGTCTGCTAGAGTGGAGAACTTATCCGTTTCCTTGATAGCCAAGAAGTGAGCAGACTTTGTGAGTCGATCCACGATCACCCAAATAGTATCATTCCCACGTTGAGATCTGGGTAGACCAGTAACAAAATCCATGGAAATTTGCTCCCATTTCCATTGTGGTATCTCAGGTTGCTGGAGTGGGCCTGATGGTTTCTGATATTCTGCCTTGACTCTCGCACAAGTCAAACACTTTCTAACGTAAGTTGCTATGTGGGCCTTCATGCTAGGCCACCAATATGTAGTTCTGAGGTCGTGGTACATCTTATCTGAACCAGGATGTACTGAGTAGCGAGACTTATGAGCTTCATCCATTACAAGCTCACGTAGGTTGCCATAGAGTGGGACCCAGATGCGTCCTGTTACATAATAGGCGCCGTCTGCACTTTGTTCTAACCGTTGTCTTGAGCCGCGTAGGGCTTCAGCCCTGACGTTTTCCGGTTTCAATGCTTCTACCTGAGCATCTCGTATCTGTGAAGGAAGACTAGACTGAATAGTGAATTGCAACGCTCGTACACGCCTAGGTATAGTATCCTTCCGACTGAGGGCGTCGGCCACCACATTGGCCTTGCCTGGATGGTACTTTATAGCACATTCGTAATCGTTCAGTAGCTCGACCCATCGACGTTGTCGCATGTTCAGGTCTTTCTGCTTGAAAATATACTCAAGACTCCTGTGATCGGTGTAAATGGTGCACTTGGTGCCATACAGATAATGTCGCCATATCTTGAGCGCAAAAACAACAGCTCCAAGCTCTAAATCGTGTGTAGTGTAATTCCGTTCGTGAATCTTAAGTTGGCGCGAAGCATAAGCAATAACTTTATCCCGTTGCATCAACACACATCCAAGACCTTGGATAGATGCATCGCAGTAGACTACAAAGTCGTCCGTGCCCTCAGGCAATGAGAGGATAGGTGCGCTACAAAGTCTATCCTTTAAGTGCTGAAACGCTGTATCCTGTGTATCACTCCAACGGTAAGCAATACCTTTCTGTGTCAGTAGTGTAAGCGGCTGTGCAATCTTTGAGAATTCTTTGATAAACCGTCTGTAATAACCCGCCAAACCCAAGAATTGGCGTATTTCTGTTGGTGTGCTAGGTGCAGGCCAGTTCTTGATCGAATCTACCTTGGATGGATCGACATGAATCCCATCCTTGTTTACCACGTGGCCTAGAAAGTGGACTTCACGAAGCCAGAAGTCGCATTTTGAAAACTTAGCGTACAGCTGTTCCGTTCGAAGGAGTTCCAGAATAAATCGTAAATGCTGTTCGTGTTCCTCCCGATTCTTTGAGTAAATCAGGATGTCGTCAATGAAAACAATAACAAACTTGTCAAGATAAGGTTTGCACACCCTGTTCATGAGATCCATGAAAACCGCAGGCGCGTTCGTTAGCCCGAAAGGCATGACTAAAAACTCGTAATGGCCGTAGCGAGTTCTGAATGCTGTTTTGGAGACGTCCTCATCCCGGACTCTCAGTTGATGGTAACCTGACCTTAGATCAATCTTTGAGTAATAGCTCGACCCTTGCAACTGGTCGAATAAGTCGTCGATACGTGGAAGTGGATAACGGTTCTTCACCGTCACCTTGTTCAGTTCGCGGTAATCTATGCACATACGAAAGGTACCGTCTTTCTTCTTTACAAATAATACTGGAGCTCCCCATGGCGAAGAGCTAGGACGAATGAAACCCTTTTCCAAGAGTTCTTGCAATTGCTTAGACAGTTCTTCCAGTTCAGTTGGAGCTAAGCGGTAAGGCGCTCGAGCTATAGGTGCTGCTCCTGGAGCTAGCTCGATCTGAAATTCGACCTGGCGATGAGGCGGTAACCCAGGTAACTCTTCAGGAAAAACTTGAGGAAAGTCGCGTACTACAGGAATATCCCAAATCTTTTTCTCTGTCGTCGATGTATCAGTAACGAGTGCTAAAATAGCTATGTGACCTTTTCGCAGACACTTCTGAGCCTTCAAGAAGGAGATGATGCCACTAACGACACCACTCTTGTCGCCTTGAATTTCGAGAGGTTCTTTGCCAGAACGAGGGATACGAATGATCTTCTCCTTGCATAGGATCTCTGCTTGCTGTTGGGATAACCAATCCATACCGATGACAATGTCGAAACTACTCAGAGTTATAGGAATGAGATCGATAGAGAAAGTCTGACCAGCGAGGATAAGATTACAACCCTGAACTATGTGTGTGGCCTCTAGACTTTTACCGTTAGCTAACTCTACGACATGTTTGGTGTTCAAAAGTGTTGGTGCGCGTTTAAGCATTTTACTAACTTTCAGAGACATATAACTGGTATCCGCACCCGAATCAAATAATACAGTAACATAAAAGTCGTCGAGAAGAAACTTACCCGAAACCACATTAGGATCGTTCCTTGCGTCACTCTGACCAATCACAAACATACGACCCTTTGCACCATTGTTGTTGTTATTCTGATTCTGGTTTAACTGGGGGCAGTCCCGCTTGAAGTGACCTTCAGCCCCACACTGAAAGCATACCTTATTTCCTTGCTGTTGTTGCTGTGACTGGTTTCGTGGAACGGGTGACTGTTGTTGCTGGTTCTGATTCGCAGGCCTTGAGCTCCTGCAATCTTTAGCTTCATGACCTATCCTTAGACATCTTTGACAGCGGCCTTTACGACACTGACCACTGTGGTGTTTGTTGCACCTGTTACACAGTGGATGAGTTCCCCGATATCCACTCTGCCCCTGACCACCAGACGATTGCTGACTCGGACTCTGGTAATCACTAGTCTTGCGCTGTTGCTGTGCTTGAGACTGTAAAGTAGCTGAACCTCTGCTAGAATCCCCTTCCCATTTCCGCTTGTTGTCACTGGGAATAGCAGGAGTAACTGGAGTGGTAGCGGTAGTAGCGCTGATACGTTTAGGCAGCCTGTTCTGTTCCACTGCCTGGTCGGTGAGGCGATGAGCTAGCTTGACGATCTGTTGAATAGTGCCAAGATTCGCTGAGGTTACGTGGCTTTGAATCTCCGGCACCAGACCATTGAGATACAGTTCGATACGCTTAATGCGAGGGTCCACCATAGTAGGACACAGAATAGCCAACTCATTCGATCTTCTGGTGTATGCTTCAATTTCTGACCCAGTCATTTTCAAGTGATAAAACTCTATCTCTAGCTTATGAATATCATCACGGCTACAGTATTCCTCTTTAATCAAATCCTTGAAATCATTCCAGGGTGTGGCGTTAGCAACAGCCAATCCTAACATCTGCACTTGCGCATTCCACCAAGTCAGCGCAATGCCTTCTAGTGTACCAGTGGCGTACTTCACCCTGCGAGCCTCAGGGCATTCGCACATTTCGAATACGGACTCGAGCTTTTCAAACCAATGGAGGAGTCCAACCGCTCCTTCCGTGCCACTAAAAGTAGTAGGACGACAGTCCATGAAAGTTTTGAAGGTACAAACAGGTGGCTGAGCGTGCTGACCTGTTGTATATAAGAATCCAGTACAAGATTAAAACACAAGAGTTGGTTTAGGAGTGTAGGATCTAAAGATCCTAGTGTGAGTTACAACTGCAGGGTATACCTCCTGCTTGTGCGGCTGCAAGTGCCTCAGCAATTCGCTCGTTAATAAGAGCCGTCAGTTGGGCTTGCGTCATGTTGATACGTCCAGACATGATCTTCATAGTAAATATGACATAAGTGAGAGAGGTTCGCGAGTAGTGTGATAACAAAAGGGAATAATCACACAAGTGTTCTCATGCAATAGTGTCAAGTTAGCCTAAGCATACCCGGAGCAAAGTTCTATGCAATTCTAGCAAGTAGGCAATAAGACATGTACCATATTACCTAGAGTGATGAGTCTTGCACGTGGAGCGAGGCGTCGTTGTGGATCGTTGAGCACTGTTCTGGTTATAGTCTGGTTTTAATAAAAACGTTTTCTCCATATTAAAACCGAGTTCTCTATAACCAATGGCTCTGATACCAATCTGTCACACCCCCAAAATCCACACACGGAATACTACCGCTTGGAGGCGTGGCATGACCAGGATCAAGCCACCAATCATATTGAACATAAGTATGTATATCAAAAGTCATTCATCAATACGATAGGTGTTTACAAAACCAAATATAAACAAGTGTGTCGCGGAAGCATTTAATGTAAACCCAACATAAGTTTAAGTACAAAATGTTATAATGTTTAACAACACGTTCACGATCCATGTCCACAACGACTGTGCCTCCCGTGCAAGCTCCAAAAGTACCTATGGTCCTGCAAGGCATGTAACAGAGAGTCAACAACTAGTTGAGCGAGTTCACAGTTGGTTATTCAGTTATAATGTACATTTCGTAAATCGTATGTTCGATTTGTAATCAGGTATCGTATGTAATAGCATCGCGGCCCTCGAGGCATGTTTGCGAAGATTAGTGGGGGTTTCCCATGTTTTCTAGACTGGTTATGTTTGTATCGCGGCCCTCCAGGCATGTTTGCGAAGATTAAAGTATAGTTCGCGGCCATTCCAGGCATGTTTGCGAAGAAAAGTATATGTATCACTAGTCTAGTAGTATCTACCATCGACCTTCCTCATCCGAGGCCAATGGTATGAAATTTCGATAACTCTCAAGCATAAATAATCAATCAACCCATTCCCAACCCCGGGAATTTCCATGCCTTGGTAGAAGTGTGAACTCACCTTGTTTCGCTCGGTATGCTAGGTATGTGCTCAAAGTAAGTCAATCACGTCCTAAAGTATGCACGTATGTGAAATCAGTTTGCATCCAAGTTATGCACGTATAAACATGTAGCACGTATTCACAATCATATACAAGATGGCTACACTTAACAGCAGTCAAATATACCAGTTAACACTTAACAGAATTGACTCAAGTTACTGCACAGATCAGCTATTCGGCGAAACACGCATGTTGGCGAAACACAGATAGTGGCGAAACACAATTTTGGCGAAACACATTCTGTTTCGTCGAGGTGTCCCCTGGCGAAACAGAACTTCTGATTCGTCGACTACTCTTGGCGAAACACCTTCTGTTTCGCCGAGAGTTCTGTTTCGTCGAACAGTTCAATTTCGCAGACATCAGTTACAGCAGATGCGAAAAACACATAAACCCAACAGCCGTAAAACAGCAATTCCTCAATCATACAGAAATCATTCAACACCGAATCATCGTAACATCATCATAACATAAGCATCACCGTTCTTAACGTCTAGCACGAACCCTAGGTTATGTGTACAACATATAGATTAACATACAACATCATATCATCGATTCCTATCAAGATACTAATGTGTATTTAAAATCAGGCCATATAAACAACATTCAGAACCGAGTATCATCAACATACCCTCCTATAATCCAGAAATCAAGCATAAACACAACATGTATAAAGAAATCAAGGGGCAAAGAAACCGATTTAAACGAGCACGCACTAACCGAGATATTCGGGATGAACAAGGGAGGATTCGAGAGAGAAAGATGATGGTTGAAGATGGTTATCGCCTTTTCAAAAGGGAGAGTTCTAGGGTTTCTATTTTTTGTTAAAAGTGTGAAACAGGAAGTCGGTTTTACTTAATAGCCACGAATTACCGTTCTGGGCCCTTAATGGGCTTTGCGAATCAATGGGCCGACGAAACACATCAGTTTCGTCGTGAAGTGCTATGGCGAAACACACTGTTTCGTCGAGTTGCTTGATGGCGAAACACATCAGTTTCGTCGGGATGTATATGGCGAAACAGTCTGTTTCGTCGGGTCCTTTCATATTTTAAACAATTTAAGTTTTCAACAGGTGTTTCATGTTATAAAGCCAAACACAAAATCATGCAACCACAATGCGTTCATTATAAAATAACGTATACAGTTACAAGTTAAACAAGTCAAACAACTACACAGTCAAAGTCAACGTGCACTAAATGCGAAAAAGAAAGTCGGAAACTCGAGTTGTCACACGCACATCCATCCTAGTTACCTGAAATACATGTGAGTTTTGGAAAAACGTCAACATAATGTTGGTGTGAATTCATGCAGTTTTGTTTTTCATGTTTGTATACTTTGTATGAAAACATAGTTTGTGAGTAAATCAAGTTTTCATATATAAATTCAGTTTCATGTGTACACCACATACACATGTATAATTCAATTTTCTTCTTGAGTACCCCACGTACTCGAGTATAATTCTCATTTTCCTTGAGTACCCCACGTACTTCAAGTATAATTCAATCTTCTTGAGTACCCCACGTACTTCAAGTATAATTCAATCTTCTTGAGTACCCCACGTACTTCAAGTTATATATCCATTTTAGTATGGTATGAATTTTATGTAAATACAGTATTCCTGTAATTATCAGATTGTTAATGGGTTGCAAAGCCATTAACATGTGGCACGTCATAGGAAGTCACCAAACCTAAGGCATTTAATTGGTATATTCTGAGACACAAAAGCACTCCTCGGTTCTCGCCCCGACCGGGAGTGTGGCTGCCAGGCACCCGTTAGATCTAACCTTTTGTTCTGCGGTCTAGGTATATTGTTGATTAATGGTGCTTCTTTACCCTATTCGTGACACTATTTCTCATAACGCTTCCTACTTGGTTCTCGTCCTCACCAAGCGCGTTTCTTGTTATCATTTCTCATAGCGCCTCATACTTGGTTCTCGTTCTCACCAAGTGCGCTTCTCATATTCTTATATTTCGTCACACTTGGTTCTCGTTCTCACCAAGTGTACTTCTTGTATTCTTATATTTTGTCACACTTGGTTCTCGTTCTCACCAAGTGTACTTCTTGTATTTATATCATACCATTTATAAATATTGTACTTTTGTACATGTATTTCACCCCCGAAGTTATAAAAACTGAAAACAGTTAAAGAAAAGGGGGAGCATGAACTCACAACTTTGCGTTCCTAGCATCGTAAACTCCACCGGATTTGCTTAATTAACGTCGTAACCTATACGCGTTTTCTTATCGTTAGTCACTAGACTTGCGTCGCACAAGTACAGTCACTCTCTTTTGTATATATTCTTGTGTTAAAAATATTCTATATTTTTAACTACGTATCTTACTTATATTATTTTCTCACAAATAAATATAAGTCTTTTGTGTTTTGCACTTTGCACCCGAATTATGTATTTTGTATGTTGTATGTGTATTTTTATGTTTATACTCCTCATGAGTATTTAGTGTATTTTTAAGTCTTAATACACTAGCACGTATAACACATACTATACACACTTAGCACAAAAGTTGGTGATAAAATAATATATATTTTTCTCTCAAAAATATACATATTATATCCATTTTCATTCTTGAAGAAATCCTCATTTCTTATCACCAAAAATTAGGGAAACCTTGGTAATACTCTTAAATACATTTTTAGGGAATAAGTTTCTCGAAAACTTATATTTTTCTAAGTGTCAAAATTTATAAAAATTTTGACAGAGTTTCCCCTAAAAATGGAGGTTTCCCACGTTTTCAAAACGTGTGTTTATTTTCTTTTAAATCATTATCAATCATCAACAACAATTATCAACAATACTCATCAGCAATGATCACTAGTTTCTCCATTTCATGAACTTGAATATTTACAAAAATGTGTAGTAACTTACTAGCACATTTAGTAAGTCTTGTTATTGTTAAAAATAAGTTTAATTTCTTAAAAACTTTATTTTTAACGAATATGAAGTTTTACAACTTCTAGTCGGTTTTTACGAAAATTATTTCTTTGTTAAAACCTTTGTTACACATGTGTCCACACACATGTTTGTTCACAAAGACCACTTTTGTTTGTGTAAGATCGGGTTTAGAACATGTGATTTCTTTTGATGCTTGGTCTTTTGAAAATACCACTTGTAGTTACATAGATCGGCTAGTTTTAAACAATATTTTGCAAGTAAAAATACTTTTACACAAGTTCATGTTTCATGTGTGGTAGAGTTTCACCTTTTAACCCTTGTTACTTCTAAAATAGCTTTGTGTCATGATTCAAGAACATGACTATACCGGGTTAATCGATGATCCGTGCTACCACAACATAGATCGGGTCTCAATAATCATACATTTCGAATACTACATCATTTACACAACTTATGTGCTATTAACCACCATTTTTAGTGTTTTATGTAGACTTTAAAGCATCATCTTGTATGTTAACGGGTTTTATCCGATAAAAATCCTTTTAACCACTTTAGAATAGTTTAAATATGAGTTCTAAGTGTTATACCTCTAGCTCAAGGCTAGGGAAGGATCTTGACGGAAATGGCGTGGATAAAAGCTAGAGAATGAGGTCCTTCGTGTTCCGCTTGCTCCAAGCTTCCTAATACGTGACCTCTAACACTTGTATGATGATGGAATGGCAAGAACCAAACTTGAAGATGAATGTATGTGGAAGGGGTGTTTGGTCGTAAGCTTTAGAGGGCAAGAGAGAGAGTTTGGAGTGGTGTGTTGATGAGTGAGATGAATGAGCACAAGTCCTTCATATATTCATGCTTAATGTTTGTCCATTGTATAATGTGTCTTGAAAGTACATGACAAATCTCTAAATCAAATCTAGGGAAATCAAGGAAGATTATGGAGAATCATGTGAGATTATGGAGGATCAAGTGAGGATCTTGGTGGAGGCCCACATGTGACCGTCCACATGCCATGGGGGGGGGGGGTTAAGTGTAATTTCCAATCCCTAATTACAAACTCTAGTTAAGTTTTAAGTGTGTTAAGTAATGTATAGTGTGTTAGGGTGTTCGGGGACCCTAACTAGCTTAGAAAGATAAAAAAAATAATGCTTCTAGCATTATTTTGGTGTTCCGGGTAATGTCCGGTGGTTCGGTTACATACCGATTCGTTAAAGTGCTAAATTGCACCTTTTTGTGTTTAATAAGTATCTTTTTGCAACACTATCGATTCCCAACACTTAGGGAAATATTCTGGATAATAAAACGACATTTCTGCATAATATATATATGACTAAATGCTGATTTATTGCTGAATTTTATAAATTCTGCACTTAAAGTGCGTTTCGGGTGCTTTTTAGTGCTTATTTTTGCTTTCGTATTGCATATATATTAACCCTTGTATGTACTCTTGGGTTTTAATGCATTCTTGTTGTCGGACCTACACCTAGGCTCCAATTTTATTGTCTGACTGCTTTCTGCAGTTCTGTTGACACATTGTGTCTTACCGGTGAGTTTACTATTATTTTTGACGCAACGCTCTCGTTTATGCATAAAGCAATATTTTGTAGTATACAACATGCATGAATTCACTTGTTTAATCATGTGTTCAGACATTGCTGACAATTAAACTCATAATTGCAGTCATTAAGCAATAATTAATGTGTACGGAAATTACCGGTTTGGGCCAGTTGTCACACACATCATGACAACTGATCTCAAATACGCAAAGTTATTTGCTAATGTTATGGATCCAACAACCTGAGGGTTTATTAGAGATCAAGTTGTGGAATGGGACTGAAGCCCTTGAAAAATGAGGTTCATATGATGGAAACCTAACTCAGTAGACTGGAGATCCCAAGAATTGAGTTCAATAGGAAAACCTAATTGTATGAATAAGCGAGGTCACTGCGGGGGAATAACCCTACGCATTTAATAAGGTAGTTTATTATAAAGATTAATAAACTTCCTAGTCCATTCCTAAAAGTGACAAGTGTGAGGCTAAGCATAATATGTGGTAAATGATTTGGATAGATCACAATAACCACAATGCTTTTAATGATCTAAGGAGAATCACCTATGTTAGAGAGAAGTGGGGTCGCTTCGAATGGAATTGAGGGCACAATTCCTAGAGCTCTCGCAGAACCAGGAAAGTGTTCCACGACCATTATTGGACACGACTATGAGGAGATGACCCGGCTAGGGAGACTCTTGTGTGAAGTGTATTGTCGTCTACACAAACGGCAGACGAGTTCAAAGACATCGAGATCTACTCAGAGCTAGTGGGCTAAGTGCATTTCATGAGCGAAGGTTCAAAGGGTAACACCTACCTATCGTATGCAAAACTCAACTGTCGAGGTTCCATTGGAAACTTTATGTGTTTTGAACAATCTCCATTCATGTGGGGGATTGTTGGGAAAATTAGTGAATGGATATTTAGTTAATTTATAATTTAGTGAAATTATAATTACATATTAAACTCCTTCATATGGTGAAACTCTTGAGTAGAGTTTTATTTCACTTGATTAGCTTTTATTAGAGTTTTTATGGCTCTAATTAAATCACTAATTAAGTGAAACTTTTATTAGAGTTTTATGTCTCTAATAAAATCACCACTTAAGAGAAACTCTTCATGACATACAACTCTTGTAAAGGAAAAAGATGGTAGGCTATGTGACTCATTGGAATGATGAGAAAACTACAAGAGAAAGATAATATGTATGAAGAATTCTTGGAGAAGTGGTGAAGACTTGAACATCCATATGTTGGGAATTATAGAGAGATGAGTTTTCTCTACTCGATTCCATCACCTTCGTATCATCAGTTTTCCACAAGTTCAAACACTATAATTCTATTCGGTGTAACCTCGGGCCCGTGGTCATTTCCGGCAGTACAGACTGCTTTGGCTGTTGTACCCTGGGAGACAGACGCGTCGTCTTTAGTAGAGGCGCGAAATCTGTTTTAAGGGTAGCGTGTTGAACACGTGCCTCAACCATAATCGTCAACATTTGTTTGTTCTTTTTGTAGGAAATTATTGTACAAGAAGACGTGGTTCAAGACCTCGTTGAAGTCTACACAACGGACTGAAAACACAACGAACCATACAAGTAGACGCAGTTAAAGATCAAGTTGAAGACTTTATCTTTTGAAGATATTGGTTTGAATCGATTGTTTTATTAAATATGTTGTAGTTCATATTTATTTTCGTTTGAATTTGTACATGGTTCATGTACTACAATTTCCCAAATGTTTAAAGAGAGTATCTTTATTTTTTATCATTTCTTTTAACAAAATTGTGACCCATTTCCTACAGCTTTCATTGTAGTGCTTACTTTTGAGAGCAACAAAAGGTTGCAAATAGTGGGTGACTTAGAATCTGAGTTTATACTTGCATCTTCCATGAACAAGATCAACCAGAGTATATTGTTGTACTACATTGAAAATGGGTTGACATATGAACAATGTTTTCAATGGATAGCAGCACTGGTAGCTGATATATTACTCGCTTGTTTCACTAACCTGCCAAGGGTGACAAAGATGAAATGCCTTGAGAAAGATATAAACAAAAGGGAGGAGAGCATCAATGAATCATCCCAGATTCTTGTTAAATCTAAGATAGACTTGGTAATATTATTGTATTATTATATATTGATAATGATAATTACAACCAGTATATATAGAGAGGATAGTTACACATATAACCCTCTAGATAAGCCTATTACAATATATTGTCTAATATTCCCCCGCAAGCTAAGGCCGGGAAGCGACCTGTAGCTTGGACCGAAGCCAAACAAACCATTGTGAAGGTAGAGGCTTAGTGAACACATCAGCGATCTGATCATCTGTCTTTATAAACTGAACACAAAGTTTTCCTTGCGCAACCTTCTCTCGAACGAAATGAAAATCAACTTCTACATGCTTTGTTCGCGCATGAAACACTGGATTCGCTGACATGTATGTGGCTCCTAAGTTGTCGCACCATAGCGTGGGAACCGAAGGCATGGGGACACACAATTCTTGTAACAGTGTTTCAAGCCAAGTGAGCTCAGCAACCGTATCTGCAAGGGCCTTGTACTCAGATTCTGTAGATGACCTAGATACAGTCCTTTGTTTACGAGCAGACCATGATACTAAGTTTGAACCAAGATAGCAAACCCCCCAGTGGATCGACGGTCATCTGGGCAACCAGCCCAATCAGCATCTGAGAAGGCATGTAAATTAAACGAAGCATCCGTGTAGGCATGTAGAAGAGATCCGGAGTCTCGTTGAATCAATAGACCATAACCAGAAGTGCCTTGTAAATACCTCAATATCCGTTTAACCGCAGACCAGTGATTAGTAGTGGGAGAATGCATAAATTGACACACTTTGTTGACTGCATAAGTAATGTCGGGCCGAGAAAGAGTAACATACTGAAGAGCCCCTACAATCTGACGATATCGAACAGGATTATCAAAGGGGGAGCTATCACCAAGAGAGAGATGTGCAGTACTTGGAATAGGAGATGAGACTGGTTTTGGTTCAGAGAGACCTGCACGAGCAATAATATCCAAAATATATTTCTTTTGAGATAGAATAATGTCAGCCCCGTTGGGAACAATCTCAATTCCCAGAAAATATGATAGAGAGCCCATATCCTGAACAGCAAAGGTGTTGCTGAGACTGTGAACAACAACGTCAATCGCCTTAGGATTGTTCCCTGTAAGAATAATATCGTCAACGTAGACAAGCATGTATAATAAAGTGCCACGAGCAGATAAAATAAACAAGGATGGATCAGTCTTCGACCCCTTGAAACCGAGGCCAAGTAGCGATGTGGATAACCTGTTAAACCAAGCTCGTAGGGCCTGTTTGAAACCATAAAGGGATTTGTGTAGAAGACACACATGGTCAGGTTTAGCCGGATCCACAAAACCAGGTGGTTGCTGTAAGTAAACTGTTTCTTTTAGATCACCGTGTAGAAATGCATTTTGTACATCCAGTTGACGAAGAGGCCAACCTTTGGTGATAGCAAGAGATAAAACAACTCATATGGTAGTTGCCTTGACAACTGGACTAAACGTGTCATGATAGTCAACACCTGCTTGTTGACGAAAACCTTTAGCAACCAAACGCGCTTTGTAACGTGTAACCGCCCCATGTTGATCTTTCTTGATTTTGTATACCCATTTACAATCAACAATATTGGTGTTTGGAGCACGTGGAACCAAGGACCATGTATCGTTTTTCATTAAAGCCGAATATTCCTCAGCCATGGCAGCACGCCAGTGTGGGTCTTTGTTAGCAATGGTGAAGGAAGATGGTTTAGAATTTGTAGTAGTGTGAAAGGAAGAGGGATTGTACCGGTTGGCGGGTTTAGGATTAGGACGAAGGTGTGAAGGACGAGTACGAGTACGAGTACGAGGTGGTGGCGGTGTAGGTAAAGATTCGGGTATGTTAGGTGGGTGGGGATGATCGGGTGTGGTGTGGGCCGAGGGTGGGTTTGACTGGGATTGTGGGTTGGGTTGTTCTGAGCCCGAGTTGGGCTGGGGTGGAGGGTTGTCCGGTTGGACCGAGGCTGTCTTGTCAGCCTGAGTCATGAGGTGATGTGCAGTTGGTTGGGCCAAGGCTGAATTGTCAGCCTGATTAGTGGTGTTAGATGGTATAGTCGGTTGGGTTGAAGGTGTATTATCACCAGATGGAGTAGTATGAAGATGAGGGTGAATAGGGTAGGATGAGAAGTAGGGAGGTGAGGAGGGTATGGGTATGGAGATAGGAGGTGGTTTAAATGGAAAGACGTGTTCATGAAATTGGACATGTCGGGCAATGTAGAGACGATTGGATTGGATGTCCAAGCACCGGTAGCCGTGATGGGAGGTGCTATACCCGAGAAAAACACAAGGCATGGATCGAAAATCCATTTTGTGTTTATTGTAGGCACGGATATGAGGGTAACAACGGCAACCAAATACCCGAAGGAAAGAGTATATATAGACAGGATAGTTACACATATAACCCTCTAGATAAGCCTATTACAATATACTGTCTAATAATCTATAACGATTCTCAAAGTTTTAAAATCCCGGAAACTTCCAAACATAGAGGGAGAGGCGATGGCCTTAATCTATAATAGGCGTGATTTACCCAGGAATCGTGTATCCCAAAGTGGCTTCTTCATTTAGTTCTTCAATAAGATCCGACATAGTAACAGACTTCACTTAGGCATAAAATCAACAAATATGGTCCATCTAGGTTGGTAATTTTTGTTTTTCCCGAATGAGAACTTTTGAGTTTAATTCTTGTTTGCTCATCTTGGTTTGTAACCTATATTCTATTTTCTCATAAAAAAAATTCAAATAATTCGTTTCGTGCATAGATTAAAAGTAAGCCTATATTCTATTTTCCAGATTTCAACGTTAAAAACAACGAACTTTTATAAATACACATCTGAATCCGATTATTTACTATTTTTTACTATATTTCAAACAAAACATAGTGCTCATATACTATATATATTTAAAAAAAAATATTAGTCTTCGGATATCGGATAATCTGATTATCCGAAAATTTTAGAAATCCACATCCGAATCCGAATCCGAATCCGAAAATTCGAATAATCCGGTTTTCGGATATCCAAAATTTCGGATACATATTTTCGGATATTCCGGATTCGGTTTCAGATCCGGATTTTTTTAAGGTAGTGAATCGGTTCTGTATTTTATGTTTGATCGGTTCTCGGGTCGGGTAATGGTCGGGTAGGGTCGGGTTTTTCCTTTTGCTCACCCCTAATTTTTGGGCATTATCTATGGGCAAGGATGGACCACAAGTAGGGGTGTTTAAAAAAATCCGGATCCGAAACCGAATCCGAAATATCCGAAAATCTGTATCCGAAATTTTGGATATCTAGGTACTTGGGTTCGGGTCGGGTTAGGTATATTTTCGGTTCGGTTCTCGGTTATTTTTGGTCCGGACCTAAACTTGCTCACCCCTACCAAAAATGAATAAAAATAAATTATTTTTCCAATACATCATATTCTCTCAAGACAAGTGATCAACACAGCAATATTCCACATTCATCCCCGAGCTTTGCATTGAGCATGCTAGATATGGTTTTACTAAATGTTTTATTTAGTCTTAATTAAAATGGGTAAAATAGAGACGGTATTATATATTGTAACATGTTTCACAAACTCAAATTATTCCTATAATGTTTGATTGTAAGGGACCGTATTATAAATTGTGCCCATCTGTGTTGTCACAAGCTCAGGCTTAACGCATTAACGGTCACATCACCATTCCTCCATCAATGGTAAGCACCTGCAAGTCATATGATCCAGTGTTTACTCTCACTTGTATAAACTGTCACATGTTTTGTTATATATGGTGAGTTCGATGGTAACACATAGAGTAACTATAAATTATTCGCCAAGCTAGAAGTAGAGGATAGTCGATAGTCCGGGGACTCGTTGACCCTTTGACCAACAACGTTGAAACTTGAAAGTTTTTAGTAAGATTTACTTGTACTATTTGAATGTCAATATGTCATAATATCATATCATTCCTTCCTACAATGTGGGATACCTCAAAAACACAACCTTTTTGTTAACAACATGAGACTGTTATGTATTTATTATTTTTATTTTTTTTGAACATCAAATTTGGATCACTGACAGACCACTGGAGTATCATCGTGCCACCAGCGGAACCACCCGATCATATCCAACAAAAACATGAGACTGTTATATTTGTTATTTTCTTACACACAACAAAAACACAAAGTAACATACAATGCAACAAGATTCAGGTTTCGTAAAAACCTGTCCAGTCATGTAACCAGCTGCTGGATTGAGAGCCAAAAATTCAACAAGCCCGGCAACTTCTTCCGGCTGCCCATACCTTCCTGTGGATCAATATAAGAAAGAAACCATTTCACTTTACTGCATATTTTATAAAAGTTACCATGTACAATATCTTCAACTTAGATTCTCCGTTCGTTCTAGAGAACTATTTTTTAACCCTCGGATCATATTTTAATCGATAGTTGAGAAAGGGAGATAGAAAAATCTCACCCAAGGGGATTTTTTCCATGTAAGCTTGCTTGATGTCTTCCGTGAGGTTAACAGTCAATTCAGATACGATGAATCCAGGGGCAATAGCATTCACCTATAACAGTGTAAATTAAAGTCATTATCGTTTTCGACAACCCAAGATCAAATTCTAAGCTAGAGAAACTAACATTTATGCCTCTGGTCGAGTATTCTTTTGCTACGGATTTAGTAAATCCAATTACTCCGGCCTTTGCAGCACTATAGTTGGCTTGCCCGACATTGCCAACCAGACCGACAACAGATGTTATATTGATTATTCTTCCCTAACAGAATTTAACATGATAAAATAAACGAATCTACAATCAGCTCCCATGTATATTCGCAAAAAGAGAACACGCGTTAAAAAGAATACAAAAATAAACATATAAAGTTGTTTGGGACAACCTTTTTCTTCTTCATCATAATCTTGGCAGCTGCCTGAAAAGAAAGATAACTCAAAAAAAGGCTGCAAATGTATGAGAATGTTCAAGGACGAAACCTGTGTACATAGGAATACGCCAGTGAGATTCAAATCAATAACCTCCTTCCATTGAGATGTCTTCATCTTCATCAACAAAGTATCCCTTATAATCCCTGTATCATACTAACTTTTAGTTAAAAACAAGCAACTGCGAAAGGAGGGGGTATTTAAAGAAAAAGGCAACCTGCATTGTTGATCAATACATCAACAGTCCCCCAAGCATTAACTGCCTGCAATGATTATAAACTTAACAAATTTCCAAATAGTTTGACTAAACAAAGAATGAAAATAAGATAGATTCACCACTCACAGTTTCGATCATAGATGCAACTTCTGGTTCTTTTGAAACATCTCCCCTGAATGCAAGTGCTTGACCACCCACTCCCTCAATCTGGATCAAAGTTCATATTCACCACTGTCATAGTTTCACAAGTGATTTTATAGTATCAAGTATAAACATGCGGACGCCCCGCTTGCGGTATGCGCATACAGTGGCGGATCTAGAAAAAACCTAAAGGGGCAACGTTTCTATAAAAAGGGTAACGAAATCGAAAAAACGTCAAATTTTTCCAAAATTTACACTAATTTTACACTACCGCCGAAGTGTCAAGGGGCAACGGGGGTTGCCCCTTGTTCTATGCTAGGTCCGCCCCTGTGCGCATATAATGTATATATGTGTGGGCCCTCGAGGGCAAAAGTGAAAGTGCACTAATTTTAACGTTATTTACTAATTTTGTGAAAATAACGTTAAAAACGGGGGATGGTTAATCATGCATCATGTGGTGGCATTGATAGCCGAAGGACAAGGGGTACATGCACTAATCGGCCTTTGCTGAGTGTTGTGTGCCTTACGTCCAAGGCTTGATACAAAACTACTATCGAGTCGGGTGTCTCACTGGAAGCAACCTCTCTATTTCTACGGGGTAGAGGTAAGGTTGTCTACATCTTACCCTCCTCAGATCCAACCTTAGCTTTGCTATTGGTGGGATTTACTGAGTATAAACATGCGATCATAATCACGTATTTAGAAAGCTAGGCATCTGTAAAAGGTTCACCTCTCTACAAACTTCTTCTGCTTCCTTAGACGACTTCACATAATTAACCAGAACCTGCAAGATCAATCATACCATTAGAACAGTAGGTACACTATTTTCCGTCCCACCACAAGAACATGTGTTGATTCCATAATGCGTCCATTAAAGCAAATTAATGTTCAACTTTTGGATCAAAAATCTTTGGTCTTGAACGCAATCTGACCTTACAACCAGCTTTGCCTAAAGCTAGAGCAATTGCTTTACCAATGCCTCTAGAAGCTCCGGTCACAATAACGACAGGAGCTTCCACTGTTTTTGTTGCATCAATGTGTACTTGTTCAGTAGTAGCCACCTGAGCTTGTATACCTGCAATAACCATTACAATATATTGAATTAGTTTGTATATACATATCTGATGATGTATGTCCGGATCAGGCTCAAAGTTGGATGATCAATGGCAAGTGATCTCAGCAGTAAGTTACTACTAAAGAATAGAAACTTATTTAGCAGTAGTAAAAATGCTCAATACTAATTCTAAGCTGATGAAATTCGGTACACCCTTTCACAAAGAGTTGCAACGTTTCAACAGAAGCATTGTGATGATTCGACCCCTATATAAAGAAATTCGTTTGGTCTTATTTTCACACGAAATACTTTAATCTGAAAGTTATCCGGGACATTTTAGAAATACAAAAACTACATCTTTTTCACGAAAGGTGTTAACTAGAGCAAGTCATGGCTCTGGCGCTCTGCAGCTAAGAATCCTGACTATATTTAATTGAAATTGCAGAGAGTTATTTCAAGCTTTAAAGTCAAGATTGTGCTATGTTTGTCACTTCTAGAAACTTGTTAGACCTATATATAGTGGACATTAAAAATTCTTGTTTCTTGTTAATTTTTAAGACTACTTGGAACAAAAGGTTATACTTGTTTTACAGGGGCTAACAATGCAAATTTCAAAAACTTTCAACTTATTTTGTGTTAAGAAAACTTTTTGTAGCAGTAGCTTTCCGGATGAATATAAACTTTTTGTTGGTAAGTGGCCACAACTATTACAACCAAACCATTTTAAGTTTTTAGTTCGAAAGTAAACTAATTTTTAAATATGGGTGCTAAATTGTAATTATTCCAAATCTGAAGGGATAGAAAATTCTTTTTCAGATTTGATAGTTGATAGTTGATACACTCTTGGAATTACTAAATGTAACCCTTTCAATTCCAAACTTTTAACTTCTTTTTCATTTTATTATAACTCTTAATATATAAATAATGTTATATATCATTCTGAAATTTTATGTACCTTTGGATATAAATGTTGTCATAAACTTATTGCCTGAACAGTTATAGCTTTTGCGATAAAATTTATATCAAAACGTAGTTTAAATTAAACTAGTTCCCGACCAATAAAAAGAAAATAAGAAGACTGCCATACCAAATGAAGAAAATGAAACTCTAGGCGAATAACTAAAACGACGTTGAAGCTGAATTGAAGACACATTCTTGCTGCAAAATGGAACTTTCCGAACTACGTCGTACTTGCATGAAATAGAGGTGTATTTGAAAGTGGAGAAAGAAGCCATGAAGATTGGAGATACAGAAGCAATGGAAGGTTTCTCCATAAATAAAGAGAGAGGTGTTGACTTTTGGTATTGAAGTGTCATCAGTTTGACTTCTTGATGTTCTATTAAATTCCTTTTTTTCATCCAATTTCCACTCTCCTATAGAACAGACTGGAAAATTAATGGCGATTTTAATAGGGAGCTTATTTGTTGTTTTGTAAAATATCAAGTGTCTATTGAAAATTTATGAAAGTTCCATTTATTTTTATTTGTTCTATACACTAAGGAACTCAACTGATACCCCTGAATCGCCCCAAGTCAAATAATAGATCAGCATTTTTTTTATCAATGCAAAACACATGTGAATCTCAGTACCGTGATGAAGTTAATTGATTTTGCCTTGAGGATAACACCGGTGTTCTTGGGCACTACGACTAATTTTTTGGGTTAATCTCTTTCGGTTGTTATCTAGCGAATTATAACTAATGCAGCTTCTTTAGTAAACGAAAGTCTGATTTCTTATTACCAACTGAACACTATTATTTTTAATTAAAAGGAATAAACATAACAATATAGTTTCTTAATTATAGTCTCAAACTTTTATGTAAAGTATTTAATAACTACCCGTTTGTTTATTCTGGTTCAACAAGTTTGACAAGTGAACCAGTAGTGCCGGTTCGAGGACCCTATAACAGTACCAGCAGCGGTTAATGGAACGAAGACAAGAAACACAATGGAAACAGACATGTAACGGATACAACCATAAATCAAAATGTCGACCAACATGGCATAAAGGCGATGGCTACCCACCTAAATACGATTAAAAATACAAATGCTTAATTGGTAACTAATTATTTTGTAGTTATCCCAAGGCAAAATCTACACCGCCGTAAGCTTCTCTTCCACTGATAGCGGAATTCAATAAGCTTTCAATGCTCTCACATAACCATTCCTCCATCAATGGTAAGCACCAGCAAATGCGTACATTGTTTTCATAGGACAATGTTAACCAACATAAAACGCCTACTTATGTAAGTAAACTACTTTATTTTACTTTACTGATGGTTTCTTAAACACCGACCACCTAAAATGAGCGGAATTTGAGGGGGCCGGGAGACGTACATTGTTATCCCCTCTGATCCCGCCACTAAACCACAACATGAATCATCATCATCATCATACTCAGGAAATCCCACTAATAGCAAAGCTAAGGTAGGGTCTGAGAAGGGTAAGATGTAGCCAAATAAACACGAACAGAGGTATGTCCGTGTTCGTTCATTTAACTCTAACCGACACGAACATATAATCGAACACTTATTTCTATTCATGTTCGTTTATTAAGAAAATGGGCATGTTCGTTGTCGTTTATGTTCGTTCATTTAAAACCTAAACGAACAGTTCACGAACGTAAACGAACATAAACAAACAAGATTAAACGAATATAATTTAACAAAAATAAACAACACAAATGAACATAACTGACTAACCATAAACGAACATAAATATTTTTTTATATAAATTAGTGGTTAATTATGATAAATACCATTGGAAAACCCATTTTTACTACTAGAAAACCCAATTACCAATTAGTTGTATTTATATAATAGTTAGAAAGTTCCTTTTAGATTTAATATTTATATATATATAACTACTTATGTATTTAATTGGAACGAACATAAACGAACAAACATAACCGAATGAACAAAAGCAAATGTAAATAAACGAACATAAATGAACGAACAAAATGGGTGTTCATGTTCGTTCGTTTAATTAAACGAACAAAAAATTGTGTTCATGTCCGTTCGTTAATTACATAAACGAACTTCCCGCCGAACAAGTTCACAAACAGTTCATGAATGTTCAGGTCGTTTACAGGCCTACTTATGTTTGATATGATGAAAATAAAAGTAAGAATATTATTGCAAGAATTAGGTTTTATAAGAACCTGTCCAGTCATGTAAGCAGCTGCAGGATTGAGAGCCAAGAATTCAACAAGCCCAGCAACTTCTTCAGGAGTACCATACCTCCCTATAAATCAAATTAAACAAATCAATTAATCCTCATATTTGAAAGTCACCATTTACAATACTTTGTTACCTCGTTCTACCAGTTACATATTAAGAACACACAAAAAAAAAAGGCTCACCTAAGGGGATTGTCTTCAAGATGTTTTTCTCAATGTCTTCCCCGAGCTTAGCGGTCATATCAGATGAAATAAATCCAGGGGCAATAGCATTCGCCTGTAACAGAAAAAGAAACCGATTTACAACTATACCTACGGGAAAATTTGAGTAGTAACTGAGATATTGATACGAGATGATGGTAGAGCTGCAAAAACTCACAGTTATGCCTCTGGTTGCGTATTCCCTTGCTACAGTTTTAGTAAGTCCGATAACTCCGGCTTTTGCAGCACTGTAATTGGCTTGCCCAAGGTTGCCAACTAGACCGACAACATATGCTATATTGATTATTCTTCCCTGAGAAATTTACCATTTTGTTGGCATTTCAATGTGGGCGATGAAGCAACAAAAATGGTGAAACTGAAAAATGTAAAGGGGGTAAAAATAAGAAACTAAGACATTTGATGGGAGTGACTACCGTTCTTTTCTTCATCATAATTTTGGCAGCTGCCTGAAAAGAAAGAAAAAAATCAGTAAAAAAATAATACCTAGATTTGATGTAATTGTTTACAAATATTTGGGAATGTTTAAGAACTAGACCTGTGTACATAGGAATACACCAGTGAAATTCAAATCAATAACCTCCTGCCATTGAGATAACTTCATCCTCATCATCAAGCCGTCCTCGTAATCCCTGTATGCAGTGGCGGACCCAGGATTTTATTTCAATGGGGTCCATTTTCGGGTCGGTCCTCGTTCGGGTTGAGTTAAAGTGAGGTTTGAACTAGATTTTTAAAAAAAATAAGAAAAATGGGCTTATCAAGGATTGAACCCATGACCTCCTGGTGGAAAAGAGGGAGATTTACCACTACACCAACTTTCTTTTATTTCTATGGTGTCCACCTAATTGTATTTATGGGGTCCATATACAATTTAATATACCGAATCTACTATTTTTTTTAAAAAGATTAGGGTCCGGGGACCACGGTGGCACCAATGTGGGTCCGCCCCTGCCTGTATGATTGATTTGAATTCCAATTAATAAAATAAGAGTTAATAGCCAAAATGGTCCCTGAGGTTTGCTCACTTTTGCCACTTTAGTCCAAAACCCAAATTTTTTACATCTGGGTCCCCGAGGTTTGCATTTTGTTGCCATTTTAGTCCAAATTTCAAAAAAGTCAAAATTTGGCTGGATTTCTTACTGATTTTTGTCCTTTTCCTCATTTCTCCTAGGGGCAAAATTGTCATTTTGGATTATTATAAAGTAATTTATATTAAAAAATCAATTATATATAATATCTATATATATATACACCCACACATCTCTCTCTCTCTCTAAAAAATCAGACATATCTCTCTCTCTCTCAACATGTCACTGCTCTCTCTCTCTCTAAACTACCACCACCGCCACCGTCGCCGCCACCGTCAAGACCATCATCATCATCAACATCGCCAACACCACCGTCTCTCTCTTATCTCAATCTCACCACCGTCAAGATCATCATCATCATCCACATCAACATCGCCGCCGTCGGCACCACCGTCAAACACCACCACCACCGTGATGAGAACCGTCAAACAACATCGCCGCCGTCGGCACCACCGTCTCTCTCTGATCCCGGTTTATTTTCACCAGTAAACACCCACCTATTTTCCCCATTTTCCTTTATCTCTTAGAAGAATTGATTATGATGAAGACGATGACGGCACAGTAGTGGTCGACGGTAGCGACTCCCGGCGACCGTCGGGTGGTGATTGGTGAGGATGACTGATGTTTTTTATGATGATAATGTTGACAGGGACTACCGCCACCACCACCGATTCTCTGTCTCTCTCCTTCACCCACCACCATCTACCAGACTACCGCCACCACCACCGTCTCCAACATCACCACCCCCACCGGAACCCTAACCCCAACAACCCAAATCAGCAAGCAACACCATTAAACCCGCCACCGTCACCATCCACAACCTGATCAAAGAGATTAGAGCGATTTACCTTCGAATCGGTGGTGGATCTGAAGCAAACCCAGATGGTGATGATGATGATGATGATCTTGGCGGCGACGGTGGTGTTGGTGATGATGATGAGAGAGACGGTGGTGTTGATGATGATGATGATGATGATCTTGACGGTGGTGTTGATGATGATGATGATCTTGACGGCAGATGGTGGAGACGATGGCGGTGGAGGATCTGAAGAGAGAGAGAGACGGTTAATGATGATGATCTTGACGGCGGCGACGGGAGACGGTTGATGATGACGATGATCTTGACGGCGGCGACGGTGGTGTTGGTTGGGGACGGTGGCGGTGGTTGGGGATGATGTGGGGGTTGTGGTGGTGTGGTGGTAGTTTAGAGAGAGAGAGAGAGAGAGAGAGGCAGAGTGAGATGAGAGAGAGAGAAAGAGGTGTCTGGCAGTGGCATTATATATATATTATATATAATAATTCGAAATGACCAAAATGCCTCTAGGATAAGGACAAAAAACCAGATTTTAAGTTGGTGAATCTGACCAAATTTGGGATTTGGACTAAAATGGCAACAAAATGCAAACCTCGGGGACCCAGATGTAACAAATTTGGGTTTTGGACTAAAGTGGCAAAAGTGAGCAAACCTCAGGGACCATTTTGGCTATTAACTCATAAAATAAACACGAGAGAAGATAAAAGAAGAAAGTAAAAGTTGCAGAAAACTGAAGAAAATGGAAGTTGTATCGTCTCTCTTCTATATGTTGGATTAGAAGAAAATATGGAAGAAGAGAATAATAATCTCTGCAACAATCACACAGATACAAATAGATGTGACAAACCCCCCCCCCCCCCCCCAACAACATTTTTCCAGTTGTTTTATCTTTCTAAAATTTAATATAGATACAGTAGTCAGTATTTCAAAAAAAAAATTATTTGCCTCCTAATATTGTCAGATTTTTTTTTTTTTTTTGGTTTTTACAGTCAAGTAATGTTAGGATTAACTTGTTTGGCTGCATGTATTATTTACTTGAGATTTGTGAACTTTAAATACAAGTATAAACTGAAATAAGACTTGAAGAAAGTAGGGTGGGGGAAAGTAGAATTAGGTAACCTACATTGTTGACCAGTACATCAATAGTCCCCCAAGCATCAACTGCCTGAAATGTTTCAAAGGTCAAACAAAAGCCAGATAACTTTTATAAAATGAATCAAGATATGACAGCATTTTCACTCACGGTTTTGATCATAGATGCAACTTCTTCTTCTTTTGAAACATCTCCCCCAAATGTAAGTGCCTGACCACCCGATGCCTCAATCTGAAAGGAAATAGCACATTCCAATTTATGAAACCATAATTTGTTACAAGATAACAAAACTAACCAGGCCTTATAATTTGTTTCCCGCTTATATCATATTAAGAAGATTTAGGTATTTCTTAAATTCACCTCTTTACAAACTTCTTCTGCCTCTTTAGACGACCTTGCATAATTAACCAAAACCTGAAACATCAAGCCATAACTACCATAAGAACGAAAGGCACAATAATATCAGACCCACAACCAAAACATCTTGTGAATCACACTCACTCACACGAAGAAATGCATATAAACCCAAGATTAAGAGATCGTTATTGATAAACATAAATGTAGAGAACAACCTATAGAATGCATTTACAAACCGACATGAATGTACAAATGTCTAGGTTGCTCATGAGGCGGATGATATGTGATATTCAGTGTGCAACAAACTTTTCAGTCATGTATACTAAAAATTCCACTGACCTTACACCCAGCTTTGCCTAGAGCTAGTGCAACTGCCTTGCCGATACCTCTAGAGGCTCCAGTCACAATAACAACAGGAGCTTCCACCTTTTGTGTTGATTCAACACTTGCTTGTTCAGCAGTAGCCACTTGTGCTTTTACACCTGCAAGTCTCATTACAATAAAGCATTCAACCTTATATTGTATAAGGTATTCAGTCATATCATCAGTGGCGGATCTAGAAAATTACTTAAGGGGCAACGTTTCAAAAAAAAAATTTTAACGTACTTCATACAATGTAAACGAAACAACGATAGTAGCGCGGTAATAAATAAATTTAAACACGTACCTAAATGAGTTCTCCTATTCGGTTTTTGAAAGCTTGAAACCGGGCCATGACATCCTCTTCTTTTACTTTACAAAAACTTTCTTTTTCAACCGCACAAATTAGAGCGTTGTTCAAATACTCATCACCCATCCGATTGCGTAAATCCGTCTTGATAAGCTTCATTTTAGAAAAACATCTTTCAACGGTTGCGGTTGCAACCGGTAAAACCAGTGCTAGCTTCAATGTTCGATAAACCAAAGGAAAAGTTTCATTTTTTCCGATTTCCACCATTACACGAGCAAGGTCACTCAATCCAGTTAAATTTTCTAACACCCGTTTAAATTTATAATTTAAGTCTAATAAAAGATACTAAATTTTAGATATATAGTACCTTGGTTTAAGATAAGTACAAAATAAAAGTTTCAAGGTAACACCTACTAGTCAACTACCGACTAGTTTAAACATTCATAACATGACCAGCAATTCATTTACATCAAAAACATTGTCTAGACAAAGTCATCCCAAAAGCATTGTTTAAACATAAACTAAGTTAACGCGGAAGCTTGCAAAGTTGTGTTCGGTTCTTCAAAAACTTGCTCGATCGCCATCCGGATAGTTCCCTTTATTACCTAAGGTCAAAACCACTTAAAATGTTAGTTTTGACATTTATATGAAGTGTATAAACAAGTTCAAAGCATTGAAACATGCAGAAATAAAATAAAATAAAAGTTTACCCTGTCGCGTGGCGCGACAGGCCCTCGCGTGGCGCGGGGGAGCTGGTTTTCCAGCAGACTCAGTTTTGTGACCTGCACATGCTGCCAGTTCCGGAAATTCATATTTTCGACTTAAAATGACCATAACTTTTGACTCGTGAGTCCGTTTTAGGTGATTATTTTTCCTATGCGTCTGTAATTTCAATACCGGCGTAACTATAACGGTTTCCATACAAAAGTTTATTTTACGGACCGGACGACAAAATTTCACTATGTAATTATTCGACCCTTTCTGGTTATCCTTATTTTGCTACCTTTGTAATAGTAAACATAAGGCGCTTGTTACCCAACTTCCGGGGCTTGTTATCACCGACACTTCATTACCAAACTTATGGCTTCATGCTCTTGTGATCGTTATCGCCATCGCTATCTATTTAAAACACTAACACTACATTGTACACCATTATTCGACCCGTTTGGCTCATCTACGGAATCCTCCATTATGATGACTACCAAACGACTTCTAACCAATTCTTAACCTACGGATTTAAGTAACGAACATGGTCGCTACAATCAACGCAACTTCTATTCTACAATGTAACCAAACATAATTTAATAACAATTCACTTAATGTAACGGGTCAAGTTACATACCTTTAGAGCACACCCTTCAAACGCGCATCTCCTCCTCCGGCCTGTCCGCTTGACGATCCGGATTCTTTGCCTAAAGAGTTCAATTCACAATAAGTTTAGAACCCTTTCATAAGCTTTAACGCATAATTCTTTATAATAATCAAATCTGCGTTTTTACCCAACTTTTAACATTTTAATCCTCACTTAGGCGTTTCGTCAAACACCTAGCGGGTCAGATTTTTATATCATCAAAACCAAGTTTATGACTTGTAATTATCATCTAAATTAACTTCGATTAGACAATTCTACACATGTCTTAACATCAATATTTCTGAAATTTACTCTTAAATTCAGATTATGCTAGAACAAGATCATAATTCTAGGGTTTATCAAGTTTTCTTCAAGTTCATTAATCACCTACAATGGTGATTAAGAACTCTATAATTATCATGAAATCTTTTAACAAGATTTCACCTAGGGTTCATCCCTAGACACCATATCCATTCTAATTTCATTCATGCATGACACAATCAAGCTCAATTTCGATTTTTCATCATTAACCTAGAATTTAAGATGAATCAAAACATCAAAATTTTGCATACCTTATGATCTTTTCAGTGAGGTGCTCACTAATTCGTGGTTAGAATTTGATTTGGGACTGAATTGAACCTCCAATTGATCAATTTTTAGTGAGCTAGGGTTTGGTGAGTGTTTGGAGTTTATTTTATTTACTAATAATTCAAGTTTCAATTTTAACCATTCTAGTCCCTCAATTATTGCTTTCTTTATGATTTAAGAGTTTTCCATCCATTTATTTGATATCACAAGACTCATATCTAACTGGGTTATCTATTCCTAGTTAGTTTGTTCTTGTTTATTTCACGTTTTAATTTTTATTATAAAGTCTTGTATTTTCGGGATGTTACAAGTCCACCCCCCTTAAAGAGGGTTTCGTCCCCGAAACCAGAATACGCACCAAATAGTGTAGGGTAGAGCCGTTGCATCTCTTCTTCGGACTCCCATGTGGTATCCGAACCCTTCCTGTGTTCCCATTTAACCTTTATTTGGTTAATTCTTTTATTTCGCAAGTGCTTAACCTTTCGATCTAGGATCTCTAATGGCCTTACCGCATAATTCAGGCTATTATCCACCTCGATATCATCGTAATGGATATAAGTTGTTTCCTCCGCTAAACATTTTCGCAACTAAGACACGTGGAACGTGCCATGTATTCCACTCAACTCTTCCAGTAGCTCGAGGTGATAAGCCACCTTGCCAACCCGTTTGATGATTTTAAATGGCCTGATAAACCTCGGGCTTAGTTTCCCCCTTTTTCTGAATCTGATAACGCCCTTCCATGGGGAAACCTTTAACATAACCATGTCGCCTATCTGAAATTCAATCGGTCTTCGTCTTTTGTCAGCATAAGACTTTTCCCTATCTTGGGCTGCTTTCAAATGGGCTCGTACCACTTCAATTTTCTCATTAGTGGCCTGAAATATGTCTTTATGTGCCAATTCACGCGGACCCACTTCATCCCAACACACCGGGGTTCTGCACTTTCTACCATATAGCATCTCGTAAGGTGCCATGCCGATGCTCGAATGGTAACTATTGTTATACGAAAATTCAGCCAAAGGTAGATAAACATCCCAACTTCCGCCGAAGTCAATGATACATGCCCGTAACATATCCTCTAGCGTCTGTATTGTTCTTTCACTCTGCCCATCCGTCTGAGGATGGTAGGCGGTGCTAATGAAGAGTTTCGTTCCCATTTGTTCTTAAAAATCCTGCCAAAATTTTGAAGTAAACCGGGTATCTCTATCTGATACGATGGATACCGGTACGCCGTGACGTGCCACTATTTCATTTGTATATACCTCGGACATCTTTTCCGAAGTATAAGTTTCACGTATAGGAATGAAATGTGCACTCTTCATCAATCTATCCACAATCACCCATATAGCATCAAATCCCCGAATCGTTTTAGGTAGTTTGGTCAATAGGTCCATAGTGATATGTTCCCATTTCCAAACCGGGATCTCCAAAGGTTGCAGTTTTCCATATGGTTTCTGATGTTCCGCTTTGACTTGTAAACAAGTCAAGCACTTCTCCACATATTTTACCACATCCCTCTTCATTCCGGGTCACCAATAGTTTTGTTTCAGATCATTGTACATCTTGGTCGCACCCAGATGAATAGAATATCGGGATTTATGAGCTTCATCAAGTAGAAGCGTCTTCACCCACAAGTATTTGGAACCCATATTCTTCCGGATCGAGTCTTCAACCCGTTCTTTCCATCTAACAAATCTTTTAACTGGCCGATTATTCTTTCCTTCTTCCAGTTCTCCTCTTTCATTGCTTCTTCTTGCGCTTCTCGGATACATTCAAGTATACCCGAGGTCACCACAATCTGCATCGACCTTACTCGTATTGGGACATAGTCCGCTTTTCTGCTCAGAGCATCCGCCACCACATTTGCCTTTCCAGGATGGTAGTGAATTTCACAGTCGAAATCCTTCACCGTTTCCAACCATCGCCTCTGTCTCATATTTAACTCCTTCTGATCGAAGAAGTATTTTAAACTCTTGTGATCGGTGAATATGGTGCACTTTACCCCATACAAATAGTGCCTCCATATTTTTAACGCAAACACCACCGCAGCTAATTCGAGATCATGCGTGGGATATTTCTTTTCATGTACCTTCAATTGCCTCGAGGCATAAGCTATAACTTTTCCCCGTTGCATCAGAACACATACGAGCCCCGATAGTGAGGCATCCGAATAAACCACCAAATCTTCGACTCCATCCGGGAATGTTAATATCGGAGCTTGAGTTAACTTCTCTTTTAGCGTTTGAAACGCTCTTTCCTGTTCGGCACCCCAAATGAACTTTTCCTCTTTCCGGGTTAGCTTAGTTAGCGGCGACGAAATCTTGGAGAAATCTTGAATGAATCTCCTGTAGTATCCCGCAAGCCCTAAGAAGCTTCTGATTTCCGAAGTATTCTTCGGAGGGCTCCATTTTGACACAGCCTCTATCTTTGAAGGATCCACCAATATTCCATCGGCGCTTATGATGTGGCCGAGGAATTGCACCTCTCGCAACCAGAAGGCGCACTTTGAGAATTTCGCATATAACTTTTCTCGCCTGACTGTTTCCAAAACCTCTTGTAAGTGGCGTGCATGTTCTGCTTCACTTTTCGAATATACCAGAATATCGTCAATAAACACGATTACCGATTTGTCCAACATCGGCTTGCAAACCCGGTTCATGAGATCCATGAAAGCCGCGGGTGCATTTGTTAGCCCGAATGACATCACGAGGAACTCGTAATGTCCGTATCTCGTGCGGAAAGCCGTCTTCGGTACATCCTCCTCCTTGACTCTTAGTTGGTGATACCCCGATCTAAGGTCAATTTTTGAAAACCAGTTCGCACCTTGTAATTGGTCGAATAGATCGTCTATCCTCGGAAGCGGGTATCGATTCTTTACCGTGAGTTTATTTAACTCCCGATAATCGATACACATGCGCATGCTTCCGTCCTTCTTTTTCACGAATAGCGCGGGCGCGCCTCAAGGAGACACGCTCGGCCTTATGAATCCGTTATCGAGCAAGTCTTGTATCTGCGACATTAATTCTTGTAATTCCGATGGTGCAAGTCGGTATGGTGCTTTTGCTACAGGTTTCGCGCCCGGAACTAATTCAATTCCGAACTCTACCTCCCGCTCGGGCGGCATTCCCGGTAAATCATCCGGAAATACATCTTCAAAGTCACGTACCACGGGTACGTCTCCAATCTTCGGTAATTCTTTCTCGGGCTCATTCGCGTATATCATAAATGCCTTACATCCATGCCTCATGAGCTTGTGAGCTTTCATCATTGAGCATATTATAGGATTGCCTCCCTTTTCGCCATAGATTGTGACGTGTTTTCCGCTCGGAGATGTTAGCTTTATCTCTTTACGGAAACACACGACCTTTGCGTGGTGCTGAGATAGCCAATCCATCCCAACAACTACTTGAAATTCCCCCATTGACATCGGGATTAGGTCTATCAAGTATTCTTCATCATCGATGCTTAATTTGCAGCCTCGACAAATATCACAAACTATAAAACTTTTGTTGTCTCCTATTTCAACTTCTAAGGGCACAGATAATTTCGTCAATACAAATGAAGGATGTCGACTAAATCCATGTGAAATTAAGGATTTATTCGCACCCATATCAAACAATACACGTGCAGGAATCGAGTTTATTGTGAATGTACCTGAGACCACATCGGGTTCTATTTTCGCTTCAACCTCGGTAAGTTGGAAGGACCTAGCCTTCGCCTTTGGAGCTTCTGTTGGAGATTCTTTAACATCTCTCTTTCCAACTAAGTCTGGGCATTCGGACTTTTTGTGGCCGGGCTGATAACATTTGTAGCAAACCGAGACTTTACACGGGCATAGAGACGCCGTGTGCCCCATTTTACCACATATGGGGCACGGTTTGTCTTTAAACCAGCACTCTCCTTTGTGACCTTTCCCACACACTTTACAACTTGGTGACCCGCCTTTAGCATCCATTTTCTTCCCCAATTCTACAGTTCGAGCTTTCTTTGTAGGGCTTGGATTCACATCATGTGCCCTTCGTTCACCCCTTTCAACTTGTTTCTTCAATTCAATTTCTCGTTCCCGAGCAACGTTTATGATCTCAGTAATGGTCTCGTATTTTGAAGGAGTCATAAAATCCCTATACTCGGCGCTCAACATGTTATAGTAGTAGTATATCTTCTGTTCTTCATTCGTCACCAATTCACTGCAAAACTTCATCTTATCCATAAACGTCGCCGTAATCTTGTCTATGGTCTCGCCCTTGTGCCTAAGTTGCATGAACTCTTCCTTGATTCTATTAATGACCACCTTGGGACTATGATGTTTAAGAAACGGTGTCTTAAACTCCTCCCATGTCATGGCCCTCGCCGTTTCGGCTCCTATTTCCTTCTTTTTATTGTCCCACCAATCTTTGGCTTGACCCCTCAACTGACCTGTTCTGTAAGCAACAAAGTCACTTTCGTCACAATGGGTCCTTTCGAACACTCCTTCAACATCTCTTAACCATCTTTGGCATATTATTGGGTCAACCTCCCCGTTGTAGATTGGCGGTTTACACGCCATAAACTCTTTGTATAAACATCCCTTACGTTCTCCCGATTTATCTTTCATAAGGTTGACACTATCTTCCAACCTTTTGACTCGTTCTTCGACAAGTGACAACACCGTGTTTTAAATTTTGTCTATAAACTCGGATAGACTACCTTCAATTGCCTTCTCCACTTCTTCGGCAATTATCTCTTTCATTTGTTCGGTTCTTGTCGGCACCGGATCATCATCGTTTCTTTCCGACATCTTGAAACTGAAATGTTTACATTAAACGTTAAACATTTCATTTATAACATGGCTTTATTTGCTTTGGTTTAGCCAAGTTCATAACTTGCTTTAACCGTTCACTTTTTGGTGCACTTTCCGGGTTTGAGTGAGTTAACACACTCTTCCCATGCACATTAACTCACATCTCATTTCTTACATAAGATAAAGTCTACTAAAATAATAAATTAATTCTTACCGGACGATCAATCAAGCTTGAACCGAACACTTTGTTAACAACCTTAAGCTCTGATTACCAACTTGTAACACCCGTTTAAATTTATAATTTAAGTCTAATAAAAGATACTAAATTTTAGATATATAGTACCTTGGATTAACATAAGTACAAAATAAAAGTTTCAAGGTAACACCTACTAGTCAACTACCGACTAGTTTAAACATTCATAACATGACTAGCAATTCATTTACATCAAAAACATTGTCTAGACAAAGTCATCCCAAAAGCATTGTTTAAACATAAACTAAGTTAACGCGGAATCTTGCAAAGTTGTGTTCGGTTCTTCAAAAACTTGCTCGATCGCCATCCGGATAGTTCCCTTTATTACCTAAGGTCAAAACCACTTAAAATGTTAGTTTTGACATTTATATGAAGTGTATAAACAAGTTCCAAGCATTGAAACATGCAGAAATAAAATAAAATAAAAGTTTACCTGTCGCGTGGCGCGACAGGCCCTCGCGTGGCGCGGGGGAGCTGGTTTTCCAGCAGACTCAGTTTTGTGACCTGCACATGCTGCCAGTTCCGGAAATTCAGATTTTCGACTTAAAATGACCATAACTTTTGACTCGTGAGTCCGTTTTAGGTGATTCTTTTTCCTATGCGTCTGTAATTTCAATACCGACGTAACTATAATGGTTTCCATACCAAAAGTTTATTTTACGGACCGAACGACAAAATTTCACTATGTAATTATTCGACCCTTTCTGGTTATCCTTATTTTGCTACCTTTGTAATAGTAAACATAAGGCGCTTGTTACCCAACTTCCGGGGCTTGTTATCACCGGCACTTCATTACCAAACTTGTGGCTTCATGCTCTTGTGATCGTTATCGCCATCGCTATCTATTTAAAACACGAACACTACATTGTACACCATTATTCGACCCGTTTGGCTCATCTACGGAATCCTCCATTATGATGACTACCAAACGACTTCTAACCAATTCTTAACCTACGGATTTAAGTAACGAACATGGTCGCTACAATCAACGCAACTTCTATTCTACAATGTAACCATATATAATTTAATAACAATTCACTTAATGTAACGGGTCAAGTTACATACCTTTAGTGCACACCCTTCAAACGCGTATCTCCTCCTCCGGCTTGTCCGCTTGACGATCCGGATTCTTTTCCTAAAGAGTTCAATTCACAATAAGTTTAGAACCCTTTCATAAGCTTTAACGCATAATTCTTTATAATAATCAAATCTGCGTTTTTACCCAACTTTTAACATTTTAATCCTCACTTAGGCGTTTCGTCAAACACCTAGCGGGTCAGATTTTTATATCATCAAAACCAAGTTTATGACTTGTAATTATAATCTAAATTAACTTCGATTAGACAATTCTACACATGTCTTAACATCAATATTTCTGAAATTTACTCTTAAATTCAGATTATGCTAGAACAAGATCATAATTCTAGGGTTTATCAAGTTTTCTTCAAGTTCATTAATCACCTACAATGGTGATTAAGAACTCTATAATTATCATGAAATCTTTTAACAAGATTTCACCTAGGGTTCATCCCTAGACACCATATCCCTTCTAATTTCATTCATACATGACATAATCAAGCTCAATTTCAATTTTTCATCATTAACCTAGAATTTAAGATGAATCAAAACATCAAAATTTTGCATACCTTATGATCTTTTCAGTGAGATGATCACTAATTCGTGGTTAGAATTTGATTTGGGACTGAATTGAATCTCCAATTGATCAATTTTTAGTGAGCTAGGGTTTGGAGAGGAGCTCTTGGTCGCTCCTGTGTTCTGATCGATCCAGGCACCCACTTAGGTGAGTGTTTGGAGTTTATTTTATTTACTAATAATTCAAGTTTCAATTTTAACCATTCTAGTCCCTCAATTATTGCTTTCTTTATGATTTAAGAGTTTTCCATCCATTTATTTGATACCACAAGACTCATATCTAACTGGGTTATCTATTCCTAGTTAGTTTGTTCTTGTTTATTTCAGGTTTTAAATTTTATTATAAAGTCTTGTATTTTCGGGATGTTACAAATTTGCAAATTTTTCATCTTCCTTTAAAGTGTGATAAAATGTCGAAAGATCACCCGTAAGAACCCCTCTTTCTTCTTTATTAAAGTCATTCGGATACATTTCAGAAAACTTCACTATCTTTGATATGTCAAATTTAGCAAACGAATTACAAGGATTTAAACCCGACATATTTTCTATCAAACTAGTTGAGACCTCACTAAATCGGCTTCCAAGTTCTTGAAGTTGCATATCCAAAACCGTATTAAAAACCTCAACTTCAAAATGATGTCGGTTAGTAATGACATACTTTCGGTTTCTTTGATTACCATAACTTTCCGCCATGTCTACATCTTAATGTTGTTTTTTTCACAAAAAGATGTTACGTTTGCCAACATCTTTTCAAACCCATTTTGTCTTAAATGATTCAAAGCTCGTTTTGTCCCGCTTATCAAATGAGATACTTCTAACAAGTCTTGACTCTTCTAATCTTCTTTCTTTTTGGGCTTTTTCTTTGTAGAAATATTGGATTATTGGGTATGGGGTTGGGACTTGGGCTATGATAATTGGGCTTTATAAGTATTGGGTAATTAGTTAGGTAGAATAAAAATTTTTGGGCTTACAAAAGGGGTAACATAAAATTTATTAAGGGGCAACGAAATCCGAAAAACGCAAAAAAAAAATTTTTTACACTATCGCGGCCGAGCCAAGGGGCAACGCGGGCTACCCCTTGACATAGGGTATGTCCGCCCCTGCATATCATACAAAATCATGAGTGCTAAACAATTTCAGCAATGTAAGTATGTAACACACAAGATGTTCTATAATAATCAATCAAAAGTATTGTTTAAAAATAGTAAAGAAATGTTATGCGTCCAATTCAGTTCCAATGTGTAAAACAAATTCAGGTTAAATCTTCATGATATATCATAACTAGATAACAATTGCCCTGCAACACTTCCAAGTAAGAATTCTGTATGTTCAATGGCTATAACTCTATAAGATACTACAATATATTGAACATAAATCTATTCATTATTCTGATTAAGTTCATCAGCAGCCTTATGACATAATAAAACACATCAACCTAATTCCTAAAAGGAACCACACTCCAATCTCATCCTATCGCAAAGAAGAGCACATAATTTGAACAAATAAAATGTAACTACCTATGCAATTCTATTAACAATTAACATAAGCATATCAAATCACAAAACCTAAAAATCAACATATTGCATACCAGACGAAGCAAGTGACAGTTTAGATCATATCATATAAAATCATGTGTGCTAAATAGTTTCAGCAACGCAACACACCAAATGTTGCATAATAATCAGTAAATAGTATTGTTTATTCCAATGTGAAAATAAATTCCTGTTAAATCTTCATAAAACATCATAACTAGACGAACAAACACTTCTAAAGTAGCATCCTGCATGCTCAACAGCTATAGGATACGACAATAACTTCAACATAAGTCTACAAATTCGTTAGCTATTCATTATTCTGATTAAGTTCTTCAGCAACCTTCTGACCTAAGTAACAACAATTCAATCTCATCCTACTTAACAAAGAGCACACAATTTGAACAAATAAAAGGTGACTAGCTATACAATTACATCAATAATCAACATAAGCATATCAAATCATAAAACCTAAATTCAACACATACAATTCTATCAGCATAACCATATCAAATCATAAAAAAAAAAAAAAACCTAAAATCAGTATATCGCATACCAGACGAAGCAAGTGAGACTTTAGATCGGCATTGGAATTTTTTTTAGAAGTGGTGCATTTTGAAAAGATTTTTAGGATAATGGGGAAGTCAAACAAAAAAAAAAGTTTTTGGTGTATCCGCTGTTGCTAATAGCGGATTAGGAAGGGAAGTAAATTGTGTTGCAGCCTTGCTCAGGTAGGTGTCAGATGTTTTTCTAATCCTCTATTGAGAATAGAGGATTAGGAGGAAACACTTAACCATGGTTCCAGCCTCACCCGAGACCAAACATAACCCACTTAAAAACCTAAACCCAGTTACAAAACTTAACCTAGTTAAGTTTTTAAGTTATACTTCCAGCTAACAACCTTGGATTCCTCCTCTATTATTAAAGAGATTCTGGCACATCACATGCAACCTGAGTAGTCTGCCTTCTTCTGGCCATGAACATGCACCATTCACATCCATTGCAGAACATCACATGCATATGTTGAATGGTTTTAATTGAGTGCTTTAACTTTACAGCTTTTGCAGGTTGTTTGATGGTTGCTAGATGATGTTGGTGGGTTTGATGTTGAACATGGTTATGGAGGGTTGAATATGATACAGGGGGTTCTCATGTTGACATGGTTATGGAGGGTTTAAGTGGAGGAGGGGGTTCTGATGTTGAACATGGTCATGGAGGGTTTAAGTGGAGGATGAAGATGACGATGTTTTAATTTATAAAAAAAATATATATGGCCTAAGCCGTTATTCAGAATAGCGGATTAGGAAAAAACATAATATCTCCTAATCCTCTATTACAAATAGCGGATCACCTTATAAAAAATTAAAACCCATTTAATAATATTTTGTTAAATAATATTATATTGTTGAAACCCTAACTCTAATTAATTTATTTTAATGTTTCAAACCCTAACTAATTATGATTAGAATATTATCATTAACAATAATAAAATAAAATGATAAATAATAATAAGATGAAAAACGTGAAACATGAAACAAGATACAACGAAAATCACTACTAATATTAAAAACATGAAATGAAACAAACTGAAACTCAAATACATAATAAAAAACCCATAACAATTAATGTTGTCGGTTTGGACAAGCGTTGATCCTGTGACACGTTCTTTTACAACCAGAACACCTACGACCCGTCCTTTCCTCAGCATAGCTGGCGTCCATCTCGTTATGCATCCTCCTCGCACGGCGTCTTCCCCTTACAATAGTTATCTTTGATGGTCCCCATGAATTTGCCATCCGGCGTATATCCAATCTTCCATATGGGGCACTGGAAAATACTGGTTGTTGTATTGTGCACGGTATGTTTCTGTATAAAACCTTGCATCTGCAGTTTTTCTTGGACTTTCACGTAAGTGGTGGCAAACTGCAATTGCATGGCTACACGGGAACCGGTAAATTTGCCACTTACCACAGGAGCAGGTTTTTTTCTGGAATTCTACCGTATAAGGACTATGGCCAGATTCGTCCGATGTTTGTAGGCGTGTCTCCACCATGAACCTTTGATGGTGTGCTGAATATGGGTATACCCTGTGTTGTCGAGCCCTAATTTCACGATCATGGAAGATCTCCCACATGCGGTGAGGAAAGTCCGTTGAGCAATCATAGGCGGTTCTGTAGTGTATGACGTATTGGTCAACTTCTCTCTTAAAGGTATATTCAATTAATGCCTTTATTGGGAGCATCTTGGCACCACGTAACACATTATTCATGCTTTCCGATAAGTTCGTGGTGAGGTTACCCCATCGCCGATTCCCACGGTCATACAAGAGTGTCCATTTTGTTTTATCAATTCCTCGCAGGTACTGCCACGCTTGTTTATTTGTTGCCTTAAGCTCAGCCATCAAGCGTTCATACTTTCTTTCTTGTGTTGTGTTTCCGATATCCCGACACATTTTTTTCAAGCTCACACTCTTGAACTTCGCCATGAAGTTGCTTGTTACATGCCTTAGACAAAACCGATGATAAGCGTGGGGTTCTTTCCAGGATTCTAAATTATCCATCGCGTTTTTTATACCTGCATGCCTGTCAGAAATGAAGTTGAATCGGATTACTACCATGACCCGTATCCTGGGGAGCATTCATCCGATTCCGACTAGTCAAATGATGACTGCCACTGGAAGTAAAGTAGATTGTAATGTCACCCCAATAATACAATCCCAATGTAATATTCAATAAAAAATAAAATAAGATCATATGGTTTTGAATTTTAGTTTCTTGTAGGTTCACTGCTTTGTATAGCATCGATATTATTATAAAAGGTTAAAATATATAAGATATGAATATGGCTCTAAATTACATAACAGTAATTGACAATAATTTCAACCCTTTTTTAATCTTGAAACACTCAATTATTACAATAGTACCAAGTTCACGGGCAATATTTGTTAAAGTGGGTCACCCCAATAATACAATCCCAATTTAATATTAAAAAAAAATAAAACAAGATCATATGGTTTTGAATTTTAGTTTTTCGTCGGTTTATTGGCGAGTATAACATCGATATTTTTTAGCAACCAACCCTTCAATCTCTATAAATAACCTCTTAGCCAACTTATAACCCACCCCATTCTTCGAATTCTTAAAACCCACACACATCCTAATTCAACCAAGAACATGAATATGAACGTGCATCTCAACCCGGGTCCAAGGGATGAAAGTCTCTTGTATCTAGGAGCCGAACACCGGGCTAGAAATTTGTTCCTGAATCCCCTGGAGGGGGAGAGGTGTACAATGGATTTTAAACGTGGTGACGGTTCATTTTGGGAGCTGGTTTATGACGAACACATTACTCTAACGGGTAAAGTTTTAAGGTACATCCGTGAATTTGGTTTTGGTGGTGTTCTACGATGTGGATATAGGAGAGTTGATCGAGCGTTGATAGAGGCACTGGTTGAAAGGTGGCGGCCCGAAAATCTATTCAAAATACACCATTTCTAAAAAAAATTCGTATTTTGAATAGATTTTTAGGATAATGGGGAAATCAAACAAAAAGAAAGGTTTTTGGTGTATCCGCTGTTGCTAATAGCGGATTAGGAAGGAAAAGTAGCCCGTTCTGCAGCCATGCTCAGGAGGTGTCAGCTTTCTCAGGAGGTTTTCGGGCCGCCACCTTTCAACCAGTGCCTCTATCAACGCTCGATCAACTCTCCTATATCCACATCGTAGAACACCACCAAAACCAAATTCACGGATGTACCTTAAAACTTTACCCGTTAGAGTAATGTGTTCGTCATAAACCAGCTCCCAAAATGAACCGTCACCACGTTTAAAATCCATTGTACACCTCTCCCCCTCCAGGGGATTCAGGAACAAATTTCTAGCCCGGTGTTCGGCTCCTAGATACAAGAGACTTTCATCCCTTGGACCCGGGTTGAGATGCACGTTCATATTCATGTTCTTGGTTGAATTAGGATGTGTGTGGGTTTTAAGAATTCGAAGAATGGGGTGGGTTATAAGTTGGCTAAGAGGTTATTTATAAAGATTGAAGGGTTGGTTGCTAAAAAATATCGATGTTATACTCGCCAATAAACCGACGAAAAACTAAAATTCAAAACCATATGATCTTGTTTTATTTTTTTTTAATAATAAATTGGGATTGTATTATTGGGGTGACCCACTTTAACAAATATTGCCCGTGAACTTGGTACTATTGTAATAATTGAGTGTTTCAAGATTAAAAAAGGGTTGAAATTATTGTCAATTACTGTTATGTAATTTAGAGCCATATTCATATCTTATATATTTTAACCTTTTATAATAATATCGATGTTATACAAAGCAGTGAACCTACAAGAAACTAAAATTCAAAACCATATGATCTTATTTTATTTTTATTGAATATTACATTGGGATTGTATTATTGGGGTGACATTACACTCTACTTTACTTCCGGTGGCAGACATCATTTGACTAGTCGGAATCGGATGAATGCTCCCCAGGATACGGGTCATGGTAGTAATCCGATTCAACTTCATTTCTGACAGGCATGCAGGTATAAAAAACGCGATGGATAATTTAGAATCCTGGAAAGAACCCCACGCTTATCATCGGTTTTGTCTAAGGCATGTAACAAGCAACTTCATGGCGAAGTTCAAGAGTGTGAGCTTGAAAAAAATGTGTCGGGATATCGGAAACACAACACAAGAAAGAAAGTATGAACGCTTGATGGCTGAGCTTAAGGCAACAAATAAACAAGCGTGGCAGTACCTGCGAGGAATTGATAAAACAAAATGGACACTCTTGTATGACTGTGGGAATCGGCGATGGGGTAACCTCACCACGAACATATCGGAAAGCATGAACAATGTGTTACGTGGTGCCAGGATGCTCCCAATAAAGGCATTAATTGAATATACCTTTAAGAGAGAAGTTGACCAATACGCCATACACTACAGAACCGCCTATGATTGCTCAACGGACTTTCCTCACCGCATGTGGGAGATCTTCCATGATCGTGAAATTAGGGCTCGACAACACCGGGTATACCCATATTCAGCACACCATCAAAGGTTCATGGTGGAGACACGCCTACAAACATCGGACGAATCTGGCCATAGTCCTTATACGGTAGAATTCCAAAAAAAAACCTGCTCCTGTGGTAAGTGGCAAATTTACCGGTTCCCGTGTAGCCATGCAATTGCAGTTTGCCACCACTTACGTGAAAGTCCAAGAAAAACTGCAAATGCAAGGTTTTATACAGAAACATACCGTGCACAATACAGCAACCAGTATTTTCCAGTGCCCCATATGGAAGATTGGATATACGCCGGATGGCAAATTCATGGGGACCCATCAAAGATAACTATTATAAGGGGAAGACGGCGTGCGAGGAGGATGCATAACGAGATGGACGCCAGCTATGCTGAGGAAAGGACGGGTCGTAGGTGTTCTGGTTGTAAAAGAACGAGTCACAGGATCAACGCTTGTCCAAACCGACAACATTAATTGTTGTGGGTTTTTTATTATGTATTTGAGTTTCTGTTTGTTTCATTTCATGTTTTTAATATTAGTAGTGATTTTCGTTGTATCTTGTTTCATGTTTCACGTTTTTCATCTTATTATTATTTATCATTTTATTTTATTATTGTTAATGATAATATTCTAATCATAATTAGTTAGGGTTTGAAACATTAAAATAAATTAATTAGAGTTAGGGTTTCAACAATATAATATTATTTAACAAAATATTATTAAATGGGTTTTAATTTTTTATAAGGTGATCCGCTATTTGTAATAGAGGATTAGGAGATATTGTGTTTTTTTCCTAATCCGCTATTCTGAATAACGGCTTAGGCCATATATATTTTTTTTATAAATTAAAACATCGTCATCTTCATCCTCCACTTAAACCCTCCATGACCATGTTCAACATGAGAACCCCCTCCTCCACTTAAACCCTCCATAACCATGTTTAACATGAGAACCCCCTGTATCATATTCAACCCTCCATAACCATGTTCAACATCAAACCCACCAACATCATCTAGCAACCATCAAACAACCTGCAAAAGCTGTAAAGTTAAAGCACTCAATTAAAACCATTCAACATATGCATGTGATGTTCTGCAATGGATGTGAATGGTGCATGTTCATGGCCAGAAGAAGGCAGACTACTCAGGTTGCATGTGATGTGCCAAAATCTCTTTAATAATAGTGGAGGAATCCAAGGTTGTTAGCTGGAAGTATAACTTAAAAACTTAACTAGGTTAAGTTTTGTAACTGGGTTTAGGTTTTTAAGTGGGTTATGTTTGGTCTCGGGTGAGGCTGGAACCATGGTTAAGTGTTTCCTCCTAATCCTCTATTCTTAATAGAGGATTAGAAAAACATCTGACACCTACCTGAGCAAGGCTGCAACACAATTTACTTCCCTTCCTAATCCGCTATTAGCAACAGCGGATACACCAAAAACCTTTTTTTTGTTTGACTTCCCCATTATCCTAAAAATCTTTTCAAAATACACCACTTCTAAAAAAAATTCTTCAAAATACACCATTTCTAAAAAAAATTCATCGGCATTGCGAGTAACCGAGGCTCCGTTGAAGCTGAACTGACGATGCGAGCTGAACTGACGATGCGGTTTTTCCGTTGAAAGCGACGGTCCGTACGCCGGCGGAGATTGCGGAGTTAGTTGAGATACGGTTGGATTTGAAAACCGATCCGGTGAAAGAAGCAGATGCGGCAGCCATGAGCGTTCTAGAGAGAGAAAATGAGGAGAGAGAGTAACGAAGAGGAGCAATTGTGTAAATGAAATTGAAGTGATATATGAAGAGTGTGTGTTCGTCTTGGAAGCTCCGACCAATGGCGATATAATCTAAGCGGAAAAGCGTTGGAGTGTCAATCAGTGTGACCACATTTTTCCCGTATACCCTAACTAAGTGCATGTTTGGCTTTCCTTTTGAAAATGACTTTTCAACTTATTTGAGAAGTAATAAGTCAGGATTTCCTGACTTATTGACTTATTCACTCACACACAAAGGAATTCCAAACACTTTGAAAAGTCCTTTTTGCCTCAAATAAGTCAATAAGTAGAAATAGAAGGAACCCCAAACACCCCCTAACCCACTTGTATTTTTCTTTCCAAAACTTTCATCTTGTTGGATTTTCCAGCTTCTATTTTTACCGGCCCATTTCAATATTTTTACTAGGCCGAGCAATTTACGGTTTTGAACCGGAACCGTCAGATCCGAATCGTATTGTTGTATTTTGGATCTGGTTCCGGTTCCGGTTCTTAAATTTGGGAGAAAATGGTTCCCAGACCGGTTAGAGTTTAAACTTTAAATTATATATTAATGACCCTATTAATTTATTTAAACTTTAAATATTATATTAAAAAAATGTTTCAAGGATTAAAGAATATAAAAATAGCTTTGACATGATGTTTGAATGAAGTTTTTGTGATGGTTAACTAAAATCTTTTTAGCTAACTTTCGTTTCATGAATTCATGGTTTAAAATATTTTATTGTTGCTACTTTTACTTTGATTTGTTTGAATTTTGGATGTTGTAACTCTTAGTTATATGTTTTAAACGGTTTGATTGTTTTTATTGTTTTTATTTTGTTGTTAGTTTTAGGATTTAATTGACAACCGTTTCCAGCGAGAGTCGTTTACGTGAGAACCGTTTAACCCCGGTTCGGTCCTGGTTCTTTCCGGTTCTTGTATCTAGCATTAAACGGTTCCGGTTCGGTCCTGATTCGTTCCGGTTTTGAACCGTTGCACATCCCTAATTTTTATAGAAGTTTTATAGTTTAATTTTTTTTCTTCAAACTCTAGACGTCAATTGTATTATCTGAATTAAACAATTGTGAAGATGCATATGTTGAATTTATACATTTAGTTGTTTATATTATTTGATGGAAACTATACTAATTTATACGTTACTTTGTAACCATCTATGTTTTTATAAACTATATCATATCAAATAAAAATAGTTCTAGATTTATATTTACAAAAGTATTAAGTGTAAGTGTTACATAAATTCAAGTCATGAATGGGGTTAAACATGACAAGACTATATTTAACTATGTGTAAATATGAGATGCTAGTTTAACTTCAGTCCCACGACACGATCCCTTTATTGTTCCAAATGAATTGTCTTGCTTAAAAAAGTGTTCATATTAATTGTATTAGTAAAAGCTATGTTAGTACATACCATTAAACACATGTTGTGTACTTAAAAATCTTGTTTAAGACGAGTCCAACCCTTTTAGCTAGTGATGAGCAATTTGGTACAACTACCGAAAAATACTGGTACTGTAAAGAATGAATTTATGTATCAATTCGGTATCCATATTTGGCGTTTTTTGGGGATCGGTACTTTCGGTTTGGTATGGTATGGTACGATAATTTACCGACTTTTTTACCTTCGAATATGGTACCCTACCGAGCACTTTTGGTACCGGTACTCGTACCCATTTTTGACGACTTTCAGGATCGGTACTTTCGGTACTGGTACAATACCGATCTCATCCATACTTCTAGCGTTTGGATGGCCTTAGCCTATAGCATTGAATAGATGACTCCAAATGCCACCAACATTGGTATTGGACTGCATTCTTAGACTAGGGTTTATTAGTGTAAGTCCACGGGCTCGATTAGGTTTCTAGGGTTCCTTGTGATCTCTATATATTGTAATCAAACATATCAATAATATCAATTAAGTCTTTCATATTCTTACATGGTATCAGAGCCCGCGCTCTATACCGTTTCCGCCGCGCCACACAAAAATAATAAAACCCTAGCCGTCACCACTTGAGAAAAACCCTAGACAGGGCGGCGTGCCGCCACTGCAGCCGCCCTATCCGGCCCCCGTTCGTTTCCTATCTTTTTTTTTCTTATTTCACGTTCTAAATAAAGTCTCAGTTACGGTTCCAAACAATATCCCCTGTCCGCCAAACTAATTTGAAAATTGAGCCGCTACGCCGTTCTTTTGTAGGACTACGGTCCTCTGGCGCCGCCGTTTAGTTGAGCCGCTCTTTCTAGCAGGACTACAGTCCACTAGCCGCCAGCCGTGTTGCCGCATCACATGTTGTACTACGGTATGCTGCCGTGTCGTTCATTGTCAGTTTGTCACCGTGGCCATCAATCTTAGACCACGGTTTGATCGCTTAGATCTACAGATCTATATCCTCTCTCTTGTTGCCTCTTGACCATGATCACCGGCCTTCGCCCTCTATCTTTCTTGGGTCTACGGATCTCACTTCTTTTCAAAGTCCTCGCCTGACTACGGTCATCGGTGTTCAGTTCGACACACAGCTGCACGACCACGGTCGCCAGATGTCTATTTGTTTCTTTTCTTTCTTTCGCTCACCGGTCCACGGTCCGCCGCCACCGATCTCAGCCTATCAAACCACGGTTTGATCAGATCTCTTTCTTTGATCTATGGATCTCACTTCTTTTTTAAGCCGCGCCTGACCACGGTCACCGGCCTTCACCATCTCTCTTAGAACACCGCGCTCGACCATGGCCGTCGGTTGTCTTCTACAGCCTTTCTTCCTTGTTCGTCTTGCCATGGCTGACTGGGATCTTGCTTGTCTTGTGTTATTATTCCGGGAACTAAGAAACTAAAGCAGTGGAAGCCGTACACCGATTTAATGTGAAGTACAATACGGATTGTTATTTCTTTTGGCCAAACCAGGTTTTTTTGGCAGAAATTTGGACGTACGAGTCAAGAACCGAGATTGAGACTAGTTTATTTTTATTGTTTTGTTTGTTTTTTTTCCAGTCTAAGCGTTCGATTTTCTACCGCTCAGACTGCGGGGGAGTATTGGACTGCATTCTTAGACTAGGGTTTATTAGTGTAAGTCCACGGGCTCGATTAGGTTTCTAGGGTTCCTTGTGATCTCTATATATTGTAATCAAACATATCAATAATATCAATTAAGTCTTTCATATTCTTACAATTGGTCAACGTCCCCGGCAACTCAATTCCTCCCAGCATTGTTTGAAGTACAATTCAACTTCATTTTCAGGTTTTAAATCATACTAATTCATCCTCAAGTGTATATTTTGATTCAACAAGTTCATGTACACATATTGAAGCTTTTATCCAAGCATTTTCGTGGAGTTCTTAGACTCCAACTTTGTATAAATGTTGATCTATGAAGAATTTATTTATATTCATTGGTTTCACCCGAATGGATGAAGTTCACAACTCAATTTTGGTGAGACTCGTAGTCTCAATGTACGTTCATATTACGCCTATAATCAATGATATTCCTTAACATCAAATAGGTGGTTCTATCTTCACCCACATAACACAATGAGTACCACTAAGGCATTCAAGTAAAAGCATGTTGAATTCAAGGGACATATATATTATTTCCAATAACCACATTGTGTCATACTTATATCATATAATATCCTTTAGAAATGAACAATCAATAACGTATTAAGATCAATAAAGTAGTATGAACTCATCTCAATTGTTTAAAGTTCCTACTTGTGAGTCTTGTTCTACTCTTTGTTGACTTCCCAAAGTCATACCATTGGTGTGCATCTTGTGCACATTTACATGCCTATAACCATATGGACAATTGCACTACTATAACATCCAGACATACTCAAACTGTATTTCCTATAGTTTTATGATTTGTTTGATCTCAATCATATACTACCAATCTTAGTTCCAACCCTTCAAACACGTCGATATATATATGTAATAGGTACACCATGTAATAGGTGCACATTTAATTAATCCTGTGACCATGCATGTAACTTTCTCAACCTTTTCATGTGAAATGCAAATGTTGTGTAAACTTTGTGACCAGAATTATTTGGTACCATGGTTTTGAAAAGCTATAAACCCTTCTTCTTTAATCCATCACATGAAGCATATGAGAATGGCCAAGATTAAATCTCCAGTGTTTTGTTCAGTATGCAAAAATGGAAGTCTAAACAGAAAGACCATAAGAAGAACGTGGAAAACACATATATGTTATAGATGAAATCAAATGAAACATTGAAACCTGGGATAAAGTTGTTCTAATTTGTTGATTTTTTTATTCCCTATTTGTTTGAATGTCTTTGACATGTAGTTTAACAGGAAATCGAACTTTAACCACCCAACACACCAAAAGAAGAATTAAAGACGATAATAGAAGAATCGTGTTGCTTATGAATTCATTTACAAGGATTTCACAAACAATCACACTTAGTTGGGTTGCTCACTAAATACATCATAAATTCAATATTAATGAACTTACTTTCTCCGTGGTACCCAGATATGTATGGCACTTTTATCGCGTTTACAAAATTACAAGTTTCACAAAACCTGCATCAAGGTTAAATAGTTAGGTTAACAGTAAACATAGTCGTCCTAATGTCATTTGACACATTTTGACCCAGTTATGAGTAACTGGATCAATATGGGTTATATTATATCTCAAACGGGTCACATGGGTAAATTCTAAAAGCTAGATCAAATGAAAAGCGGTCAAGCGGGTTAAAATCACCCAAAGTGTACTTAAAATGCATAAAACCTTTTAAATGGTGTTATTCTAAAGGACTAGTTTACTATTACGATAATATAGTTTATATAATCACTAGGTTAGAAACCCGTGTATTACACGGGTTGAATAAATATAATTGTACATATCAAATAACAAAAAAAATATCTTAAAAAACTTCGTTTATTACAGGGGTTGAATAAATGTAATTTTATATATTAAATAATAAAAAAGGTCATATCTTTAAGAACCCCGTGTATTGTACGGGTTGAGTAAATTTAATTTTATATAATAAATAATGAAAAAAGTTATATATTTAAAACCATGTGTATTACACGGGTTGAATAATGTAAAATTGTTTACCAAATAATAAAAAAAATTAATATCTTTAAAAACTCTCGTGTATTATTCGACTTGAATAAATATGATTTTATATACCAAATAATAAGAAAATTATATTTAAAAAAACTAATGACATACTCGGTACGACTTTTTTTTATTTATTTTTTATTAGACTTTAACTAAAAGAAGCCTTATGAAGATGATGAAAACATATATATTTTAAAAATTAAACTTATAAAAAATAAACTTTGAAGGTGAATTCTAAACTTAAACATTCAACAAAGAAAAAGTAAACTCCTCAATATCTTTCTTTTTATATACAAGAATTTGTGTGAATTTATAATTATATTCAATATCATAAGAATTCTATTATATTCAATAGTATCTTCCTGCCATTTGTTCAAATGGCCGGCCGGCCCTCCCTCATTGGACCAACCAGTTTATTATTTTATACATACTTTAAAATTACGTTTTTGCCCCGGAATAGTGTTTACCTGCCATAGGTTCAAATTGGCGGCGAGCAATACCCATTGGTCCAACCAGTTTATTATTTTATACCCATTTTAAAATTACGTTTTTGCCCCCAGTTAAAAAATACGGTTTTGCCTCAACTTCAAAATACATTTACCCTTTTGCCCCGAGCTAAGAAATACGATTTCGCACTCGGTAAAAAAATTACGCTTTTACCCTCAGCCAAAATTACGTTTTCGCCCCAGTTCAAAATAATATTTTGTTTTCCCCCCGGTTAAAAATTACGATTTTACACCAGTTTATTATTTTATACCCACTTTAAAATTACGGTTTTGCCCCCAGTTTAAAATTACGTCTTTGCCCCCAGTTCAAAATAAAATTATGCTTTTGCCCACAGCTAAAAGTTCGACTTTCCCCTCGGTTCAAAATTACGATATCACCCTCAATTCAAAATTACATTTTTGCCTCCAGTACAAAATAAAAATATAGTTTTCCCCTAGCTAAAAATTAGGATTTTACCATCGGGAAAAAAAATTGATTTTTCCCTCAAGTAAAAATAAAAATATGACTTTGCCCACAGCTAAAAATCGTGTCAAAGAGCTGCCTAACACTCTTTTTACTTTTTCTTTCTAGCAAAACTATAGTACTGTTTTTTAGTTGGTTGAAAATTATTCGGCAATCGCCCCACAACACGGACGGGGCATCACCTAGTCTATACTATATTATATTGTATGGCCTACAATTAAATTTGGAATTTTGTGTAATTTAATTAATATTTTGTTTTTTCTGTTTTCAGAAGATAAAAGCAAATACCACATTTCCTCACCCATAATTGTGTTTTATAATGCCATGTATATCGTAACTTTTGTTTTGTTTTTTTTTTTTTTTTTGATTTTCAATTGTATTATATTAATTATCTATAAGAGATGGCCTAATATAATGACAAGTGTCCCTAAAGTGGTTTCTTTTATTATAGATATAGATATAGATGTGTAGCACAATAGTATTTTACACAATGACAAAACACAGATGACAAAAAGTCTTTGCGGGTCAACCTGACCCGCCCATTTTGCCGCATGTATTCATCTCCATAAGTCCAACATTTAGTGTAACAAAAAACAAAAAGCAAGCGATATCAAACTCATACCAGGAAATCATCCAAGATACTTTAGCAAGACTCCATCGTTTCCTAACACGAATCCTTGTTTATCATTTATAAACCTACAAAAGATAGGTAGGATGATGATCTGACATAATCTTTTTCAAGTTAAAAAAAATCAAGAATCATGTGTAAGATCAAAAAGTTGCCTATAAACTCACTTTACTGAGTAAAGATTGGCAGCAATATTATCAGCCGCTTTGTCACGACTCCATGACTTTCCACTGTTGGTAGTTTTCAAAAGGACCCCGCTGCCTCCAGCTGCCCAAGCTTCCTCCTGTATATTTACAGTTAGCTCAAACCATCTGTCAACTGCCACGTGTGCAAATCAAACAAAAACTTATCCAAATGGATGTTACCTTTGATCTGTAACCGACATCGAGAATACCAAAACCACGACTCTGTACTGGAATTTCTTCAAACTCCTCGGTTATCTACAGGATGAAGGTTCAGATTGTTAACAAAACAATAAAAAGAAGAATTATGCAGTTTATTAAAAAAAAAGTAAAATGCCATTTTCGTCCGGAAGGTTTGACCAGTTTTGCGACTTTCGTCCAAAGGTTTGTTTTTCCGCATCTGGATCCAAAAGGTTTGAAATCTTGCCATTTTCATCTGGCTCGTTAACTCAATCCATTTTTCTTCGTTAAGTTAGGGGTATTTCCGTCTTTTTTGTTAGCTTAAAGGGCAATTCGGTCTTTTTCATTTTATGTAAAAAGACCGAATACCCTTGAAAAAGACTAAATTTCCCTTTAAGTTAACAAAAAAGACAAAAATACCCCTGACTTAATGGAGCAAAATGGATGGAGTTAACGAGCCGGATGAAAATGGCAAGATTTCAAACCTTTTGGATCCAGATGCTGCAAAACAAACCTTTGGACGAAAGTCACAAAACTAGCCAAATCTCTGGGATTAAAAAATGGCATTTTACTCTAAAAGAAATGATAACAAGGGCATTTTTGAACTTTACATACCCCTGTGCCTTTGCTGAGATAAAGACCGCCACCACGTACAAGCAGCCAAAGGCCACCATCTGCTCTCCAACCCATGTTTTGGATTCTCCTTGCAACGGCACGGTTATGGGGTTGCCAGTATGGCTACAATTGTACATATTTACATAAACTAATTAGTCATTTCACACGTAACCATTTCAAGGGCAAAATGGTCATTTTACACAGCATCAATAAAGCGCTAACCTGTCCTGGTTCCCAAGTCAGGTAGAAATTACCTCGACTGGAAACAGCAACATAATTTCCTTCAGGGGACCGGTTCACGGTATTGAAGGTGCCTGTATAGTAACTAGCACCACTAATACCACTAGAAACTGTTCTGCAATTGAAATAGAGCATCATAACTGTTAGTTTGACCAAGAATACAGCTGTTGACTTTATTCAATGGTTATAAATTACACATCACCTGTTAAGTGTAGCTGAAACAGTTTCTTGTACTGCTGCCTTCCAGTTGTAACCTTTGTTTGCTGTAACGTATATTGCACCTTCATCAGTTACCATCTCTGCACTCTTTTCTCCGGTTGCCTTTATATACACCTGCAAATATATACATAGAAATTTAAACTTAGAAATACAATACTGCCATCCTGCTTCTAGAGTCAAGATTAATAAAAAAGTAATAATATACAAATCTTTAACAACTTCATATACATTCACCATAGATGCAACAACACTAACGGGTCAAACAGATAAAACAAGAAATACTTAACAAGAGATAAATGTTATATACTACAACAGGTGGATGAATTAAATGCTTACCATGTCCCCTGGAAGTTCAGCACTTAATGGTATACGCTCCCAACTATCTCCAGCATCTGAAGTATGCAACAGAATTGCTGGTTTTCCAACAATCCATCCTTCTTTTCCCTTGAAACTTATGGCATTAAACCTGTAATTAAAATCTTCATCTTCAGCTGAAGATATCGAACGCGAAACCCACGTGCTCCCCCCATCTTTCGTCTCTAACAGAGTTTGTCTTGTCCCCAACAGAAAACCTACCACAAGCATTTACATATATATATTTCTTCAATACTTTGATCAATAAACCTTTGTTTCTAACTATTAGATGTATATTTTATTGGAATCATTACAAAAATAGTAATTGATAATGATGACCAAAATTTTTCCAATCTAGACATCATATTTAGTCTTTTAAAAAGTAGGCAAAAACGGGGGCTTAGCCGTCTCAGTTGTCTCGCAAAAAGTGTAGGTTTAACCATCTCAACCATTCAGTTGTCGGCTTAGCCGTTTTACACATTCAGCCGTCTCAAAAAAAAAGTGTTTGCTTAGCCATCTTAGCCATTCCGGGGCCTCAAAAAAAGTGTAGGCTGGGGCTGTTTGTTTAGTTCTTAATGGTTCAGACATTTGCCTCGAATGGTTAAGCATTATATTGAGTCTGAATGGTTAAGATTTCTTATCTGAATTGGTCAGACATTTGCTTCTAAACGGTTAAGCATTATACTGACTCTTAATGGTTCAGGCCTCTTACTGGTTCCACACTTAACCATTCAGAAGTTGCCAAACAGCCCCTAAATCCTAGTAGTCTCAGCCGGCAGAGCTGATGTGACATCTTTGATTGTTGGAAATTAGGCTGATTACTTTGGAAAAAGCTAAAAATGCATATCTATTTTGGAAATATATTTTGAGTCAAAGACTACTGTTTTGGCAATTTTCCCTATTATATTTGGTATTTAGTTTAGCGTATCTCGTCAATATTTTGTGAATGCAATTTAATAGCTTCCATACGACTAGGGGGTGTTTGGTGTTGCGTTTTCAAAATAGATTTTGCGTTTTCAAAACTGTGTTTTGAAAAAGAATGTAGGTACATGCTTCTCCAAAACTGCGTTTTGGAGGCAGATAATCACTTTTTTATCCAAACACTTTTTTAGATTATTTATGTTTTACAAACGCAATAATCAAATAATCACTTCAAAACATAATCCCAAACACCCTCTAGGTCAATTATAAATTGCATTTACAAGTTACAGCAATATTTTCTTTTAACGTTCAACAAAACCCGACCATTCAGATAGGCCACCCCAATGCTGATGACTGGGCCTGTCACTAATTCCAGATGAAACCCAGCACCCAAATACCCACTATGGTAAATCCGTTGGCTCACACATGACATATTGTCAATAACGAGACTCCAACGGACGATCTCCCTAGAGAAAGTCATCAGGTACCGCTGCACTCCCCCTTTGATCACAACAATATTAACCAAACTAAGGGGTTGTTTGGCAACTTCTGAATGGTTAAGTGTTGAAGCAATAAAACCATTAAGAGCCAGAATAATGCTTAATCGTTTAAAGGCAAATGTCTGACCAATTCAAATTAGAAGTCTTAACCATTTAGACTCGGTATAATGTTTAACCATTGAGAGACAAATGTCTAAACCATTCATACATCTCCTAGCGAAACATCCAGTCTGGTCTGAACCATTAAGTGCTAAACCGGTCCATTAAAAGGTAAACAAACACCCCCTAAATACCAAATAAAATAAAATATTATCAACATTATCAAAACAGTTCCAATCTACCGTGAGAAGGATCATCAGGAACAAAAGCAATATCCAGAAGCACAACGCCAGGATCAATCGGAAGATAAACTCTCTCCCATTCAGAAAGCGTATCCGCTCTAGCAACTGAACTGGAATTCAATCCAATGACCGGAGAAAGTGAAAGTGCAGCGGCAGTAGCAGCAGTGTCAGCAATGAAATCCCGACGGTTCAGTGCAGCAGAGGCTCTGATGGTGTTTAAGGTCCGAGAAGGTTGTTGGAAGTTTCGAGAAAGAAGAAAAGTGGGTTGACGATGGGTGAATAAGGAGTTGAGGAGTGTGGTTGGGTTTGAAGAGTCGATTAGTAATTTAGGAGACGCCATGTTTTTGTGTTGCTTTGGCTGGCTGCTGCTTTTCTTATCCGAAATCTGGAAGGTACTTTCGCGGGAGTGTTTGCGAGTGGATGGATGGATGGATGGATGGATGGATAAACAAGTGTTTCGTAATATTTTATTTATTTTGTAATACAGGAATTTTGAATTATTTTATTTATTTTGTATTACAGGAATTTTGAATGACGTGGATGTTTAGGTTTAGAATTTCAGATAGAGTAAACTTTTATTTTGTTTCATATGATTTGTTTGTTTTAATGGTTTTGTTCTAATCAATGCTATTTTTCTCCAATAGTTTATTATGTTTTTCCCATTTTGTTTCCTGCCTTAAACGACATTCATTTCTACTGTTAAAATTTGGTCACGTGCCTCTCACATGAAGGGCATTTCAGTCGTTTCCAATCCCAATTTTTTATTCTCTTAATTAATTCCTTAAGTATATACAAAAAACCTAAATAATCTCTTTCTTAGGCTATGAGGTGTGGATGGAGCCCCCTTGGGCTTTATCATGCCCATGTCATGATTACCTAATTATTTTTTTATTTAAATATTTATTTTTTTAACTAGAAAATAAAAACACTACATAATTTCATTAAAAAAAATAAAAACACTACATAATTTCATTTAAAAAATAAAAACACTACATAATTTCATTAAAAAAAAATAGAAACACTACTCGTCGTCTGTGTCGAGTCCTCCTTGTTCATGATAAAACCATAGGTGCTCTGTCAGATCGGCTCGAAGGTTTTGGTGTGTGTGCCTAGCTCGTATCTTCGCTCGAATATCTTCTTTCTCAGCGTATGTTAGTATTGGGTTCGTCGGTTGGATACTTTCATCATAGCTTTCTCCACAAAACGCTCTACCCGAGTCCTCCAATATCATGTTATGCAAAATGATACACGTATACATGACGTTTCTCATTTTACTTTTTTCAAGTATTCTCGACGGCTGCGTGATGATAGACCATCTTTTCTTTAACACACCGAAAGCCCGCTCGATATCTTTTCTTGCTGACTCTTGTTTTTTCTTGAAATACAATCTTTTTTCGTCATCTGGACACGAAAGACTTTTTACCAACGTCGCCCACTCGGGATAAATACCGTCTGTGAGATAGTAGCCATACTTATACTGCACGTCCTTTGCAAAGAATGAAGTATCTGGTGCAACACCGTCTATGACATCGTCGAATAGATTCGAGGACATTAAAACTGCAATGTCATTGTTCGTACCAGCCATGCCAAAGTACGCATGCCAAATCCATAAATCTTGAGAAGCGACCACTTGTAATATTATGGTAGGACCATCGTGGTCACCACGATGATGTTGCCCTTTCCAAGCGGTTGGGCATGCCGCCCATTCCCAGTGCATGCAGTCAAGACTTCCCAACATTCCAGGAAACCCATGTAAGCGCTGATGGGCCTCGTATAGAAGTGGAACGTCAGCTGCGATTGACATCCTCAAATATCGTCTCCCGTACAGAGAGATTACACCTAATAAATTATTGCTAATTAAAAAATAATAACGACGTAAAAAAATAATAAATACTAGTGTTAATAAAAATTACCTTCACAAAAATTTTCAGGAGACTCACGACACATTCTTGACGACATCCTTAAATACTCATCCCACGCATCACTCGATGTGCCATAGGCTAGTTGCCTAATTGCTGCTGTACACTTTTGTAGTCCAGAGAAACCAACTTTGCGACTTGCACTTACCCTTTGCGTGAAAAAAGGGGATTCGCCCGCAAGATCATTGGAAATTTTAACGAATAGTCGTCGGCTCATACGAAACCTACGCTTAAACTGAACATCATCGTACACGGGAGTTTCACAAAAATAATCTTGCACTAGACGTTCATGAGCAGCTAACCGATTTCGTTCAATAGGCGGTTGTCTGGTACGCGATGCAGAGGATTCGGCTTCTTCTCGCAAATAATTAATCGCCTCCTGCGACATGGCGATAACCATATCATCAAGAACACCGTCGGATGACGAGCTCGAAGAAGACATTTTTAAGTTGTGATTGGTGTGTGTTTTAGTTGTGATTGGTGTGTGTTTTGGTTGTGATTGGTGAGTTTTTTAGTTTAGAATAGGTTAATATATATAATAAAATAAGATTTTTTTTAAATATTGGACCGTTTGACAACGGTCAAATTTGACCATTCTTCCTCGTTCCACGCGTTTTCAGTCCGATAACATGGTGGCGAAGGATCAATGGCGCCCCGGCATAGCGCCGGGGTGTGGGACGATGGCGCCGTGGGGCGCTATAGATGGCCAGCTGGGTTGGGTGGCGCCCCCACACCCTCCAGCCTTATCTCACACCCCTCAAATTTCTTTCTCTTCATTCTCTACCTTCTTTCTAGAACCACCACCACATCACCACTAGCTGCCACCACCACCACTGACAACGACCCCCTGCCACCATAATCTGCCACCACCACCCCCACCATAAATCAAATTGTTACCAAAATTGATAGCAGTGACAACATCATCACCTCACACCATATCTCACCCGGAATCTCAATCCACCACCACTGACAACGACCCCCTGCCACCATCACCTCCCACCATATCTCACCCTGAATCTCAATCCAAGTTCGATCTAGACAACATCATCACAAACCTTGATAGCAGCGACAACATCATCGCCCACAAGAATGAAGTAACAGATATGGTTAGGTGATTTTGGTCAATGGTTTAACATCAGTGGTGGTTTTAGGTGATTCCGGTAATGGGTTTTCTGGTAGATCTAGGGTTTTCTAGTTGTTCAAAAGACGGTGAGGGTTTCATACTATCGTTCGACGGCAGATGGTGGTCAGCGGTAGGTTGCGGCTGGTGGTTGTCGGCGACAAGAGGTGGTGGTTTTAGGTGATTCCAGTCAAGGGTTTTCTGGTAGATCTAGGGTTTTTTGGTTCAAAAGACGGTGAGCGTTTTCTGTTGGTGGTGAGGTTATGAGGCTGCCGATGATGAAGCTGCTGGTGTTGATGTCTGATTATGGAGGAGAGAGAAAGCATTTAGAGAGAGAGAGAAAGAAAATAGAGAGGAGAGTGTGTGTGTTATATATTATTGTTATATATAATATAATTTTATTTGTTGTTTTACTAAAATACCCTTAGTTTATACTTGAAATTACGAAAATACCCTTTTAGTTAACAAACAATTTGGATGGAGTTAGAGTCGGGGAGCAAAATGAGAAAAACATAGTAACCTACCGGAGGAAAATGGTCGTTTTTAAATGAGTGGGGCAAAACCGATAAAACGAACAAACCACAAGGAGCAAAACGAAAGTTTACTCTTTTAGATATAACCACCAAGTGGCCCGGTGTTGGAGGAACATTTTTTTTAGCGGCGACTTTTTTGTGTTAAGCCATCACACTCTCTAAATTACAGAGTCTGTTACTTCACTCCGGTCAAACTATGTTGTTTTAACCAGATCCATGCTGGTTTTAGAGTTTGACTTGAACGTTCCTTCAGAAAACCATACTGCTAACTGAAACTTGACAGAAATTGTGTCACCACAAAAATTGAACACCGGAATGTTCTACTAGAAAAGTATAATATATATGGTGCGGTGTCTGGAGCACCAATTATCATGAGTGTTCTACTAAACAAGTGTAATATACGGTATAGTTTAGGTATAGAAATATGATTTAGATTATATGTCATTAAAATAATTATTTGGAGGTTCTCCCATGTTAATAAATGAATGAATGTGTTTGATCTATAAAAAAAATTAGAATAAGAATATATAATTAATATGTTTTACTTGTCACACTTTTACATAGTTCTCCAATATTAATAAATGAATGTAAATGATCTATAAAAAAATTAGAATAAAAATATATAATTAAAATATTTTACTTGTCACACTTTTACAACTCGTTTACATCCTTAACCTTGTTCTTCGAACAATTCCTAAATTTGTAGGATAATACACCATAACCTGTATTCCGCAGGATTTAACTATTATCCGCCAACAATTTTTTGTTTCCTAAAACATTTGACCCATTTAGATAAATAGGTTGCAAATGTCGTGTTTGGATTATACTTTTTAATTTTGTATGAATGGGAGTGATTTCCTTCTTATTGATCCCGGGGTCATTCTCCCCAACATTCTCTTCCAACTGCTATCTAAAGTGTGTATCCCTGGACAATAACTCTACCAATTCTTTCTGTTTTTTCAAAATGGCACCAATTGTTTCTATTTTCTCAAAATGACACCAATTCGACTCTTATCGTTTAAATAGACACGAAAAAAGTAAGCCGTTTACTAATCACGAGCTGCCTTGCTCTTCCTCCCGCTCGGTGGCTTTGACAATCCATCAAACAGTGGACTTGTTATGGCTGCTATGGACATGGCTTGAAGATCAGCGGTGAAATTCAGTATAGACATTGGCCAAATTGAAGATGAAGCCGGGCTATTGTTATAACAGTTATTATTATTAGTCTCCGACTGTAGAAAAGTCGGTGCACTTGAAGACTTCCTCACCCCGCTGAAAACTTGACCCATTGATGACTCTCTGGATCCTAACGGAACCATGTTGGGGGCACCTGATTCGGGTTCAGTAGTTGTATGATCAGCTATTTTCGACTGCAATACTGCTAAGTCTTCTGGGGAGCGGTTGTTAAGGTCAACCTCTGATTTACGCCTTCTTACTAGCTTTTCAATGCTTTTATCGGAACCAGCTCCCTTATCGTTTGGAACAGGAACGTTACCCGTTTTACAAATCTTGGAAAAGCCATTATTTTCACTTTTTGACTTCCTGTGAAGACCGTGGGGTGTGTTGGTTTGAGTCATTTCAAAACTTTTAGCGACACCTTTCTGATCAATTGGTGGAAGACCGTAATATTCTCTTAAAGAACTGATTGATGATGAGATGTTCCTTTGGGGTGAAGATGATAATCTCAATGATCTAATTGGACTAAATGAATCTGAATATCTACGGCTGGAGGTCACCTCAGCGCTAGTTTGTCTGCAGGAATATAACCAAATTCTATTAAGCAAATTATATATGAATAAGTAATGAACATAAGCTCTGATATGCATCATTAAGGCCCTACTATACACTAATTTGACGATTGCTGACTCTAGAAGGATTGTTACTTCCATGGCAAATGAACAAAATTTTGTAATGACAAAAAAAAAAGTATAATTGAATTCGATATCATTATGAAATAATAAAGAGACAGCCTGGATAATCAATTTCATCCACAACTTTGAGTGGTTGTCAATGGTCAAATAAGTATAAAAAGTCTTGATAAAAAAAAGGTCAGCAGATTTTGGATAAGACAATAATAGTGTTGCATTTTCTTTGGAGTTGAGACATAGCAACAATAGCAATAGTACAAAAACATTAGAGAAACAATCTCACTGAGTTCCACAACTCATAGTAAACCCTAATTTTGGTATAAAATGATGAAACAAAACACCTCATTAAGAGAAAAAAGAAAAATACAATACCCTTGAGTATGATATCCATTTGAGATTACGGAAGATGGCGGATGCCTGCCTGGTAATGGTATCTTAAGCGACTTGAGCGCAAACATTTGTAAATCGGTTGTTAGGCTATTCATCTTCTTAATGTCAGCAACCTAAGACAAAAATTAACATTACATACAAAACAAACCATCATCATCATCAATTCATCATAGTCTAAATCCAACAATAAATTTACAGTAAAATCCATATAAACCATTAACAACACACCTTAAGAAGACATCATAACACATCCAGACCTAACTATAATCCATCAACTACACATAGCATAAAAGTATTATAAGTAATATCCTAAATTCATTAATCCGGTACTCACTTAAACTATGAACAAAATTTCTTAATCTTAACTTTTTTCCACAAAATATTCAGATTTATTATTTGCTTAAGGATAAAGAACTAATGCATTGTATTTACAATATTTTACATTCGAGTGAGATTAAAAAAAAAAAAAAAACTCCAGAAATTCATCAATCAAACAATCAAATAAAGGCAAACAACATGATTCCCTATGATTAACACACAACAATTAAAAATTAAAAATATATGAAAAGCAAACTACCTCAACGCCATATTTGATTGCGACACCAGCTAGCGTATCAAACTTTGTAACAGTATGTTCAATACAACCGACACCACCATTACCGACACTCGACGCACCGTCAGCAAGTTGCATTGCTGACGTAAGCGAAACACCGTTATACACCTTCGAATTAGCTGTTAATTCCATCAATAAACCCTAACTCCTCAACACTTATCGCAATAATCTTCACTTTCATCCCCAAAATTTCATACAAACCCTAAATCGGAACCTTAAATGAAAAACCTAACTGAATTAGAAACAAACGTAAAGCAATTGATTGATGATAGGGGGAAAAGGAAGTAAATCCTGTAGAATCTGATTGATGAATACGGTGTGATGATTGGAAAATGTGTGATGATAATATTTGGAGATTAGCGTTGCAGCTCCGCCATTGATGAATGCAAATTGTGAATGGAGAGAGTCAAAAGGAATTCACCATTTATAGTTGGTGAGAAAGATCAGCTGCGTATTGTACTAGTGCTACAGCATAATGTACAACGCGTACAGGTTTTAGAGTTTAGACGTGTTCAAAGTTTTTTTTTCTCAATGTTACTGTTTTGTAAGATAACTAGATGCCCGCCCTTGCGGGACGATGGCCGAGTAGTTCTCAATCAATTAAAAAAACGCTGCTATAATTTTGCTAGAAAAAAATAAAAACAATGATAAAACTGTAATTTTGGACTCAGGGCAAAACTGCAATTTTTCAGGACTAATGAGCACGTGTTAGGCAGCTCCTTTAGACGAAAAAAAAATTAAATCGAGTCAACCAATTAAAACAAAAAACTTTTATAGTTTTGCTAGAAAAATTAAAATGATGGGAAAACGTAACTTTGAACTGAGGGGGAAATCATAATTTTGTTTCAGGGATAAAATCGTAAATTAAATGGACCAATGGGGTTGAGGGCAAAATCGTAACTTGGCTGTGTGAGGAAAAAAAACTAATGGTAAAACTGTAAATTTAAACGGGGCAAAATCGTAATTTTGAATAGAGGACAAAATTGAAATTTTTAGCTGGGAACAAAAGCGTAAATTTATTTTTAAATGGGGGTAAAAACATAATTTTGAAAAGATGACAAAATCGTTATTATAAGGGAAAAAACCTAATGGCAAAACAGTAAATTTAAATGGGGCAAAATCATAATGTTGAACCGAGGGAAAAATTGAAAATTTTTAGCTGGGAGCAAAAACGTAAATTTATTTTTAAATGAGGGTAAAAGTAGAATTTTGAACTGATGCTAAAATCGTAATTTTAAAACGGGATAAAATCGTAAATTTGTTGGGCCAATAGAGGAGTGCCATACATGACTATAAATATAAACGGAAAAAAATCGTAAATTAGCAAAAAAAAAAAAAAAAAGTTGGCAGGTGGCCGCCCAACTCAGCTAATCAAATGAAAGCACTATTGCCGCTTTGGTTTTTGTTATAGTAGATTATTATTATTATTATTATTATTATTATTATTATTAAACTAAAGTGACCATGAACAGTAAATATAATTTTTTAAGTATTTGTTTTTTAATTTTTAATAGTATTTTAATTATTATTTAATTTTGTTTGGACTTAAGATAACTTCAATTTTTTAAGTATTTGTTTTTTAAATTTTAATAGTTTTTTTTAATTACTTTGATTCTTATTATACATATGAATTTAAACTGCCCATGAGCAGTTGATTACTTTTTTTGAAAGGACATATTATAATATTAATATATTATAATATTTTCTAATATTAACTCATTTATGTTTCCTTAGGCTATGCGGTATGGTGACATTCCATCTTTGGAGGACCATTCGTCACGTATGCGTCACGTCATAGACCTCCCAAGGATGGTCACTAGAGGGTATGGGAGGATGATCCTACCCCACCAGTTTTTTTTTAATTTCTATGCCCTATGTACAAGTATTGAAGCCTAATGTACAAGTCCATAACACAAACAAACAACAAAGGGGGCCCACATTTATTCTCCGTCGCAAACGGCAAGAAAGGGACGCGGAGGACAGGACGGCAGGGGGGAGGGCTGGTGTGCCGGGCGTCGCCGGGGAGGACGAAGCTGGCGACGCTGCCATACCGAGTAGCCTTACCCTATCCTAGATGTACACATTTTAACCTCAAGTTATTAACCCAATAATAGTTTTCTTCACTCTTATTTCATTAATTGTTATTTTTATAAAACATAATAACTTGATTAACGAGTTCATTTATTATTATTATATTAATATTAATTAATTATCATTTTTACAAAACATAATAACTTGATATATTTAAAAACTGGGATCTAGAAGCCATAAAAAAACATCATATCCTAACTTTTTATTGATAAGCATATTACTTTTTTTTACAAAATAAAATATCATTTTTACCTATATATAGTTGTAATAAAATTAGAACCTATTTGCTTATTTATAAAATTTAAAATTGCGACTAAATAATATGTGATGTATACTTTTATATACCATACATATATACGATATTTAGAAAAGCACGCGTGTATTGTTAGCTACAAAGAATATAAAAAAATAATCATTTTACTGTTTTTGTTGTTTATGAGATTATTAAAAACATTAATGACATAATTAACAATGTGTGCATAGATTTGTATTTTAAGATGTTATTGATTTACGATGTGTAGCCTACGATGTCGTCACAAACCGAATTGATTCCAACTGATCATGAGTAGCGGTATTAATACTGCTGAAATCGTTTCCGATATTTGTATTTATGGTCTTTGATCGATGTATCATGGTTGTTGTAACGAGTGCCGTGTACCAATACCGTAATAAACCAAACCAATACCGACCGAATTCCCGCCGTTACGCGCGGGGAAATTCTGCTAGTTATTATTATACATATTAAACTAAAGTGACCATGAACAGTAAATATAATTTTTTAAGTATTTGTTTTTTAATTTTTAATTGTATTTTAATTATTATTTAATTTTGTTTGGACTTAAGATAACTTCAATTTTTTAAGTATTCGTTTTTTAAATTTTAATAGTTTTTTTAATTACTTTGATTCTAAGTTAAAAAAAAACTAATTCCACATCTATGTTTACTTTTTTAATATGTACGTTATCGCAAGCATTGGATCGGTATTGGTTTGGTTTGTTACAATACCAGTACCATGCATGTACTTGGCTGAGTTATATAAATGAAAACTAAATTATGCATATTAAACTAAATTATATTTGTACATATTAAACTAAAGTGATCATGAATAGTAACTATAATTTTTTAAGTATTTGTTTTTAAAATTTTAATGAGTTAATTGCCCGGATAGTCCCTGTGGTTTCACGTTTTTTCATGTTTAGTCCCAAAGTTTTCAAAATAGCATGTATGCTCCCTGTGGTTTAATCATTTGTTACTCGGATAGTCCCCGGATTGGATGGATGTTAACTTATTCAGTTAATTGTGTGTAAAATTACAAAAATGCCCTTATTGTGGTAAATGCCCTTATCTGCCTCCTTTTGTCACCCGTAACAGCCCCACCACCATAATCAACCAATAAACACCATCACCTGCAACACCGCCTTTCTTTCTTCCTCTCCGATGATCATTTTCTCCGATCAAGCAAATCTTGGTTGCCGGCTGATGAAACTGTTGCACCGTCACTCAACACACGCACGCCACCAACACCCCATACCAAATCACCACCGTTGGTCACTGCTCACATATCGCCCACATCAAAATTTCTCAGGGAAAACTCTGATCGCCCACCGCCTTCATCTCCGTCAAGGAGCGTTTGATTTCGAACCCACCACCATAAACTCCAGCCACCACCTCCTTTGGCCTCGTCCACCCTCCACCGTCGACCCCCAACTTTGACTCCGACGTTAAACAAACAATCTCCGACAACCACCGTTTGATTTCGAGCCTGCAACCACCGTAACAGTAAACTATGTGGATAATTCTACAGTAACAGTAATCACCCGCTTTTTCTACCATTTCTTTGTTGTATGCCGATATGAACATACTCTTTGAATCCAGCACCACCGCCCGAATCTTGTTCAACGTCAGCAAATTGATCGAAGAAAACAAATTAAAAAAGAAGATGAGAACTTACTGAAAATATGTCTCCTCTCAACGGCAAGATACGAAGAATATAGCCTGAGAAATTAAGAAGATGGTAGGGGGATTATATAGAAAAGGAAGCGGGTGATTTCTATGGCGGTGGGTTGCGGATTGCAGGTTTGGGTTTGATTGGGAAGAAGAGGGGTTGGGTAGTGGTGGGCCCCACACTATTTATTAATAGCTTTTTTTGTTTTTTTAATAAATGTATAAAGGGTTATTTAGACATTTCATACAAACTTAACTGAGCAAACTAACTGTCATCCAATCCGGGGACTATCCGAGTAACAAACGATTAAACCACAGAGAGCATACATGCTATTTTGAAAACTTGGGGACTAAACATGAAAAAACGTGAAACCACAGGGACTATCCGGGCAATTAACTCAAATTTTAATAGTATTTTAATTATTATTTAATTTTGTTTGGACTTAAAATAACTCCAGTTTTTTAAGTATTTGTTTTTTAAATTTTAATAGTTTTTTTAATTACTTTGATTCTAACTTAATAAAAAAAAAACTAATCCCACATCTATGTTTAATTTTTTAATATGTACTTTGTTACACTACCGGTACGATACGTGCACTTGGCAGAGTTGTATAAATGAAAACACTTTGAAACCGAAAACCATAAAGATGAATACCGGTACTACCTATGTTTTTTATATGAATACCGACTCCTCATGAATAGTACCATTCAATAATAAGTAGTGGTTTCTTATTTTTTTATTTTACTTTTCAAATGAGTGTTCAATATTGAATATACATTAAACCAGTTATTTTTACCATTACTTAAATTTAAATATAATCAAGTTATACATTTTTGACACTTACAAATAAGTTATATGTATAATTGTTTTTTTCTTACCATGACGAATTGAACAATATCGTACGAACAACATAGATACTGGTATTCCTTTTTATGCTTTTTCGATGTTCCTACCGATGTGGTGATGAACCAACTACCCATACATTCGTTTTCGTACCAGTTTCGTAATAATAAAACGATCCGATATCTACCAAAAATTAACCCGCTGCGAAGCGCGAGGAATCCACTAGATATATATACATATGAATGATGAATCGTAATTTTACATTTTAAGTATGTGTTTTTTTGTAATATTTTATTTTTTCAATAAAGTTTATACGGGAATGTTAAAAAAAATAAGCATAGAACGCAAGCCAACTAAATCGATATCAACTGAAAAACATTAGTATCGATATTCGTTTTTATTGTTTTCGATCAACATAAGGTTTTTTCTTTCGATTACTATAGCGAATGCCGATAGCATAACGAACCGAAAAGATACCGATCAAATTCCCGCCGCGAAGCGCGAGGAAAATTTCACTAGTTGTAATCAATTGTAACGTAGATGGATATATAATAATATATATTGTTCAAATAATAGTTCAACTAGTTGATGCCCCGCCCGCGTTGCGGGGCGATGGCCGAATAATTCTTAATCAATTAAAAAAGACTACTATAATTTTGGTAGAAAAAAAAAACAAAAACGATGATAATACCGTAATTTTGGGCTCAGGGCAAAACTGTAATTTTTCAGGACTAATGAGCGAGTGTTAGGCATCTCCTTGACACAAAAAAAAAATTAAATCGAGTAAACCAATTAAAATAAAAAACCTTTATAGTTTTGCTAAAAAAAACAAAAACGATTGGGAAAACGTAATTTTAACTGAGGGCGAAATCATAATTTTAATTCAGGTATAAAATCGTAAATTAAATGTACCAACGGGGGAGTGATAGGAAGCTGCCGACATGACTGTAATTTTACACTAGGGGGGAAAATTGTAATTTCACCAAGAAAACAAACAAAAACGATGGACAAAATGTAAATTTAAGTTGAGGGCAAAATCGTAACTTGGCTGTGAGGAAAAAAACTAATGGCAAAACTATAAATTTATACGGGGCAAGATCGTAATTTTGAACCGAGGGCAAAATTGGAATTTTTAGCTGGGAGCAAAAGCGTAAATTTATTTTTAAGTGGGGGTAAAAACATAATTTTGAACTGATGGGAAAATCGTAATTTTAAGGGAAAAAAACAAATGGCAAAACTGTAAATTGAAACGGGGCAAAATCGTAATTTTAAAGCGGGATAAAATTGTAAATTTGTTAGGCCAATAGGGGAGTGCCAGGCAGCTGCCTGGCACTATTCCCCTGCCGCCCATGGCAGCCAATTGAAGGAAACAACTATTACCGACGATGAGGTTTGTTAATATGTAAAATACGTATTTATCTTTTTTTTAAACGGTGAACTTCATATATAAGGTTATCACACTCGCCCCACATTACCTCACTTTGGCCAAACTATGTTGTCTTAAACGAGCCCACGCTGGCTTCAAAGTTTGGCTTTTTTGGGCATTCCCTCGGGAAACCATACCGCCGGCTGCCACTTGACAGTCGTTGTGCCACCAAAAGAGCAAAACTCTCTGACGTAACACACGGTGGGATGAAAACCCGGTTGGGCTTGGGAATCAAACTGATAACCTCACCCAAGGTCTAGTCCAAATCTTTCATTGCATATATCCACCCCAGTATGACACAAGTGAGAATTGAACTTGAGTCTCCATTAGAAAACTCAATTCTCCTACTATTAGGCCACAAGTGAGGGAACAATGTCGTATATCCACCCAATGTTGTATTTATCTGATAAGGAAAAACTAATATTAAACATTAAATTTATTTAATGCAGTTTAAATTTTAACCTTTATCATATCATTTATGTTTTAATGTGTAATAAAGCTTGGCCATCCAGGTATACCTATAGACAAAACGTCACTCACGCTAGGGATGTCCAAAAAGCTCTTTGCTTGGTTTAAAATTGAGGTGAGCCGGCTCGGCTAGAAAACGAGCCTAGCTTGGGCTCGTAATGAGTTGGATTGGTTCCGTTTGGCTCGCTTGTTAATTTGGCTTGGTTTTTTTAGTTTAATATATTTTATTTTCATATACATATAATATATTACTAAAAAACTTATTATTATTTGCATGTATTTAGGAGTACAATTGAATAAGTATAAGATATTTGAGGGTTGGTTATAATGCTTATAAACTTATATTCTATTTCGTTTAAATCGTGTTTTGTTGAACTTTATTTTAGCTTGTAATGTATTAAATTGATCTTATTTTCGATATGTTCTTTTAAACTTTTGAATAATACGTTAGAGTATTGAATTTTGAAAGCTATATATTAGATTTTTCTTTTTAAATTCAAGCCAAACCTCGATTTCAAATCCGAGCCAGCTCAATTAGCTCGACCCCAAGCTTGCGCTGGTTCGGCTCGTGAGCCTTCCTAACCCACGCCAGAGACAGCACTGGTGGTCACCACTAGTTCTAAAGGAAACCTATGGTCCAAACGCCCGTTATGATAAAATGCTTGGCTTGTGCATAATATTTTATCATAAATAGGACTCTACTAGACGACATTTCCAAGAGAAAGTCACATGTCTTTTTTATATGAAAATGGATATGTCCGATAATATTATTTATATCTATATACTTTTAACAGCGAAGGAGAATATTTTATTAAGGGGCTGTTTGGTAGCCTCTTAATGACCATTCAGATGCTACCTCTTAATGGTTTAAAACCTCTGAATGAATAAGAGGTAACCTCAAGTCTGAATGGTTAAGAGGTAACCTCTGAATGGTAAATCATCACATGTCATATTCTTCTACCTTCTCATTGGTAAAATTCTTAATGATTCTATTAAGAGGTAGCCTCTTAATGACCATTCAGATGCTACTAAACAGCCCCTAACTTTCACAACTAATAAAACAACCATATTTCCAGTAAGATGCTAATGAACACAGTCTATTACAATCAATCAATTTGAAAAAATCAATACATTGAAATTAATCCAATTCTCCCTACAGATTAGGAGGATTGGGTTAAATTCACGAAGTCATTTTGTCTAATAAATTATTATAGTTAAAAGGAAGCTGCTTGCATTATTTTATATTAAATGCTTTTGTTCAATAGTCAAATTTTATATTAATACAATAAAAACATGTTGACATGACTAATAATAAAACGTTGTTTTAAAATAATAATATAGAAGTTTGTCCATAAATTAAAAAAATTATTTGATAAACGGAGAATTCAATCTAATATATTTTAATATAGAGTATATATTAATTTGAGTGGCTTGTTATTATAAGAGAGAAAATATAACTGTTTATCAGTAAATTTAAAGAAAACATTATTCATCATCTATAAATTTTTAATATTTTTGAAACTAGATGTGAGTGGAGGAGAAAAAAAAATGTAATGATAAAAGTTGAGTTATGAAACTTATTTTAGCGGATTGAGTCAGGTCACTAAAATTATGTGTTTTTTAGCGTAAATCTAAGGTTCTTGATTCGGTTTGTAAGTTAATAGATTTTTATATATGGTTTACAACTTCACTATTCTAATTTTACGATTTCACCTCACATTTCAATTATAGCAACGAACAAACTTAAACCTAAACACAATCACATATCAGTTACAACAACCAACAAACTTAAATCTAAGGGGGGTCGGTATGATTTCGGTGACTCCATTGGGGCCCATTTCGATGAGCGGTGAGTTGGGTTTTCGGTGTATAGTCACCGCTGCGGGGAAGAGGAGGGAATAGGAGGAGAGAGAGGGTTTAATGGTGGGTCTCAACCCCTTTCAACCAATCAATTTGTTTTTTAATTTTTTACCACTCTTTAGGTGTTTGAATCATTGCCAGTGATTGAGTGTAAAATGGAAAGTGAAATTGAGACTTGACATTGGCATAATATTATTCGCTGGACAATAACTCAAACACCCTAAAGTGTTTGAATCATACCCTCCACCCTAAACACAATCACATAGCACTTAATAAAGTACAATTTAAAGAACAAAGTTCAAAAAATCGAGATGGTTTTGGATTAGGCGGCAGGAGACAATCCAATCTGTAGCCTTTCCAATGGTAGGAAGCATGAGGCAAGCAACCCTCTGGCAATGAACAACTACACAGTGAAGGCGTTCAAGAGACAACTTTGTGTGTGTGGGGGGGGGGGGGGTGTTTCAGAACTGGGGCTACAAAGGAACCGAACGGTCAGTGAACACTTTGTGAGTCGTTAGACGGGAAGCTCGTTTGTGTTTGTTCATTTAATAAATGAACGAACCGAACAAAAAATTTCGTTCGTTTAGTTAAATAAATGAACATGAACAGAGGCTTTGTTTGTTCGTTTATGTTCGTCAACGTGTTCGTTTGTATGTGATAGTTTATTAACGTTTTTAGTTTTTATATTTTATCTAAATACTTCAAAATTCTAATAAATAAAAATATGTAATTTCGTAAAAAAAAACAAACGTGCATTTGGACGACAAGATGATGGAGGGTCCAACATTGATCCAATCAGGAAATGTCAAGTGGTAAAGCAACAAGATTTTGAAAATAAGGGTAAGAATGTCATCGCCCCCAAACCTCAGGGGGTAAAATTGCATGGTGTAAGAAGTTACCAAAATCGCATGTTTATAAACCAATTTCGCATGTTGATTCTGAATCGCGTACAGTTCGTACGTTAAGGGATTTTGTACGTTAGACAGTACAAAATCCCTTAACGTACGAACTGTATGCGATTCAGAATCAACATGCAAACACTAGTACAAAAGTGACCATTAGACGCGGTTAAAATAGTTTTTAGTCGCGGTTTTGAACCCCGACTTAAAATGTCGTGGCTAAAAATGTATTGTTTATCAGACGCGGTTTGTTAAACCCCGTCTTAAAATACACCACCGCGACTTAAAAATTGTTACTACTTTTTGGAAAATGTTTTTAGTCGGTGTTTTAAACCGTGACTTAAAATCACTTTATAATTTTATATCAGCTTTTAGTCAGTGTTAGAGGAACCGCGACTTATAAGCAATTATGTAAAAAAATATGCAATTAAATTTTAAACAAATAAAAATAATAATTTGTAGTAAAAAATAAAAAAAACTGCACTCCAAATTTCAAACAATCAATTCATACATATATTCAACATAATAATCCGAACAAGCTCAAATCGACCCAATACACATTCAACCCGAAAGTTTACACGGGTAAAATAACAATCATTACTTAATCTATTCAAAACTATATTACTATCCATAAAAAAAAAACTACATTTAAACCAAGAAACACCCAGCCCGTTAAAAAATAGGCATCTCCTTCCTTGTCTTTTCTATTTCTTCATTCGTAGCCTACTTCGTGTCTGCACCAAGTTTCGTCGGTGGCCGTCAATATCTTTAACATAGCTTTAAGCTCAACTCTTTTTTTCTTGCATGTTCCTCTTCAATCTCTTTTCACATTTCATGATATATAATGAACACGGCATCAACTATCAACAAGACAAACAAAAAACGACTAAGTGAAATTTCGGTTTTGGAAGTAGTAAAAAAGCAAGTTAGTTATGTATCTATACATAACCAAAGCTTAAAATGTAACTAGTAGTTAAATGGTATGGGGAAGTTTATAATCTGCACACAAAACATCATAATCATTTATGTGAAAATGACGCAAGTTTTTAATCTAATAAAATTCCCCAGGTCCATTTTTATACAAGGCATATTAGCTTGATTCTACTAGTGGGAAAGCCAAGATTTCTACCAAAGTATGCTTTATCATTTCAGATTTAAGATATTTTCTTTTACACTACCAAAAGATTGCAAAATATTCGTTTGATGATATATGGAGTCTTAACCCAAAGTCCTGAACAAATTAAGCCTTTTCCATATAATCTTAATGTCAGTTAGGCTACAACACAGAATTACATAGTTGGCTAGCAAACAAAGAATAAAACTGGCCCATGACAATATACCAAATAAAAGCTATCTATTAACCTATTCAGGCAACCAACACATAATTCTCACACATAAAACAATCTTAACTTGATATTACCTGAAGCTTCTCATGTTGATGTGGATTTTTGCAATGTTGATTTGCTATCCCAATACATACAGATGTTCAAATAAGCACCTAAAGTAGTCAAGTGTTACCAGCTGGTTGATTTCCCTTAAAGAGTTGTCCATTAAAGGTAGAAAAGACCTTCAAATCCTTTACGAGAATTTCAATAGCTTTTGCAAGGTCACTCCTGAGATCGACAACTCAAATAAAATAAAATAAAAACTTACGTAGAAAATGAACTTGGCGAAGATATAAATATACTATTTGGCTTGCCTATCAAGGGCTTCCAGGTACTTGTGTTTCCTAGCATTATTCAAATGGGGTATCCCACTTAACTAATCAGATTTCATTGGTAGGAGTTAGGATCAATAACACCATCACAACTGCAAACAAATGAACTTCAATAGATCAAAACAACAAACAATGAATTAAAAACACATGGAACAAAACCAAGCCATCAAAAACTTACATAACAGCCTTCAAAGTGAGGGTTTTTCAAAATCAGCAACCTTCTCTACCATCTTATTCATAACGATAGCAGACCACAACCATCTTATTCTAGAATAAAGACGTGTTGAGGATTAGAGATATGGGTGGCTGAATAGAAATAAGAATCCAGTGCCCATTATGTGATTCAACTAAGGTTCTAGTTTACCACTTATTTCCTTTAATATGACTTGTTTTAATGAAGCAACAATAATATAATCACATGATGGTACAATAACAGTAATAGAGCAGTTCACATTATCTGCTGATGCTACTACTGTTAGTAACATAAATCGTGTTGATATAACAAGTGAAAACATTAATCAATTAAATAGCAGAAACAAAAGAATACAGAGGTAGACTTAAACATACCACATAAATATATGATGTTTGTTATCCGACAGAAAAAGCAAAATGAAAACAATAAATGTATTCTACTTAAAAGCAAACTCTGTTCTAAAAAAAGCACCAACTTTGAAATCCCCACAAAAAAAAAACCCTCAACGCAAGTACGAACTGGAACAGAGGAACTAGATACAGGGCAATAAGAAATTAATAAGATTGCAATCAAGCTATTAAATAAAAAAACAAAAACTAAAAACAAGATTAAAAAATCGGAATCGCATGTATCCACAAAACTGAAGCAAACAAAGATAATTTCTACATAGCAACAGAGGGGAATAGTATAGCAAAGTTAACCTATTTTTTTGTGATCCATACCTTTTCGTCGCGTTTTGCTTTATTGACTATCGGGATTGCAGTCGGCGTCTCTGGCTTTGACTTGAAGATTCCTTCATGTCGGCATGACAGTGTACCCGCACAGCGATTGGGAAGATTGCCTTGCTCTCTGCTGGATCTTGGGTTTCAAAAAGAAAGGTCGTCATGTTTAATTTTGGGGTAGGTTTCAAAAGATAAAAGAAGTTTGGGATTTTGTGATGGGCGGGAAGAAATATATTTCAGGGTGAATCGTAATTGTGTTGGGCGGGAAGAAATAAACTTTAGGGTGGATAGATATTTTAGTATTGGGTATCGGTGCCGAGTCTGATCTTAACTAAGCTTGAGTTCGAGCTCGATTAACTTATCAAAGTTTGAGCGTGAACTCAACACAATTCTAGTTTTTTTCAAAAGCTCGAGCTCGACTCCTAGATAATTTTTCAAGCTTGAGATTGGCGAGTTTATTATTTACTAATTATTTTATTTTAATTATAATTATTATTTAATATATAACTTAGTTTTTTTCATAATTTTATAAATAATAATTGTTTTTATCGAAGTACATATTCAATATATTAATTAAAATTTTATATTAATAGTGGGCTCGTTTAGGCTTGTGAGTCGGGTCAAACTCGATAAGCGAACCTCACCTGGATCGTTTACTTATCGGAGTACACATTTGAAGGTGACGTTACCCTTGGCTAAGTGGTTTGAGTCAGCAGGGATACAATCCCAAGTAGCCGGTTTAATGTATTAATAATAGTTTACATATGAGGGGATCAAGTCATTCGCACCCCCCATCCAATACCAGTGGGTATTGAAGGAGGTCCTAGTAAGCTTGACCCAGGTCCTTGCAGGATCTATACACTGAACAAGGCAAGAACCTTACCAAACCATTCTCTTAACCCCCGACCAGGTAGCCAACATATCTCTATATAGACCGTAGAGATATGAATGGTGTAAATCTTTTACTTTATATAGACAGTAAAGTAATGCCAAGACACCACGGACAAATGATAAAGAAGTTTCACCTTCAACATAAGAAACTAGTTATTAAAGTCATAAATACAAAACCAAATAAAAAGTGCGAAAAGATTAAAAATCAAAAGTAATACATTAAAGACATGTCTTCACCAAGTGATGTAAGAGACTTAGCCAAACATGGTCTTTGATTGACAAGAACTCTTACTATCAATCTTGGATCCCTAGACTACTACACACTCTAAAGGTGGATGATGGATGATGGTTGTGGAGTGGTGGCAAAGTGAAAGAGTAGTGGTTTGCCAAGGGATGCCTTTGAAGTGAACCAAGCACCCCAATTTATAGCATGAACAGAAGCCCGGCCACGGCCCCGTGCCCAGCGAACACACCCCCGTGCCCAGCGGACACGCCCCCGTGGCCATCTCTTTCTCTTCCTTCATTAATTGCTTTTGTCAGCATTGGGCTCCACACGGCCCGTGTTCGTTGGGCACAACACCGTGAGCAGAAGCGTATCTGTACTACCAAGATTTTGCAAGATTCTGCGAATCTTAGCGTTGACCACGCCCCGTGCTGAGCTGGGCACTCCCCCGTGGTGGGCGTAGAAGCTTCCACAGCTTTGTACTTTATGCTGACATCTGACCAAGCCCCCGTGTCTAATGGGAATGGGCTGTGGTCAGCCTTCTGTTTCTTGTTTTTGCTCTTGGGGATGCTGTCGAGGGGTCGGGCATGTCACGTTTATTCTTTTTCTTTGTATTTATGTTGGTTTTTGTTGTTTATTTGTTCCTTTTGCCCGTTTAAACTCATTTGGTCTTTTAAATTCAAAAGGAAGACAAAAACACACTTTTTCCAACATTAGTACTAAAAAAAAGGTTAGTTTTATGCCTCATTTGATGTAATTTATATTTTGCATTTTGCACACATCATGTGTGTTTTATAGATTGTAGTTGTTTGTTTATCTAATGAACCGTTTGATTAGCGAGTATTGAAGCAATCTGACAGGAGTTGATATTTGTAAGGTGTTTGGGATTGCCCAACTGAAACTGCTATCACATAGTCATTCACAGCACATCTGCACTTAACTCCACTGGAGCACTTAACTCCGACAAGACTGCCTCCCAAAGAGCTCCCTACGGCAGTGAACAGATAGAGAGACGGAGAAAGAGACGAGATAGAGAGAGATAACGGGAGTGAGATCAGACGACAATATGGAAGGTTGAACGGTGCTTCTCTAATGGTCGGAATATCGCCGGAGTGTCGGAATACGCTTCTCCGGTGGTTGGAAAGAGTTTAATAAAAGAGGGTTTAAACGTGTCGTCTTAGGTAAAGCACAGAGGGTAATATTGAAGTTTACTATATAAATATAGGTAAGATTACAAAAATACCCTTTTGGTAATGTTACAGTTTTACACCTTAGGGGGGTAATATTGCAGCGTTTTTCAAAAGTTAAGGGGTAAGACAGCAAAATTTTCCTGGGAGTGGGTAAGAGTGCCAATCGCATCTAAACCCAGTGTGTAAAATTGTAGTATACTCTTTAAAAAAATTGGCAGCATTCCCCCTAAATTCCCATTTTTTTTTTTCTTAAATGTCATCTCATTAAAATGTATACACATCCTAAGTGAGACTAAATATTCAAAAAGTTGTCATGAACGGAATAATCCAAAAATTTATCTCCATTGGATAAATTTTGGACAGGTAGTTAACCTAAATGTATACGTATATCAATATGTAAATATAATATTTATACCTATATTATGTAAATATATATATATATATATATATATATATATATATATATATAATATTTATATACATTTAATAAAGAATAAATTATTTTTAAATAAAAATAATTATAAAAACTTTAACATAGACATAAATTGTTACTATATATAAAATAAAGTTTGATGTCAAAACATAGTGGTAAATGTAAAAAAGTTAAACTATAACAATAAAAAGCAAGTAAAAACACATAAAACACTATGTAAAACAAAGTTTGATATTAAAAGATAGTTAAATTATAACAATTAAAAGCAACTAAAAACACATAACTACTAATTATCCAATTAAATATCACATTAATATCATTAAAAAATGTAGAATTTTGGTGGAGATTGTGGCTGGATGATTTGTTTTAGTACTAAAAAAAAGGTTAGTTTTAAATATACTATTTGGCTTGCCTATTACACCATGCGAAATTTGTTTTTAAACTAACATGCGAAAATTGTTTTTTATACAAACATGCGATTATTTTCTTGGAACATGCGAATTTAAATTTTTTTTAAACATAACGTGCGAAATTGATATCGCGTACAGTTCGTACGTTAAGGTATAGGGTGGGGTTCTAGAGTGAACACTAGTGTATTTGCAAACTGAGTGAACAAATCCTGGCAATTGATTTACACACGTGTATGGCTAGGATTTCATCATCAAATTGTAAATTACACTAGTGTATTTCGTTATCAAATCCTGACCATTAATTTACACACGTGTATGGCCAGGATTAGTTCACTCAGTTCGCAAAAACACGCTAGTGTTCACTCTTAAACCTAATCCTATATATATAAATGAAAACACTTTCATGATTTGTACCATCTTGATTTTTAAAGCAATAATATGGATTTCCATTATATAACATTATTTCTTATTGGAGACGTTCTCAAAGATCAGAATAAATGAGCTGAATGCGTGAGCCTTATTATATGTAATAGAAAAGTGTTCGTGTACAGGGACGGAAAACATAGACATTGTCATGGTATACGGAGTGGCATCGGTTTCCATCGGTAAACTGGGTTTACCTATTGGGAATACCACCGTCAACATAAGTTTACCGATCAAACTTGGTCTCATGCGGTGAACCTTCACCGAATCGGGGAGAGAGAGGGGGTGTGTGGCGGGGTCCATGCCTTCTCAACCAATCACACATTTTTCCCTTTTTTTAAATAATTTAACTATTCCAAAGTGTCTAACCACCTCTAACGTTTTTGAGCAATAGATAAATAGGTAAATAGGTAAAATGACGTGGCACTGTTTGATTGGTCGATTTGAAAGTTTACCTATTGAAAGTGTTTAACCACTCCCTATACTCTCAGAGTGTGTATAGTTCGGTTAGTTCGGTTATTATCCTCAATCAAACCGAAGTCATTTTTCAGTATATTTTATTAACCAATCAGTTTTCGGTTAATCAGTTTGGTTTATTCGATTTAATTGACGGTTTTTTATTTGATTCGTTTAATTTCGGTTAATAGCCAAAACCAAACTTAGATTAAAAAATTTTCTTAAAATACATGATATTTGATGTATAAATATATAAAATAGAAGTATAAAATATGAAATATATGAATTGGAGGTATGCAAGCTATAAATATATGAAAATACGAATGATTCAGTTAAGTTCGGTTCCTTTTGGTTAAACGAGGCTACAAAAAAAACCGATAACGGTTTTGGTTCATTCGGGTTTTGGTTAATTGGTTCAGTTTCGTCTGTTTTCGGTTAACGTTTCATTTATTTGTTAACCACGTAACATATCAAATTTTTTTAATTAAAAAAACTATAGCAATGCTATACTCAAATTAAAGAGAATAAATTACTCGTTTTTATGATGTACATTTTAAATACTAATGTACAAAAAAAAAATATGACCGTTTAAAATCGTGAGAGTAATTAGTTTTTTTATAAGAGGATAAAGTGTAACTATAAACTAATTATCTATAGAATTAATGTGTAATTCTGATGAGAGATTGTAATTAAGCTTGAAATTTCCGATCGGGGGTCGAAAACGTATATACCTAAAAAAAATTATAAAACCGGGGGGTCGAAAATGTATATACCTAAAAAATTCTATACAAAAGCTACATACCAGGCACTACTGAGCGAAAAGTTCGGGGGGTCGGGCGCCCCTCTCTGCCCCCACAAAGCTACGCCCTTGGAAAGAATAATTTACCCTCATTTCAGGTTGTAAAAAGTTAACTTTACAAACAACACCGGAAAAGCTCTTAAAAACAAAAAAAAATAAAAAGGGAAAAAATAACGCCGAGCGAAAAGCAGACGTAAAATCTTTGAATCACGCACGCTCGTGAAACACAGAAAAAAATAACTAAGTCCATCCAGGACCCGAGTGTTGGACGAACTTGTCAAACGCAGAAAAATAGATGTCACGCGACGGGTCAGTCAAACGGGAAAAAATATACGAAAAAATGTTGAACCCCACGCGCATGCTGCGCTGCTTTAACTCACAAAAATTAGAACGAAACGAAAAAGTTGGGAAAGATGAAAAGTATGGGGGACCAAAATTGAAAATAAAAAAGAGTTGCGATTAAATTGCAAAAGATGAAAAACGTTGGGTTAAAAGTAAAAAAAACAAAAGGTCTAAATTGCAAAATTGAAATTATTTATTAATTTTAGATAAAGATAAGGATAAAAATAAATAATATCTATATATTGGTTATTAACTAATTAATATTAATATTAAAAGAAATTTGTTAAACAAATATAAATACAATTTATGAGTTTGAAGGAGAGAATGCCATGTGACATTATTTGGAGTCTTTTATTATAAGTTAGATTATATATCTAATCTAATCTAAATTATAATAAAAGACTACAATTAATGTCACATGGCAATACCTCCTACAATCTAATTTTTTTATTAAATTTAATTTTTTATTTGTTTTGGTTTGGTTTTTATATATATTTGAAAACTAGGTTATAACCCCGTGTATTACACTGGTCGAATAAATGAATTTTATATACTAAATAATAAAATAATATATCTTTAAAAACCTCTTTTATTGCACGGGTTGAATAAATATAATTTTATATATTAAATAATAAAAAGTTATATCTATAAGAACCATATTGTACGGGTTGAATAAATATAATTGTATATACCAAATAAAAAAGTTATATTTTTAAAACCGCTTGTTTTACACGAGTTGAATAAATGTAATACTGTTTACCAAATAATAAAATAATACATCTTTAAGAAACCTCCTTTATTACACGGGTTTAATAAATGTAATTTTATATACCAAAAAATAAAAAAGTTACATCTTTAAAAATATGTGAATTACACGGGTTGAATAAATGTAATTTCCTTTACTAAATAATAAAAAATATATATCCTTAAAAAAACCCCGTGTATTGTACGAATTGAATAAATCTACTTTTATATATCAAATAATAAAAAGTTATATCTTAAAAAACCTCATCTATTACACGGGTCGAATAAATGTAATTTTGTATAGTAAATAATAAAAAAGGTATATCTATAAAAAACCACGTGTATACACGTTTAATAAATCTAATTTTATATACCAATAATTAAAAAGTCATATATTGCAATATACTAATGGATATTATTATTATTATTATTATTATTATTATTATTATTATTATCATCTAATATAATATTTTGGTAAAATAATATAAATATAAATTTAATAGTCAAACATAGATCATTGTGTAATTTTATCACCATACACGTGAATATTAGCCATAAACTATAAAAAAAGTAATACCTCCAAAAGGGTTAGAAAAAAAGACGTTGAGGGTTCAGATGTTAAAAAATTCCTTTTTGGGCTAAAAGGGTAAAAGTGATATAACCACAGGGGCCAAAATCGTAATTTACTCTAATATCAATTTAGATAACTAAGTTTGAATTTGAAGTAAATAGATAAATATAAAAGTAATAATTAAACTAAATAATATTTAGTAGAAGGATTATCTATAATTAATTAGAAAAAAATTAAACTAAAATTATAATTATCCATAAGACATGGCCCAATATGATGACAAGTGTCCTTAAAGTGGTTTCTTTTATTATATGTACTAGCGGTAAGACCCGTGTGCAAACACGGGTCGTTTCTTAGAAAACCATGCATAGCCCATATTGACAGAGAGTAAAAAAGTAATTAGTGCAGACTTATAAAATTGATATACACTAATGGTCAATAGGTTTATTCAACAACAATTCCATTATGTTGATAGCAAACTACTGTTGTCTATTAACTGTTAAAAACCTCTGTTGCTTTCCAACAGACTTTCCTAAAAAATGTTATCCATTATCTCCAACAGAACTTGCCAGATGGAAAGATATTAAACAGATATGCATGTTAGTCAACCTATGTTAAAAAGTTCAGTCAACATAAATTATAAAGGTTAGTAAACAGATGTTAAGAGAATAATGTTATTAACAAAGAATTTAGTACTCTCATTAAAAATAAGAGCTGCAAACACGAGTCGTTTCTTAGACAAACATGCATAACACATATTAATAGAACATATAGATACGTGCATAGATATTGTACCAAAACGTGTTATCTATTATAGCTAAAAGACAACTATAAACATAGAATATCGATTAATATATCAATTACATACAATTTAACTGTTTACCCAAAAAGACAATATAAACTGTTTATAGACATACGTACTTCTAGGAGGTTGAATACAACTTAAAGACCAACAAACATTAACTACAAAAACACAATCACCTGCCTCAAAAACTTTCAGCAAAACTAAATCAAGTAATGCAGCGGAATTAAAATGGAAATAAACTTTGCACAAAATCAAACAGGGAAAATGCTTTCAACACACATTTTAAAATAGAACTGAATGATTGAATTTATTTCAAGATTCAAGTATTTCTTCAATAATCCGTTTAACCCCTACTTTCACAACGTAATCCTCTGCTTCTTTATCTGCTGCTGTTATTTTATCCATCTCGTTTTGATTCCTTCTTTGGTAAAGGATGACAGCAGGTGGAGCAGTGGATCTCCTGAATTGTTGCTTTTGTGGCTCAGCTGAAACCACCTCTTCAGGATAATCAGGCTTTTGTGGAATATTAGGATTTTTCTTCCTTAGTTCTTCCAGCATTTTGTAAGATGCAAACACTTTATCCTCTTTCCATCTTGACACTTGATTCTTTGACCCAAAACCAGCTGTAATCAGCTTTTCTTTCATCCTCTGAAGCTGCAGAGTCCTTTCTGGTATATTTTTCTTAAACTTTGCTCAGATAGGAGGAGTCTGCTTCACCTTGTTTTTGATCATATCTTGAATTCTGGCTGCTTCACTTTCAAGCTCACTAATGGTCCATTCTTTATACATGTACCTTTCTCCTTTATACGTTTTGTAAGCGATGATGTTATCAAGATAATCTTTTCTCAAGCTTTCATCTGCTCTTTCTGATAGTTGCTGACAAATTTTTTTTGCAAACTGCTCCAGTGTTCTGACTTGAGTTAGCAGGTATTGATAGTATCTTTGTATTTCCTTATCAGATTTACCATGTGAATTCCTTTTAGAGATATCCCCTGCTTGTTGAGCTTTTAACCTCATATATTCTTCAATATTGTTTGGCCTAGGATATCCTTCAAGAGATGGAAAACTCCTTTTAGCAGGGTCATCTTCAGTGTAGAAGGATTTAATCTCCTCTCTAACTGCTATAAGCTCTAAAGGGTACTGAGCACTTGCAGGAGTGATGGCAGTGTTTGGTTTTTCAACTTGTGCTGAAGAAAGAGGAACAAGGTTTGGAATAGGTACAACTGGCAGTAATTGTGTGGATGTTTATGGTGGTGAAGTGTCATCATCTAGGACAACATTGGTTACCATTCTCCTTTTGGGTTCAGGAGAGGTGAGTGGTGTTTTGATGGATTGAGTGGTAGTGATTTGAGTGGAAGGTTGCTGACTAACAGTTGTTGGAACAACTGGTGTTTCAACCACTGTTGTCATTACAACAGATGATGTGTCATCTGAAGTCTTCTGCTTTTTTGTAAGGACCTTAAAAAATGTCCCTAAACGACCCGTAAATGAAAACCCGGACCTCTGAAACCCTAACACACATGAAAAACCAAGAAAAACAAAAGTTAGAGTTTCAGGCGGGCCGCGTAAAGGTAAGCATAACCTTACGCGGGCCGCGTCAAAGTGAAGTTTGACCGGATAAGCGTCCAGATCCACGTGGCATCCACCTAGCAACCCTACTCGTGACCCAGCAAACCTACACGTAGACTAGGTGGCCAAGCGGGCCGCGTAAGGATCGAGCAAGGGTTCACGCGGGCCGCGTGAGACCCATTTTTCTGCTATAAATAGAACAGGCCATGAGCAGTTCACTGGTTTCGACGAAAACTTTCAAAAAAAAAAAACGAAGTTCTACTGCTATAATTCGAAATTCGCTTTCAAAATAGTGAGGTGCTGCTACGATACCGGGTATTAACTCGATCGCTGCTACGATTCAATGTCCGATCGATTGAAACTATCCGATAAATGTTGAAGTGCTGCTCAAATTAGGGTTATACTTTGTCATTCGTCGTGAAATCGATGGATGTTTAAGTATTGCACTTTGTCATTTGTCGTGAGGGTTTTTATCTCGTGAGTTATCGTAAATGCTGTATTAGTTACTGACCTAGTTCGTGTGCATTGTTGTTTAAATTAGGTTACAAGGCTAATCAGTAGGCTAAACTCTGCCTGTTTAAATCTGCAATGTGAGTCATTCTCTTTTATCAAAAGTATTTTACAATACTCAAATTATTTTCAAATGTTATAATTACAGGGATTAAGTCATGGTTATCTTGAATCACTGGCTAATTGGGGTATTGTGCACATTACTAATTTCTCACAGTTAGGCTAATAAATCCTAACCGTGATAATCATCACTACTTGGGGAAAGACCCAATAGTGGTATGACCATCGTCACCAGGTGACACGGCACCAGATAAAAATAAGATAAAAGCCATTGTAATCGCTCTTATGCTGTAATTTATAACTATGTGTCATTTTATCAAATTGAGTGACTCACCAGTATTTCCCCGCTGATAAAATATTTTTAAAACATGTTTCAGGCGACCCGCTGTAAATCAAAGAAAACGTGCTACAGAGCACTAACAAGCTTGAAGAGGTGGCTCAGTTAAAATGAAGAAACATGTTTTAATAAATCAGGGAATTTCCTAGTAAAATTTCTCTATTGTAAATTACGGGGTTTATCCCGAATTATGAAATAAAATAATCGGGCATTTTCAAGTTTTTGAAAGATCTTGATAAATCTTCCGCTGTCGCATCAAATAAATACCACGGGTTCCTGTCCCGCGGCTCCTGACCGGGTAAAACCGGGGCTGGGGCCGTGACAGGAAAAGGTGGTATCAGAGCCACTGATTTAAGCCTATTAAGTATTTAAAATACTTAATTTTCCTGATTATCATTTTATGATTATGTGTTTTTATCTTGACTATCTGTTAATATACAGTATGAGTAAGCAAAGAATTTCGGATATCTATCTTAAATTAGATAGTCCACCAAAAGATAAGGGAACTTCATCCCAATCAAATTCCTCAAAACACTCAGCAGATACTGAGGAGGGAATATTTGTTCGTAAGGCACAGTTTGAGAAACCCCTTACCCCTAATAAAAGAAGTTGGATTATTAGAAAAAGTCAAGAGAAAATAAAGAAGTCACAGCCAAAAGGAGTGATGATTAAGGAAACTCAGGAAATAGGCAATAATCCGCCATGGGAAGATGAGTTAGATGAAAAAACGGGCAGATCTCTATATGTTAGCCACTACAGCAGTAAATGCTAACTTTTAAATACCCAAACCCAGTACTAGCACCCATATCACCTACAATCCAGAAACTTTAATATTTTAGTTGTATTAAAAACAAATATTTTGTTTCAATAAAATGGTTTATTAGATATTCATTAATTTTTTTTATTTGCCATTCTGTGATTATGTGAAAATTTAATTTACAAAATTTTAACCTAGAATTTTGTATACTTCCTCATATTTGCTAAACAACATGAATGAGTTTTCTAAAGCCCTTCAGAATCTCAATCTCTATCTTGTAAAAGTGAAAGTTTCCAGAGACTTTACTGGTTACTTGGCCAATGTGGAGGAACCTATGGAATTTCAAGCTCCACCTCCAGAGAAATCAAAGCCAAAGAAAAGAAGAAGATTTGTGGGATGGAGGCGTGTGCGCAGAAGGAAACCAGCAACTAGGAGAATTCCCAAGATAGAAAATCCCATGGATAAAGGAAAAGGGATCGAGATTGGGGAAAGTTTTAGGCAAATAGGGATAGAAATTGGGGAAAGTTCTAAGCAAGCCGAGGAATTACCACTGCAGGAAGAATTAGATTGCATATGGGCAAGTTGTGATATCCTCAGTCCTATCAATTGAAAGGATCGTGTTCGCGACCTAAACGAGTCGGTTCAGAGGAATTCCATCAAATACAGGTGCGGAAAACAAGTATTTGATCTATAAACAGCTTAATCTTCACTTTAACACTGATTTGTATTGATTAGAAAACAATTACAATCAGTTCTCACACCGGCAGCACCTCGGTATGGAAATCACACAAAAACAACTTATAATTTCGCTTGACACTAAACTCCTATATATAGACTTCAAGGTTTCGCTTGGGATGGACATCAGCATGTCTCAAGCGAAATCTGATGAAATGATTTCGCTTGAGATGCTTCAAGCGAAACCTTCAACTTAAACTATTGTTCAAGCGAAATCTCACTAAATCTATCACATTTTCTCAATTTACGTGCCCTGATCTTTTCTAACTAGTGTAAGACTCGAAACAAGACGAAGTCGACAGATGTAGTGCACCAACAGACTCCCCCTCAGATGTTGACGAGTCGACTATCGAGTCACAACAACACTGTATCTTCATATCTTCATTCTTGATCAGTCTCTAGGCTTTTCTCTCTCTATCTTCTTCTCCAGAATCACCTGGCTCTATCAGACTCCCTCTCACGATTTGCTGGCATTCATTTGTTCTTCAGCAATATCTGCATCAGGATCGATGTCTGACTCAAATTTTGTCTACAAGATCATTGCCTGAATCTTATCTAATTCTCTTGATCAGATCTCTTGATTCCTTAAGTTCATCAGCATCAGCAGCTAGCAAACTTTAGATTCATGATTAGATTCTGACTTTCATAAGCTTTGAATGAATTAATCTGGCTCACCTGTAACAATCTTAACCCAGAAATAAATTTTCTAAATTCAACAATTTAAATGCACCAACAATCTGATATAATCAGATAACTTTCTCTCATATCACAAACAAATAATGAACCAAATGTAGGTTTTTTAAAAATACCAATTGTAGGATTTTAACAAACCTTTTGACATATTAAGATTCACTCCCCCTCACAACCAAGTCATCATGTTTAGCACTTGAAATTTTGACAATCAGCTTTCCAATATCAGTTGTCAAAAATCTTTTTGATATTTTTAAAAAAATTATGCTAAAACACACTGAAAATCTTTTTGTAATTTTTATTGTAAAGGAATGCAATAAAGAAATATATACAAACAATATTTTTGTGAGTTCGTGCAAGAGGATCATATCAGTTTATGAAACATATCACTAACACCGTTAAGCTTCATTTCATTTTAAGATCTAAACAATTTACCTAGATTGTCAGTATATTTGTCCACTTAAATTTTCACACAAAGTTCAACTTATCCGAGATACGATGTTAATGTTTTAAGAGACTTAAACTTATCCGTGTGTCCCACTACTTGAATATACTCCAGTATCCAGATCCCAATATTCAGTCTTATAGGTGAATATACCACAGATGATATCTGTCAAGGGAATAAATTATAGTACGAGGGCCGTGAGAGCTCAGGTCGATACTCCCGTATACGCAGAGAGATGACGGCTTCGACTTTTGGTGTGTCCCCTTTAGAGGATCTTTTGTTTCAACAGCCATGATTAGCATTTTTCAATGATTCATCATTTTTAGCTGAGGGTGAGCTATATTTCAAGCAAATGTAAAGTATTCTCCGGGGACTAGGCCATTGCTTCCGCAAAATCAGAAGTCCCGGGATAATACCCCAGATATCACTGAGCATAAAGACCTAGTATCTCAGAATAAGGGACCTTTCAAACAAGATTTCAGGGGTTACCTATATATCCAAGTTTGTGTTAACCCACAAAACAAGCAAGTTTGAAATTTATGTTTATATCTCGTCACAATCTACTAAATGTGCGAAAACCTACTGACATATCCACAGTAAGATTGTTTATCACATTTTTCTTTCCAATTCTTTAGCATGTTGTGATAGTCCACTGATGTACTATCATTTCCTCTTTTATGCAACAAAACTCATTTTTGAATTTTATCATGTTTTTGTCTTTTTCAAAATTTTCAAATGTTTTTGGATTTTCTGAAATTTTTACTCCCCCTAAAATACAAACACATGAAAGGAAATTTGAAAATAAACTATACAATAAAGTGACAACTGATATCGAATCGCATCAAATCGCCATTCACTAGGCATAAACAATCAGAACTCCCCCTATCACAAAACTATTTTCTCATTTAGATTTCAAAACACTTAAGTTTGTTTTAATCAAAATGATTTTTCCGGAAAATAAGTTTTGATGATATAATCATTTATAAATTCGGGGTGTGGTTCATCACATTGTCTATTCTTAACCACTTGTAGCAAATCAAGTACAAATTAATGTCCCTGATTTACCACTTGCATGTATGCACCTTCTATACCAGTTGTAAAAATTATCACATGTAGAACATAATACCACTTGTAGGAATGTTACGTCTACATCACTATTTTACCAATCAAAATGCCGATTCCTGCTTCACACTTACCATCCTGGAAGCTCCGGCGTAGTCATACAACCTGTAAACATTCAAACACTATCAAAATCTTTCAACCAAAAACTTCAAACATTAGAAAGATGCCGATTCCTGATCCACGATATAAACTTGGGATCTCCGGCAAGTCCTAAGACTTTAAGGAAAGCAAACTTCCACCCAAGTCTTATTTGACTTGGTGGCTTCCAATTCCTGAGCAGTAGGGTTGTAAGTTGCCTTTTTAGTTGCATAAAAATCTTTAACCCCCTTTACTTTCCCATCAAGCATTTTCTTAAAAATTTTCTTAACATTTTCATTAAATGTTTTTTCAATATCAAAATCTGAGATTTCTACTTTACCAACCATTTGTTTAATCTCTTCCATACTCAGTGATTTAATGTCAACATCATTCATCAAATCTTTGATCTCATCTTGTGACTCCTCTGATTTTGTGAAATCGGATTCATAGTCAGATTTTTCATCTGATTTTTTAACAATCCATTTTTGGTTGTCTTTTGCCTTCTTTTTGTACAATTTTTTATAATTTTCACCAACTTCATTTTTTGAATTGTCAAAAATTTTGAAGTTTGTAGTTGGTGATTCATTCCTTTCAACCAATTTTTCTTTAAGTTTTTCAGAGACTCCCTGTTTTCTGTTGACTTTGTTTGGACAATTGTGAGCAATGTGTCCAACAACTTGACATTGAAAACAAGTTCTTGTATCTCTTGGAATGTCTCTTGAATGAAAAACTCCAGTTCCTGTTCTTTTTCTTTCAACAAGAAACTCCTGGTTTGTTTGTCTCCAGAAAGGTTTCTTCTGTTCATCTTCAACACTTCCACCTGAAACAAATTCTGTTTTTAGTTTAGAATTGTTTACATTTCTGTAACTTTCTTGCTGAATAAAACCTAAACCTTTTCTTTTGTAATTACAATTTTGGTTTGTTTTCTTTTTAAAACCAGAACCAGAATTGTAATCCTTTTTCCCTTTTTTCTTGTTTAACCGTTGTTGAACTCTTGAAGTGTATTTTTTAGGTTTTTCATTAAGATTTAAATTTTTAGTATCAGAAATATTAATTTCTGTCATTTTGAAAACCTTTTTGATCTTGTCAAATCTAACACTATCCATCGGAAACTCTTCATCAGAGTATAATTTGTCAGAATCATTTAAAGTATATGCAACTTTAAATGTTTCATCATCCAAATTTGCTTTTGATAACAAAAATTCTTTACTGTAAGACCGTTTTTCCGACGACTTTGAACTGTTGACTAACGAACTTGAACACCCAGACTCAAATTTTGACTTAGACACCTCCTCAGTATCCAACACCTGATCAACCACCCTTTTGATTAACTCAGACTCATGATCAGTATCAGACGCGGTAAATGTGATGTCAATGTTATCTGGTAAAACGTCAGTTGTCTCTGATTTTAACTTTATATTGACTGCTTTTTCGACTTGCTCCTCATTTGGTTTTCTAGGAGAATACCCTTCCCAGATAGGAGGCGGACACTTGTTGTAGTTAACAGTCGATTTCTTACCAGTCTCATTCTTTAGCTTCTCATCCTGAAATGCTTCAAAACCTGCAACAGTAGGATAAACTCGATCAATAACATAATCAGAACAAGAATAACTCAGTAATAACCTTCTGATCCTTTCATTCTCGATCTTTTCTTTCTCCAACTCTTGCTTTAGATTAGCATTTTCTTCGATGTAATGATTAATTGCCTTTTGTTTTGTCATCAGCGTAGAATTCGTCATCGTTAAAGCCTTTTCTCTTTCAGAGTTCGTTGTTTGAAGACCTGTCACTGTTCTGTTCAACACGCTATAAGATTCTTTCACATAGCTGATATCAGATAGTAACTTTTCTATCAGTCTTTCTCTATCAAACAGAGTCACATCTTTTTCTTCGCAATTTTTGCAAGCTTCCAAACACTTCTTGCAAGGCTTGTCAACTTCAACAATCTTCTCAATCTCGATTGTTTTTACTACTTCAATTACTTTTTCTTCACTAATTACCTTCTCAGTTTCAGTCATCTTTTCTTCATTCACAATTTTAACTTCTTCAGTTTGAACAACAGTTTCAACCTTCACATCTTGTTGTTTTTCTTTTGCAGCTTGTTTCTCCTTCAGTTTCTCCATGCGATCTGCAAAATAAAAATGAAAACTTTCAGGAGAAAGATGATTTTTAGCAATATTAATATGTTTCTCTTCCTCATCATCACTGCTACTCTCGATCGGTGTTTGATCAAACTCTACAGATTTTTCAGAATCATCATCTGAAATACCAGAATCAGATGGTGTTTGATCAAAAATAACTTCTTTTTCTGAAGTATCATCATTTTGTACACTCTCATCTGTAGTTAATGACTCAGAATCAGCACTTTCTGAACTTTCTTCAAATGTAATCGATTGATCTTTCACTGTTTCACCAATTGATCTCATCCAAGTAGCAAACAAATTTGGTTCTCTAACAATCTTTGCAATGAAAGCTTTGAAATCCCCTTTTTCATCAACAAACATATCCCAGCTGAATCCTTCAGGTAGTTGTTCATCATTTTGATCCACTAAACATGCTGTGCTGTTAGAAGAAATGTAGTTGCTTCAGTTGAAATCTACCAAACATCCTTTCTTTGAATCTTCAATCTTTCTACCATGAGCCGTCTGTGAGTCTTGTGTCTGACCAACTTGCTGATAAATGGCTTTCCGGTAGTAATCATCTTTTCCAAATGGATTTTGAGCACCACTAACTTCTCTGTTCTTGCACTCCCTCTTAAAATGACCTTTTTCCCTGCACCTGAAACAAGTAACTTTAGATTTATCAAATCCTAAAGTAGAAACACAAGCATCAAGAAAGTCATTTCTCCCAGTGATTGTTTTGAACTTCTCAGCACGTCTAAGAACACTTGCAAGACACCATTTGATATCCATTAGTTCCATCTCTTCGGCATCTATTTGGTCGTAATCCTCTTTGGTAAGCATAGGATTTCCAATTCTACCAGCAACTAAACCTTCATATGATATAAGCACGGAACCAAGCAATGCCATATGATCTTTTGCAATGTCTTCAGAAAAACTTTGACCTTCTGGAAGATTTAGAGCTATATTGCATTGAATCACACAACCATTTCCCAACTTTGTGCTTTGAGTCTGAAAACTTTCTGATGAGCTTTTCGGATTTACACTTGGATTCAATGAAAAACCACTGTTGCTTTTGTTTGAGTTTTGATCAGTCTTTTCTGTAGAATCCCCAACACTATAAGCAGTCTGGATTTTCGGACTTCTCTCAGCTTCTGGAGTTGGAACATTACCCTTGTAATACATCTTTACATCTTGTTGACCACTTGGATTATTCATCCTTGCGATCTTCTGCTGTTCCAAATCCTGACTTTCAATCTTTTCAATGAACTGAGAGATTGACAACCCTTCATAAACTCCGGTATTTTTCAGTATCATCAAATATGTTCCCCACTCTTTCTGAGGTAAAGCATCAGCTAGCTTATCCACCCATTCCTCATCTTCTTTGTTAATGTTCATCATTGACATTGTTCGAACTAAGTGACAATATCGTTCAATGAGTTTCTTTGTATCTTCTCCGGGCAAACTTGTGAACAAGTCAAACTCCTTTTTAATCAACGCCTTTTTGCTTTTAATCATGTTTGCACTACCTTCAACTTTGACTTTCAAAGCATCCCAGATTGACTTTGATGTTTTGTCATGTTGAAGTAGTATAAAGATGTCTTCTTTGATAGCTTGTTGAAGCAAACTGATCATCATTTTTTCAGCTCGATACATTTCCCGTTCTTCATTACCAAACTCTGAAATTTGTTTTACTGTCTCCATTTCAGTACGTGGTAGCATATACTTTTTCAGAATACATTCCCATGATCTTAGATGATTTGCTTGCACCCAGTTTTCGAAACGATCTTTCCATCCATAGTATTCCTCAATGCACATTAGCTTCGGGGGTTTCTGAGTAGTCCCCGTTTCATTCTCTGAATTCATATTCTGAGCAATGGAAGATGAACTAGACGATGTTGCAAACGCGTTGTGAAAATCGTTATCCATGTTTCAATAGCACGATTTTCAATAACAGATTCTTTCAAGCGAAATAGTCAATTTGTAGCTTTCAAGCGAACTGGTCAACTGAACTTTCTTCAAGCAAAATAATCTGTCAAACTGGTTGAAGCGAGACTAATCGATTCGTTGAAGCGAAATCGTTCAAGCGAAACTGTCTGAAGTGAGAATCCTGAAGCGAAAACCTTGAAGTGAAACACTGAAGCGAAAACGTTGAAGCGAGATGTTAAGTGTCGCTTGAAAGTTCAAGCGAAATCGTCCAATGAAGCTTTGTTCTTCAAGCGAAATCCATTCGAAGGTCGATTTTGATCACTTTTAAGTCGAATTTTGCTATGAAACTTTCAAGGGTTTGTTATCATGTACTTTTAAACAATCCGTGAGAAATTGAATAGTTTTTGACCGTGAAAAATTTCTGAAATGATGAAAGAATATGTAGAAGTAAGAGATTTTGATCAATTTCAGCTGAATTTTGCAGAACTCCTCCTCCAGGCTCTGATACCAATTGAAAGGATCGTGTTCGCGACCTAAACGAGTCGGTTCAGAGGAATTCCATCAAATACAGGTGCGGAAAATAAGTATTTGATCTATAAACAGCTTAATCTTCACTTTAACACTGATTTGTATTGATTAGAAAACAATTACAATCAGTTCTCACACCGGCAGCACCTCGGTATGGAAATCACACAAAAACAACTTATAATTTCGCTTGACACTAAACTCCTATATATAGACTTCAAGGTTTCGCTTGGGATGGACATCAGCATGTCTCAAGCGAAATCTGATGAAATGATTTCGCTTGAGATGCTTCAAGCGAAACCTTCAACTTAAACTATTGTTCAAGCGAAATCTCACTAAATCTATCACATTTTCTCAATTTACGTGCCCTGATCTTTTCTAACTAGTGTAAGACTCGAAACAAGACGAAGTCGACAGATGTAGTGCACCAACAGATGAAAACCTCTTCCCTTATCCTGCTGAAACCCAACTTCCAGTAAACTTGGAACCGGCCATCCCAGATCCTCTGATCCACACCCAACCTCTAGGAGAAATGGACGAGTGGTGGACCAACGACTGGCAGTTTCAAAATCTCGTAAATAATCCTTACACCTTTTTCCCTCAGTTCGACCCAGAACCTGCACCAAACCCACCAATGAGCATGGAAAATTTAACAGAACTCCGCCATTTTGGCGAGGAGCTGATAGATGCAGGGAATAGGATCCGGGAGGTAGGAGAACAAATCTCCTGGAAGTACGATGAAAGGGAGCGTCGTTTCTAAAAGTACCAGCTAACAGGAATTAGGTGTGGTTGTGTGGTGTTTGTTTAATAATAATATAATCATAAAAATATAATTATGTGTAATAACTTAAAAAAATAAAACTTTATAAAATAACCAGTTTGTACGGATGCATAATATATATTAATATCAAAAGTCGAAAGATCGACAATTTTGGCTATATTTGTTTACTTAATTATGTGCAATTATTTTATTATGTTTGGTTATTAATTATTTTATGCTAATTACTTATATAACTTAATTACCAGATGGCACACACTGGTAATGAACCCGATAAGTAAGTTAATCAATCTGAGCATAACAATGAAGATCAATTCCTGAATAGGCAAGATATCGAGAATATCGTTGCTCAGGGAATAGCCAATGCTATTCCAGCAATACTTGCTGCTGCCCGAAATCCCGTTGAACCTCAACAAATTATTCCTAGCAAACGCACACACCGTGACAATTTCAGTAATAGTGTAAACGGAGGCGGCAACAACAACAATAACGATAATATAATGCAAGCCCCAAGTCTAAAAAGAATGAAAGCTGCAACGCCTGGTTGCACTTACAAGGAATTTCTTGCCTGTAAACCAGCTGAATTTGCAGGCAATGAAGGGGCGACTGCTGCACTGCGTTGGTTAGAGAAAACCGAGGCAGTGATTATGATAAGTAAATGCGTCGAGGAAGACAAGGTCATGTACGCGGTCGCATCTTTTTAAAGAAGGGGCGCTAGAATGGTGGAATATGGTACTTCAAGCTAAAGGAAGAAATATGGCCTATGCCATGAGTTAGGAAGAATTTAAGCAGTTAGTGGAAAGAAAATTCTATCCCGAGTATGAAAAGGAACAAATGACAAATAAGTTCCTGAACCACCGAATGGTGGATGTAGACTGTCGAGGGTATACTTCGACATTCTTCGAATATGCTAGAGTGGTACCAACCCTGGCTTCGCCAGAACCGGTACTTATTTCCCGCTATATATGGGGATTGATTGGCGAAATCCGTGATATCGTTAAAGCTGCGAGACCATGCACTATTAACGATGCTGTGGAATTAGCTAACACCCTAACTGACGGACTGGTACGCCCAAGAGAAGAAACCCGAAAAAAGGAAGTGGCCTAAAAGATTACCCAAGGATTCCGTGTGGGTAATCGTAGCAATTTCAAGAGAAAAGGAACCGGGCAATCTTCCACTGTTCCATTTTGTAATACCTGTAAAAGGAAGCATTTTGGAAGATGCAAAGGGTATTGCAATTTCTGCAAAATCCCGGGGCACCAAGAGGAAGATTGCAGGAAGAAGAAAACAACAGTCTGCTACAACTGCGGAGAAACTGGACACTTTAAGCCAGACTGCCCAAAACTGGTCAAACCAGCTGATAACAAAGCCAAACCTGCAGAAGGAACTACCAAGAAAAACGCAAGAGCCTTCCAGTTAACTACTCAGGAAGCAGAACTAATCCTTGACGTAATAGCTGGTACGTTCCTAGTTCACAACATTTATGCAAAAGTATTATTTGACTCTGGTGCAAACCAAAGTTTTATAAATACTTCATTCTGCCAAGCTCTTAATCTACCTTTAACCAAGCTTAGGCAAATTTTTACGGTAGAAATGGCAGACGATAATTCTGTTCACATAGATAAGGTTTTGCTGGAAGGAAAAATAGAACTTTTAGGTCATAAATTTTCCGCAAACCTGTTACCTATGAAGTTAGCTGAATTCGATGTGGTATTAGGAATGGATTGGTTAGTAGCCAACCATGCTCGAATTTTTTGTGATAAGAATTCCGTAGAAATTTATACACCCTCAGGAAAATTAGTGGTGATTACAGGAGATAAGTCACGTAAGCCAATGAAATTCATTCCAGTAATGAAATTGGCCAGTTATTCAAGAAAACAAGAAATAGTGTATATGATTTCGGTAATCAATAACACTAAGGGTAAGGAACTTAAGGAAATTCCAGTAGTAGCAGAATACCCAGAAGTATTCCCAGAAGAACTACCTGGATTACCACCTGATAGGAAAGTAGAATTTAGAATTCATCTAATTCCTGGAACTACACCGATATCCAAGGCACCTTATCGGTTAGCACCCACAGAAATGCTAGAATTGAAAAAGCAGTTAGATGAATTACTAAGTAAAGGATTCATACAACCTAGTTCCTCCCCGTGGGGAGCTCCAGTGTTGTTTGTAAAGAAGAAAGATGGGTCGATGAAAATGTGTATCGATTACAGGAAATTAAATAAAGTTACAATTAAGAATCGATACCCATTACCTAGGATTGATGATCTTTTTGATCAACTACAGGGAGCAAGATATTTTTCTAAGATAGATTTACGCTCCGGATATCATCAATTGAAGGTACAAGAAGAAGACATACCTAAAACTGCTTTCAGAACTAGGTATGGTCATTACGAGTTTACAGTCATGCCCTTTGGATTAACAAATGCTCCTGCAGCATTTATGGACATGATGAATAGAATTTGTAAACCGTACCTGGATAAATTCGTAATTGTCTTCATAGACGATATACTTATTTATTCAAAAAGCCAGGAGGAGCATTGTGAGCACCTGCATGCACTCTTAACCTTGTTAAGAAAGGAGAAGCTTTACGCCAAATTCTCGAAGTGTGAATTCTGGCTACAAGAAGTGCAATTTTTAGGTCACATGGTGAATCACGAAGGCATTCACGTAGATCCTGCTAAGATAGAAGCGATCACCAAATAGAAGGCCCCGCAGTCAGCTATGGAAATTAGAAGTTTTATAGGATTAGCCGGATACTATAGACGATTTATTAAGGATTTTTCCAAAATAGCTGTACCATTAACTAAGCTAACCTGTAAAGCAGTTAAGTTTGAATGGGGACCTAAACAAGAAGAAGCTTTCAAGATCTTAAAACAGAAATTAACAAATGCTCCAATCCTAGCCTTACCAGAAGGAACGAAAAAATTTGAAGTATACTGTGATGCTTCAAAACTAGGATTAGGATGTGTGCTAATGCAACGCAAGAAGGTAATTGCGTATGTATCAAGGCAATTGAAAAAGCACGAAGAAAACTATACAACACATGACTTAGAGTTAGGAGCTATAATTTTTGCTCTAAAGATTTGGAGACATTATCTGTATGGAAGTAAGTTTACTATCTATATAGACCATAAAAGCTTAGGATATTCCACTCCAGGATCCCGAATATCCGCTACTTCTTTACCCTGAGGATTAGTTGCAGGATATAAGACATGTATTATTGGTACTTGGGTCCCTTCCGGTATCCTGATTGATGATCCCAGATTTGCTAAGGCATCCGCTTCAGCATTATCCTCTCTTGGTACCTGTTCAAGTGTAAAAACATCGAAATATCCTGCTAATTTTTTGAGAATATCAAGATATTCAGTCAATTTCTCACCCTTAACTGCATATGATCTATTAAAATGGTTAGTAATTAACAAAGAGTCAACATATGCTTGTAAATTTTTTATACTCATACTCTTAGCCAATTCTAATCCTACAATTAAAGCTTCATATTCTGCCTCATTATTGGTAGCAGGAAATTCACACCTAATAGCCTGGGGTAATATGTCCCCCTGTGGCGATTTTAGTAGTATTCCCAATCCTACTCCTCTTATGTTAGATGCACCATCAGTATATAATGTCCAGGATCCTAAGGATTCTCCTAACTGTTGAACTTCTAGGTCTACCTCATCCTGAATGTCACTACTAAAATCAGCCACAAAGTCAGCTAAAGCCTGAGACTTTATGGCATTCCTAGGTTCATATACTAAATCATAGGCACTTAACTTTACCGACCACTTAGCCATTCTGCCTGACATCTCTGGTTTTCTAAGCACATTCTTGACAGGATAATTTGTTTTAACATGAATCCTATGTGTCTCAAAGTAATGTCTAAGTTTCGTTGATGCCATGACTAATGCTAGTATTAATTTTTCTAAGTGAGAATACCTAGTTTAGCATCTAACAAACTTTTGCTAACATAATAAACAGGATATTGCTGACCTTCATGGTCTTTTATAAGAACGGCACTTACAGCATTCCCTGATACAGCAAGGTACAGGGATAGTGGTTCACCATTTTCGGGTTTCATCAGTAGAGGTGCGGTTGAGAGATATCGTTTCAAATCCTGTAGGGCTGCTTCGTGCTTCTCACCCCACTCGAATTTTTTGTTCTTCTTCTTCAGGATATCATAAAAATCTTTGCATTTCTCTGAGGATCTTGAGATAAATCTGCTTAATGCTGCCACTCGCCCCGTTAATCGTTGAACATCTTTCATATTTGAGGGTGATTTAATATCCAAGATGTCTTTAATCTGCTCCGGGCTTGCTTCTATTTCTCTTTTGGTCACCATATATCCTAGGAATTTTCCTGCTCCTACTCCAAAATGGCACTTGGCAGGATTCAGCTTCATATTATACTGATCCAGGATATCAAACGCTCCTTTAATATCCTGGAGGTGATCCTGAGCTTTCTTTGACTTTACCACCATATCGTCAATGTACACCTCCATGGTGTCCCCCAGTTTGTCTTTGAACATCATATTTACCAATCTTTGGTATGTTGTACCTGCATTTTTCAAACCAAAAGGCATAGCTGTGTAACAATAAATACCTGTTGGTGTCATGAAGGCAGTATCCTCCTGGTCAGAAGGCTCCATTTGGATCTGTTGAAATCCTGAGGATGCATCCATGAAAGTCAGCATTTCATGCCCAGCAGTGGCATCTACCATCGCATCAATATGGGGAAGAGGAAATGGGTCTTTAGGACAAGCTTTATTCAAGTCTGTGTAATCCACACAGACTCTCCATTTTCCGTTCTTCTTCTGTACCACTACCACATTTGCTAGCCACCTTGGGAATTTGACTTCTCTAATCATTTTGGACTTCAACAATCTTTCAACTTCTTCTTGAATAATTGTATTGCGTTCAGGAGCAAACTTCCTTCTCTTTTGTTGCACTGGCTTGAATGATTTATCAATTCCAAGCTTGTGAGTGATAATATCTTTGGATATGCCTGTCATATCCTCATGCTTCCATGCAAACGTTGACATCCTGCATTTTAAAAAGTTAATTAATTGTTCTTCAATATCCTGAGGGATATTGGTTCCCACGAGCACCGAAATATCGGGATTATCTTGGTCCAGGACAATTTTCTTCACATCCTGCTCCGGATCCTCCACGATATCCTGGGCCCGCGTCTTTAATTGCTATGCTGCACTAGGTTTGGTTGAGGATTTCATCGAGGATGAGTAGCATTCTTTCGCCTCCTGCTGATCACTATCAACTTTAACAACTCCCCAAGGGGTAGGTATCTTGATGCATTGGTGATATGTTGATGGCACGACCTTCATATCGTGAATCCACGGTCTTCCCAATATAATGTTATAGCAGGATAGAGAGTCCATTACACAGAAACGTTGTATCGAGTTGACTCCTTCAACATACACCGGCAACTTTATCTCTCCCACTGTGTTTCTGGCCTCTCCACTGAACCCAACAAGCACGGTGGACTTCGAAGTGATATCCATTGGAGATACATTCATTCTTTTAAGCGTCTCTAGTTGGATTATGTTGACGGAGCTGCCATTATCAACCAATATCCTGCGTACAAAATGGTTAGCCACATATAACGTTATTACCAGAGCATCATGGTGAGGATCCTGGACAGTATCCCTGTCATCAGCATCAAATGTGATCACTTTGTCAGTTGTGAGTGTAGTCATCCTGACAGGTTTGTCTCCCCTTTCGGCCTTAGCTTCTTTTGCATGTCTCTTTGCTGCCGAATACGAAGTCCCACAAATGTCGGATCCTCCCGAAATGAAGTTGATTATCTTGGCATCCGCGGGAGGTGAGGCTGCTCGCTCAGGATCCTTATCAGTATCCTGACCCTTATTCTTCTTCCTTCCTAAGAGATCTTTCAAATATCCCTTGCTTAGAAGATAGCTTATCTCTTTCCTCAAAGCAATGCAATCCTCGGTCATATGTCCGAAATCTTCGTGGAAAGCACACCATTTTGATTTGTCTTTCCAATCCGCCTTTTGTTGATTCTTTCGAGGCCATCTTGCCTTGTCCCCTAGACCCTGCATGGCATATATCAATTCAGGGATGTTAACAGAAAAGCAATATTCAGATAATTCAGGATACTCTTCAGGATCCTCGTCTTCGACAGCATTCACTCTCTTGTTCTCATTTCTGCCATATGGCTTAGGCCGATACGACTTGAATGAGGATTCCGATTTCCTGTTAGTTGACTCATAAGTGTTGGATGAGTTCATCCTTTCTTGCATCTTTCTGTCATCTTCCAACCGAATGTATCTTAGGGCCCTGTTCCGAGCTTCATCCAGGTTCCTGCATGGGTTCATTACAAGGTCTTGGTAAAATTGAGAATCCTTTTGCAACCCCATCTTGAAAGCTTGCACAGCCGTTGCAACATCAAGATGAGGAATGTCTAGTGATTCCCGGCTAAACTTGTTCACATAATCCCTAAGGGATTCCTGAGGCCCTTGTGTTATCCTGTAGAGATCACTTGTTAATTTTTCAAAGCTCCTACTACAAGAAAACTGACTATTAAATAAATTTACTAAATGAGCAAAAGATGTAATTGAATGTGGAGGAACATTCAAGAGCCACTTCAAAGCTGATCCTGTCAAGGTTGAACCAAAACCCTTGCACAAGCATGCTTCTTTGAGATCCGGAGGGATAGGGTTGATCTCCATCCTCTCCCTATACTGAGCAATATGCTCCTCAGGATCCGTCGTTCCGTCGTAAAGCTTCATGTTGGGGGTTTGGAACCTCTTTGGAATTTCAGCATCACAGATAGGATATGCAAAGCGAGATATCTTATGACTGTCTTGAGACACTTCCGGGATCGGCTGGACCACCCCGGGTACACTTGATATCATGTCCTTCAACTTCTGAAGTTCCCTAGTAAGTGCTGATGTCACACCTGTATCCTGCAAGGATCCACCATTGTTAGTATTATGAGTATTATTATTATTTGACACGTTACCCGTTGGAGGATTTTGCCCATATCCTGAAGCATATCCTGAGCTCCTTATGGTCGATATCCTGACCGAGGAGGGTATTTCAGGGGTATGATTCTGAGGAAGGCTGGGCACAATATTTCCCCGGTTATCCTCAGTATACACAGCTGAACTGAAGTTCAAAGTTCTGGGTTGTAATGGAGTGACAATATCCTCAGCGGATCTGCTCGAGCCAGACTTCAGGAGTTGTATTTCCCTTAAGAGCATTTGGTTCGTTTCCTGCTGCTGCCTCATTTGTTCCTGCACACTTCCAAACAAGGTTAAAATTTCGTCGTTAGATGCTAAAACAGGGGCAGATTCCTGAACACTGCGGGTAGGGATAATATCCTGAGGTCGTGTAGAGGCTGGCATTCTTGGAGGAGGTGGTGGAAGCACCGAACCTGTAGTAGCAGAAGTCGTAGCAGACATGGTAGAGGAACTCATGTTTGATCGTGAGGCCATTGTGGACAATGTAGCAAAAAGTTTTGAAAATAAAAAACCGATTAGCGATTTGATAAAAATTTTTAGTAAAGAGAGCACCACTTGCCCCACGGTGGGCGCCAAATTGTTTTGGTCAAAAATTACCTAAGCAATTTAGTGATCAAATTAGTAATGTGAGGTAGTGTGCTAGAAAGTTTATAAAAAATGTGCTTGTTGAGTTATCTAGAAAATCAGTATTCAGGATACGGCTCAGGATATTGAGCTGTATCTGCGATCAAACAATGAGTAAATAATAAGCAAAAAATAATGGAAACGACACGAGATGTACGAGGAAAGCCCTTGATCAATCTAGATCGCCGGCATAAAACCTCGGGAGCTGACAATCGCAGCTGCCTTGTTCTTCTTATTGCTTTAAACTTCAGGATACAGTGCAGGATATCAACCAGATCGCTAAGTGTTACAATGAATTCGTGTGAGAGTACAATTTGCGAGAGAGCAAGTGTTGGTGTGTAGTGAGTGTGATTGCAGTGAAATTGTTGTGTCCTATTCGATCCGGTGTTCCTCCTATTTATAGTAACGAAATACAAACAAATATCCCTATAAACATGGGATGCTCCGAATATTCCATCACGAACGTCATAGACCGAGTAATAAGGCTTCAACGTCTTTCTTTGAACGGTTTGGACCGAGTCTTCCGCAGAATTAGTCTTTGTGAATGTTGCTAGCTTCTAACCCACGTACCTGCACATAATCCGTTAGTGATCCTGAGGATACCATTCAGGATATTACCAATACCCTGAATCTGCACCCCGGACATGAACAGACATTATTTAATCAAGATATAAGCCAAGATATTTCTCAGGATATGAGCTCAGAAATTAGCCCACAACACCAAGATTTAAGAAATAATTTCTGGTGGATAGGAATGAAAAAGGACATAGCTAGATATGTTTCCAAATGTCTTACTTGTTCACAAGTTAAAGCTGAACACCAGAAACCTTTAGGTCTACTTCAGCAATTAGAAATGCCTGTATGGAAGTGGGAACTCATAACCATGGATTTTGTTACTAAGTTACCCAAAACCAGAAAAGGTAATGACGCGATTTGGGTAATTGTGGATTGATTAACCAAATCAGCTGATTTTCTACCTATGAAAGAAACCTTTAGCATGGAAAGGTTAGCCAAGTTGTATGTAGATGAAGTAGTATCCTTACATGGAGTTCCACTCTCCATTGTATCAGATTGGGATAGTCGTTTCACTTCCAAATTCTGGACAAGTTTCCAAGAGGCTATGGGAACTCGACTAAATCTAAGTACTGCATATCTTCCTCAAACAGACGGACAGAGTGAAAGGATGATCCAAACCTTGGATGACATGCTTAGGGAATGTGTGATAGATTTTGGTGGAAATTGGGATGATCACCTACCTTTAATTGAATTTTCCTATAACAATAGCTATCATTCAAGCATTGAAGCTACCCCGTTCAAAGCACTATACAGACGTAAATGCAGAACTCCAGTCTGCTGGGCAGAAATAGGAGAAAGTCAATTATCAGGTCCTGAAATAGTACAAGAAACTACCGACAAGATCACTCAAATCAAGGAAAGACTAAAGACGGCTCGAGATCGCCAGAAAAGTTATGCCGATAATCGACGCAAGCCACTCGAGTTTCAAATTGGAGACAAAGTACTATTAAAAGTTTCTCCTTGGAAAGGAGTAGTTCGATTCGGTAAGAAAGGAAAGCTAAGTCCAAGATACGTAGGACCGTTTCCAGTAATCCAACGTATAGGACCGGTTGCTTATCGCTTACAACTACCAGAGGAGTTAGCTGGGGTACACGACGTATTTCATGTATCCAACCTCAAGAAATGTCTATCTGACGAATCACTGGTAGTACCTCTTCAAGATGTAGAGGTAAACGAAAAGTTAAATTTTGTTGAGAAACCACTACAAATAGAAGACTGAAAGATTAAGTTTCTCAAGCACAAGCGACTAGTGCTGGTCAAAATCAAATGGGATTCAAAGAAAGGACCCGAGGACACTTGGGAACTGGAATCGGAGATGAAGCGAAAGTATCCTTACTTATTTCAGTAAATCTCGAGGACGAGATTTTAAATAAGGTGAGGTGGATGTAAGGACCTTCAAAAATGTCCCTAAACGACCCGTAAATGAAAACCCGTACCCCTGAAACCCTAACACACATGAAAAACCAAGAAAAACAAAAGTTAGAGTTTCAGGCGGGCCGCGTAAAGGTAAGCATAACCTTACACGGGCCGCGTCAAAGTGAAGTTTGACCGGATAAGCGTCCAGATCCACGTGGCATCCACCTGGCAACCCTACTCGTGACCCAGCAAACCTACACGTAGACTAGGTGGCCACGCGGGCCGCGTAAGGATTGAGCAAGGGTTCACGCGGGCCGCGTGAGACCCATTTTTCTGCTATAAATAGAACAGGCCAAACTTATTAGTTACTGGCCTTGTTCTTGTGCATTGTTGTTTAAATTAGGTTACAAGGCTAATCAGTAGGCTAAACTCTGCCCGTTTAAATCTGCAATGTGAGTCATTCTCTTTTATCAAAAGTATTTTACAATACTCCAATTATTTTCAAATGTTATAATTACAGGGATTAAGTCATGGTTATCTTGAATCACTGGCTAATTGGGGTATTGTGCACATTACTAATTTCTCACAGTTAGGCTAATAAATCCTAACCGTGATAATCATCACTACTTGGGGAAAGACCCAATAGTGGTATGACCATCGTCACCAGGTGACACGACGCCAGATAAAAATAAGATAAAAGCCATTGTAATCGCTCTTATGCTGTAATTTATAACTATGTGTCATTTTATCAAATTGAGTGACTCACCAGTATTTCCCCGCTGATAAAATATTTTTAAAACATGTTTCAGGCGATCTGCTGTAAATCAAAGAAAACGTGCTACGGAGCACTAACAAGCTTGAAGAGGTGGCTCGGTTAAAATGAATAAACATGTTTTAATAAATCAGGGAATTTCCTAGTAAAATTCCTCTATTGTAAATTACGGGGTTTATCCCGAATTATGAAATAAAATAATCGGGCATTTTCAAGTTTTTGAAAGATCCTGATAAATCTTCAGCTGTCGCATCAAATAAATACCACGGGTTCCTGTCCCGCGGCTCCTGACCGGGTAAAACCAGGGCTGGGGCCGTGACATTTTTAGCAGGAGATGATGATGGTGATGAAGATGTTTTTGGTGGTGATGATGTTTTTGGTGAGGCAGTGGTTAAAGTGGGAGCAGTAGTTGTTGGAACAACTGGTGTTTCAACCACTGTTGTCATTACAACAGATTATGTGTCATGTGAAGTCTTCTGCTTTTTAACAGGAGATGATGGTGGTGATGAAGTTGTTTTTGGTGGTGAAGTGATTTTTGGTGGTGATAATGTTTTTGGTGATGCAGTAGTTGAAGTGCGAGCAGTAGTTGTGGTGTGTGTTGAAGTGGTGGCAGTTGTTTGACTAACAGCTGTTGAAACCACTGAAGTACCAACAGTTGTTGATACAACAGGAGTTTTAACATCTGTTGGTTTGGGAGATTGATGTCTAGTGGGATGCTTTCTTTGGACCTTAGGATTTTTTTCATCCTTTGGTTCTGAAATACCCTGCTCATTCATTTCCATAAAAACTCTCTTCTCCAGTTCAAACCTTGCTTTGTCCTTTGCCTCCATATCCCTTTTTACCCTTGCTTTTGCATCAGCAATGGCATTTGTGGTTACATCAATCTTTTTGGAACCATCTGGTAAAGGGATGTCTGCAAGCATACTTGAATTGCCTGGTGCAATGTACAATCCATCTTCATATCCCTTCTTTGTCAACTGCTTCATTTTCTCCCCTTTTTTGACATCAGCTGGTGGTGGGTTGTCCACAAAGATGATAGAGGGAGGAGCAGTGCCAGTGGTGTTTAGTAAATGGCCCTTGATTGCCTTGATATCTGCCTGGGTGTCTTTAAACCTTGCTTCCATGAGATTTCTGACCTTTTGAACTTGTATCTCATGTTGCCGACCAGCTAATTCTCTTTGATGGTGTAGCAGATGTTGAAACAAACTCCACAGCTCATTTGGAGTGGGAGTAGATGAAGGAGCAGCTGCTGAAGTTGGTGCAGCAGTGGGTGGTACCTTTTGTGCTTTCAACAACTGTTGTAGCATGTCTTTGATTTCTGCAACAGATGTATCAAGCTTGTCAACTCTATTCGTCAATTCTCGGTACATTAAACCATCACCCAACTTAATGGGATCATCTGATTTCCCACTAACAGTGGTTGTATCAGTGGTTGCCTTAGGAAAATTTTCCCAACAGGTATCCAATGATGTCCCTTGTTCTCGGTACTGAGGACTTCTTTCCTCAGCAACTAATAACCTTTTAAATGTACCAGTGGTTGGAACAAACACACCAGTGGTTATCAGAGTTGATGCAGAGGAAATTTCCTTCAAGGAAGTCTAATTTATGAAACAACTGGCCAGGTGTAGATCAGTGGATCCAACACCTGTAGTTGCTGCTTCGCTTGAACTACTAACAGGAAGTACTTGTACATCCTGCAGTGTAACCTCCTTTGCTGTTGTTGGTGGGTTAGCAATGATAGGGAGTTCAGACTCAGTCACTTGTGGTGGCATGCACTCAGTGATAGGTGGTTGAGAGGAACTGATTTCTATCTGAGCTACATCAACTGTATCCAACAAAAGTTTTGTTTGTGCAGCAATTTGAGAGGTGAGTATGAGTGTGGAAAGAGAATTTGCCCCGGGAAGTGGGCTGTGAATGATAGTATCAAGTGATTCTAGAGCATCATAAATTGGTGTCCCGATTCTTACAAACTGTTCTTTTTGAGAAGAAGCAGGAGGAGTTTGAGGCTCGGGTTGAGATGTTTCTACCATCTGTTGTGAGGAAGTAGCAGCAGTGGTTTCTGGTGACTTTTGTGTTGTCACTGGCAGTTGCTCTGGGATCTCATCTTCCAGAGTTGCCTTTGTTTTAGGTTTGGGGGGCTTTTGTATTTTCTTTTGTCTTGGTCTTTTGGTGCATTTAGGTGTGGGTTTCATAGCAGTTGTTTTTCTGCTGTGATCACCTTGAGAAGTGGGCTCAGCAGCAGGTGCCTGAGGAGCAGTGGTAGCTGCTAAAGTCTGCTCAGGAGCCTCTGCTTGTGTTTTGGACACTTTTGATAGCCTTGTAAATGTTACAGGTGTAAGGCCATTTATTTGAAAAGGTTTACCCTGCATGAGTACATGAGCATCATCCTTTCCAAATTTCTTTTGAAAATAAAAGATTAGGAACCTTGGAAATAGTTAAAATGATTTGCTAGTAACATTTTTGACCAAGTCATCAAAGATCTCCTGGGAATAGTTAAAGTTTTCCCCATGCAAGATAGCATAACCCAAGAATTGGATCTTTAATGGAATTTCATTGAAAGCAGTGGTCTTATTAGAAACACACATTAAGAGGGTATGAAACAAAAACCTTGTGGCAGGGGGAAAACTGCCTTTTTGCAAAGTGTCTTTTTTCATTTCCTCTGCATACCCTCTTTCTAAAAAATATGTTTGATACTCTACTTTTGGGAAAGAAGTTTTACCTAGAAGATCATTGAGTTCAAACACTTCAGAGATTGTTTGTGGTGTGATTTTAACTTTAACACCCTTTATCGAGGAATTGATGGCTATGGGTATTTCATCTTGAGATTCAAGTTTTGCATTTTTCCAAAATTCCCTCTGGGTTGCCAAGTAAATCGGAGCATCAGAAGTCAACAAAGTTTTGTACTTTGAAGACGAAAGAGCATCTATGACGGAATTGAAGGTTTCAGTGTTACTTGGTTTTGTCAACAGACCCAAGTAGTTATGGGGAGCTTTATATGGAATTTCTATGGCCTTTTGAGTGGATTTCTCAAATGATGAAGACGGTGATTTTGCCATTTGAGGAAGAAGGACGATAAGGAATTTTGAGAGAAATGGAGGATAACTGCTTTGAGAAAGGAATTTTGAAATCGATTCGACAGTAAAAACCCTGTTTGGGGGTTTTGATCAGGGTTTTATAGGGGAAAAAGTGAATGCTGACGTGGCAGCGGTTACAAAAGATCTGACCGCTATGTACTGTCTACGAGCCAACCCCTGATGAGTAATGGAAGACAGTTGTTTTATGAAGCCAGTGATGAAATAATATCAGTGGTTGTAATGGTTACAATGAAAATAGTGGGAGACTTTAAGACATCAGTGGATAGCCTATCAGTCCTGATGGTGCAATGTTGAGATTATTAAAATAAATTATTACAACGGATTTTTGATTTCCTGAAAACATTTTGATGCTTATAATTCATGAAAAATTTTCATTTTAACTATTTTTAAGATGCATGTTGAGATTATTAAAATAAAGTATTACACGCTAGAGTTACCACTTGTTAGGATTTCGTAGGTTAAATTGTAACGATTAGGTAAAATTGTAATTTCATTGTAATTCAATTTTTTAACTATCAGTGGATAGCATACATTGATTGAAACACAAATGTTTGGTCACTCAGTGGTCAACATGAAAAATGAAGAAACAGAGGTTGTCTTTCAACAGTGGATAACATTTAACAATCAGAAGTTTGAACCAAAATAGAGGTTGTAACTATTTTGAGAATGTTTGACGTTAAACAGATATTTGACCTTAAAAATCAGTTTGGACGTAAACAGATGTTTGCGCTTAAACAAATAACCCTTTAAGAGGAAGCAAGTGTCCGTCTATTCATTTGAGATGACTCATTGCATTACATCCCTATTGAAAAACAGAATCCATAAATTTAGGGAAAATGGATTTAAAAGATGATAACCCAACAGTGCAAGATCTCATTCTACAGCTCCGATCAATTCAGGGGTATTCTCAAATAATAGTTCCTAGATGTATAAAGAACGACAAAGACAGACAAATGTACACAGTCCTACTTCTTTGAACATTTGTCGGTCTTCAAACATCTGCGAATCTACGAAGCATTATCTCATTGGAATGTAACGATTAGGAAAACCAATGATTGTCAATATCAGTGGATGTCAACAATAAAAATGTGAGCCGTGAATATTTTTTAACTATCAGTGGATAGCTAACAGTGATTGAAACACAGATGTTTGGTCAATCAGTGGTCAACATGAAGAATGAAGAAACAGAGGTTGAACATCAAACCAATCCTTCACAATATTAAACGTCTGTTAACTTACCAAACAGATGTTCAAACAAAATTCAACATCAACATAATCTAAATCTTACTCAAACACTAAATAATAAGTAAAAATAAAACACAACTTAGATTCATAAAATTAAATTTATTCATTTATTCATGATCTTAAAACTAAAAGTCCAATAATTACATCACACACTGAACAGTATTAAAGTTCAAATCTAACAATAACAGTAAGAATTAAGAAAGTTTAGTTTCAACTCCATCGATTGCTGAACCTCTCGATGTATGTCCTTCAGCATCGCCATGAACTGCACGTCTCTATCCCCGCACTCTATATTACTGACAAGACAAATAAGAAACAAACCTAAAATGAAAATGTCTCTTCTCAACTGTTGTAGCACATATGAGTTTCCACAATATTGGACGAATCTATACTTTCTATAAAAGGAGAAAATCTTCCTGACGCAAGAAAACCTAAATTTTGATTTAACAAAACTACATATCGTCCGTTTAAGCTGCACCTTTTCACGATAGAAGATACATATCGTCCGTTAAAGCTGCAACTCTCACATCAAAGAAGGTAACACATGCAACTTCTCATGATGTTGCAACAATGATACTGCAGCATCGATATTGAAACGTTGATGTGGGATGCGAATTTTCATTGAAACAGCGATGTTGGAACAATGATACTGGAACGGTAACATATAAACATAAACAACAAACATTCAAACAAAGTAGTGTAATCGGAGATTAGCGGCTGAATCACGAGAAAGATGCATTTGAGAGAGAGAGATACGCTCACATATACGAGCGAGCGAGATTTGAATGTGACACCAGATAATTATATCTTATTTATAGGATTAGAATATATGGTTTGAATTTCAAAATTACTGATATTATCAGTAATTACTGATCTGATTTGAAAGCAATTGTCATGATGTTTATTGGGAACTGAAAGGTAAGTAGTGTATATCCTTATTTCCAGCTTTATTAAGCTAAAAAAATATTAGAAATGAAATGCAAAGTAGGAAACAAAAGAGAGAGAACATTAATTTTAATTTACCATTTTGCATATTTTGAATTTCAAAATTACTGATATTACTGATCTGATTTGAAAGCAATTGTCATGATGACTTTTCTAATTTTTATTTTAACTTTACTTTAGAGATAATAACCGTCAGTTTGAAATTCACATTGTCAATATTTTAAATGTCCAAAGCTCAAGAAATTGACATTAATTACTGATTTCATTTGCAACAAATAGTCAGCAAGAATTTTTTTATTTTTTAATTTAACTTTAAATTTTATCATGAAAACAATGTTGGAGGAACTCTTATCTCATTTGAATGTAACGATTAGGTAAAATGGTAATTTCATTGTAATTCTAGTTTTTATTTGATAATTTCAATCTATCACTAATTAACACCATCAGTAATAAAAATGTGAGCAGTGGTTGTTTTTTAGGAAAACCGCTGATGGTCAATATGAATGGATGTCAACAATAAAAAAGTGAGCAATGGCTATTCTTTCCTATCAGTGGATACCCATCAGTTTTTTAAACAAAGATGTTTGGTCAGTCAGTGGTCAACACGAAGATTGAAGAAACAGAGGTTGTTTTATCAGCAGTGGATAACTTTTAACAATCAAATGTTTCAACCAACACAGTGGTTGTAACAGGCTTTTAAATAGAAGTTGGGCCTTAAACAGATGTCTCGCCTTATATATCAGTTGTCTGGACTTAAACAGAAGTTTGACCTTAAACACATGTTTGCCCATAAACAGAAGTTTGACCATAAACAGATGTTTGGCCTTAAACAAATGTTCGAGCTTAGACAAATGTTTGCCCATAAACATCTGTTTTAAAAAAAAAAGACAAATTTCAAGAATACTATACCCAAACAATCAAAATGAGGAGCTTAATAAACACAAAGACTGTTATAGCAAATAACCTCTACTGATAAAACAAACTCTGCTGCCCATATGAATACAAAAGCATCATAAAGCTAACATCTGCTGTTGAAACAAAGGTCTACAAAACATAACATCTGCTGATCATTCCACAATATAAATTGCTAACATCTTCAGTGACTTAACAGTGATAAAGTTCAACTGAGGATTTCAAATATATGTTTACACACGCCTCATGATGAACATCTGCTAATAAACACCGAGACGGTTCAAGCAAAGGTCTGCCAAAGAGAACCTCTGCTATGGACTAACAGATGATGCAGTTCAACACAGCATGTTTAACAGCAGTGCTTGAACAGACCACAATCAACAGATGATAATATAATAACAATAATATTCAAACTTGTAACACCCCAAATTCTCGTATGACATAAAATTATAATGAGTGGCCATGTTCTAATAAGTTAAAATGGAAAATATAAAGAATTGTGTCAAAAATAAAAGTTAGTAAAAGAAAGATGGCTAAGTTAGAATGTGAATTACTAAAGTGAATAGGGTCTAAAAGGTGAGGGACTAAATGTGTAATTATGTTATAAAATATGATAAAAAAAAAGAAACCAGAAATTGGGTCTGGGGGTGCGATCGTGAGAAGCCAGGGAAACTCCTTCCCTCTCAAAAACCCTAAATCTCTAAATTCCATCAATTGAAAGTGAAATTAGTGAGAAATCGAATGCATGAGCTAGGAATTCGGATTTTCTAAGTGTTCTTGACTCAAGTAAGTGAAATTTCTTGATTTGGTGATGTTTGATTTTGTGGGTTTAGAGTAATTCGTGAATGTAATGCAAAAATTGTTATGAATAATGGTTGCTATGGTTGTCTAAACATCAATAGATGTTAGATTTTGAATATAAGCATGGTTTAGGGCAAAACCCATTTTGCATGTCAAAAGATGGTTAAGAATTTATGAAGTTCTACATGCTAATTAGGTTGATGTTGGTGAAATTGTTAGGAATAATTGATTTAGAACTATGTGCTCATGACTAGAATGGTAGATTTCAAAATAATGGGATGTTTATGTTAATCAATGAGTGACTATGGAAATTGTGTTTAAGATGTTTGTACATTGTGCTAAACTAGTGATACGCACACAATGTGTTCGATGAAATGCCTAAGTGAGTTTAGTTATGGTTTTTACATGAATACTTGTTAAGTTGATGCAACTTCTTTATGATAATGATGTATGAGATTAGTAGACGCCATAACATATTATAAGGATTGTGAAAGTAATGTTTATGAAAGCTAAAATATGAGATGATGACATATAGGCACGAAGAAGGAAGAAGGCGCAAGTCACTCGAAGGCACAAGCATCTCAAGATCGCGGTAAGTTCATATGAACTTTATGTACTCTATTTGTAGCTTTATGTATAAAAATATTTAGTACTAAGAGTTTGGTGTAAGTTTACATTATGATTCATAATTGACTAGTTGTAATGAGTTTTATAATGATGATTGTTTTTAAGGATAAAATGATGTGATAGTGAATATGGAATGACCCGTCTAAATGGGTTAAAAGGATAAGTAGAATGGTTGTTGGAATGTGTAGAAATTGACTTGTTTATAACGGGTCAATTGATGTAAGTATATCGAAAGATATGGTATGTAGCGATTCATTACAAATGAATCGGGAAGTGGTATGATGAATGTTTCCGAATGGAAGTGACAATGTTATTAAAGTAATATGTTATGTTAACGGGTCGAACAATGACATGGAATTAAAAGAATTCAAATGTTATGTACTATGAACTAACATGTGTTTTGTTGTTATGAATGATAGGTAAATCACATGGTTAATTGCGGCGCGCTCGGACTGAACACACACAACGTTGACCTTTATACGCTTCCGGTTCAAGTTGTTTCTTTTGAATGGGTCGAAACGCCCTTTTGTGTAGTAAATGTTAAACTAGTTACTAGGATGATGGTAGTAGTTTGAAGTTAAACTTTGTTTTGAATAGTTCGGGTTTAATGTTTTGGGTGAAAAGCGTAAGGTTTAAAATTTAACATCTTTTGTAAATGTCGTTGAATGTATTTTGATTGATTTTGTATAAAAACAGGGAATCGTCTTCTTTACGAACGGGTCATGTCAAAATTTTGAAAATCCGAAACAAAAAAAAATTGTAAGAAGTTTATGTTAATTATTGATTATCGGAAAGTGGGCGTTTCACATTGGTATCAGAGCCTAGGTTTGAGGGATTTAAGCATTAAGTGCTTGAACTCAAACTGAAAGCTCGTGAGAAGTGTGTGTTCGTTCCACGGCGCAAGGCAAGTAAGTATTTTAAAAGTTGAAATTTTTGCATTACAAATAATTTAGTTACGGAATGTTATGGAATGGTTACGGGATGTTGTGGAAAGATGTGGGATGAATCAGATCAGTTTGGGGGTTAGAACGTGTCAAATGAAATGGGAGCTAAACATTAGGTTATATCAGATCTGGCGCCGCACACAGTTGTGTCGTTAAGTGACACAGCTGTGTGGACCGTTGATGCTTGTTGCTGAGATCAGGGTGTGTGGCAAGGCTGACACAGCTGTGTGACATTGTACTCAGATAACCAACACAGCTGTGTCTGGGCAAAATTTCCACAAACTTCATATTTTCTTGAGTTTTCCGCAACGAATCTCCAACAAGCTTTCCAAAACTACAATATTCAAATAAAACACAATTAAATGTCGATTCATTCGAATTTGTAACCAGAAATATATAAAATGGGGGATAAAATGTAAGGACTCTCAAAATGGTCCTAAAAAAATACCCGTAAGTATAAAACTGGACCCCTGAAACCTTACCCTATATCAAAAATCAAGAAAAAACAAAATCTTGGTTTTTAGGCGGGCCGCGTAAAAGACAAGGGATGTCTTACGCGGGTCACGTCAAACCATGATTGACCGGATAAGTGTTCTGGGTCCAAGTGTCGCCTACGTATCACACCTACTGGTGACTGGTCAAGGCTACTCGTAGACTGGGCGGCCACGCTGGCCGCGTAAGGTCGCGCTGAGGTTTTACGCGGGCCGCGACAGGCCTTAAATTCAACTATAAATAGCTTGTCACTTGCACAGTCCACTGGTGTCGAAATCATTTCGTAAAAACGAAGTGAAGCTGCTCTAAAGTCAAAATTACTTTCAAATTAGCGAGGTACTGCTCCGATACCGGGTATTAACTCGATCGCTGCTACGATTCAATGTTCGATCGATTAAACTATCCAATGGATGTTTAAGTGCTGCCCACATTAGGGTTTATGCTTTGGCATTCGTCGTTAATTCGATGGATGTTTAAGTATCGCACTTTGTCATTCGATGTGAAGGTTTAATATCGTGAGTTATCGTAAATGCTGTATTAGTTACTAACCGAGTTCGTGTGCATGTTATTAAATTTAGGTTAAAAGGCTAATCAGTAGGCTAGGTTCTGCTCAAATAAATCTGCAATGTGAGTCATTCTCTTTTTATCAAATTTGATTTCAAAATCATGTTTACTTTCAAAGTTATAATTACAGGGATTAAGTCTTTGTAGTCACCAAATTACAGCCGGTATGTGGGGTTTGTATACAATACTTGATAATCGTCACCATTGGACAACGGGTTAGCCAAGGGGTGATATTACTTGAATATTTGTGTACAGTATGGGTAAGCAAAAGCTTTCAAACATCTATCTTAAATTAGATAGGTCATCCAACGAGAAGGGAAGTTCATCCCAAACCAAACCCTCAAATCACTTTGCAATTCCTGAAGAAGGAATATTTGTGCGAAAGGCACATTATGAGGAACCACTTTCTCCTAATAAAAGAAGTTTAATTATTAAGAAAAGTCAGGAGAAAATAAATAAATCACGAGAGAAGAGAATTAATCAGAAAACCCAAGAACTAGGCAATAACCCACCATGGGAAGACAAGTTAGATGAAAAATGGGCAGATCTTTATATGTTAGCCACTGTAGTCATAAATGCAAATCTTTAAATACATGTCTCAAGTTTAGTAACCATATCACCTACAAGCTAGAAACTGTATCCAGTAAATAAATAAGGTTACGAGAAAAACCTCATATGTTTTTAATTGTCAGTTGTCTTTTGTATTAAATAAGCCACTCGGTATGCAATAATATTTAAAGGTTATTTATAAAAATTGTTATACAATTTTAACTTAGTAAATTTTGTTTATTTTGCATATGTGCTAAACAGCATGAACGACTTGTCTGACGCCCTTCAAAATCTAAATCTCTATCCAATAAAAATAGAGGTTTCCAGAGATTTCAATAGGTATATACCAGACATAGAAGAACCTGTGGAATTCAACGCTCCACCTCCGGAGAAACCCAAGCCTAAGAAAAGGAGGAGATTTGTAGGATGGAGGCGTGTGCGTAGGAGGAAGCCTGCAACTAGGAAGATTCCTAAAATAGAAAATCCCTTAGACAAAGGAAAGGGGATTGAAGTCAGGGAAGATTCTAGGCCACTGGAAATGGAATTTGGAGAAGATTCTAGGCAGGTGGAAATGGAAATTGGGGAAAGCTCTAGACAGATTGAGGAGTTACCATTTCAGGAGGAATTAGATCGTGCACTGGCAATCTGTGATATTGTCAGGCCTGTCAATAATAATTTCTACTCTCATCCTATTGAAAATCAACTCCCTATAAATTTGGAACCAGCAATCCCAGAACCTATAATTCACACCCAACCTCTAGGGATGGATGAATGGTGGACAAATGATTGGCAGTTCCAAAACCTGCTCAACAGTCCTTATTCATTTTTCCCTCAATTCGACCCGGAGCCTATACCAAACCCACCAATGAGCAATGAGAATTTAGCTGAACTCCGCCACTTGGGTGAGGAGCTGGTGGATGCAGGAAATAGGATCAGGGAGGTAGGAGAACAGATCTCCTGGAAATACGACGAGAGGGAACGTCGTTACTGAAATTCCAACTGACGAGGGGTAGAAGGATTATGAAAATGTGGTTGTATAATAATAAAAATAAATTATAATCTTATAAAATAACCTAAAATAAAACTTTGTAAGATATTGGTGTGTAGTGACGCATATTATAAAATATATAAAATGGAATCGAGAAATCGATAGTTTTTTTGTGAAATTGTATGATTGATTTTGTGTATAATTGTTAATTATTTGATACTAATAAATTATATATTAATTATCAGATGGAAAACGCTAATAATGAACCAGTTAACGAGGTCAATCAATCTGAACAACACCCAGAGGATCAATTTATGACTAGGCAAGATATAGAAAATATCGTTGCTCAATGGATAGCCAATGCTATTCCAGCAATAGTCGCTGCTGCCCAAAAACCTGTTGAACCTCAACAAATCGTTCCTAGTAAACGTATTTCTGAAGATAACTTCAGTAATAGCATAAATGGAGGCGGTAATCATCACGATGATGATCCATTGCAAGCTCCGCTCCCTAAGAAAATGAAAGCTGCAACACCTGGTTGCACTTACAAATAATTTCTTGCCTGTAAACCAGCTGAGTTTGCAGGTAATGAAGGAACGACTGCAACACTGCATTGGTTAGAGAAAACCGAGGCAGTAATTACAATAAGTAAATGTGACAAGGACGACAAGGTCATGTACGCGTCAAATCTTTTCAAAGAAGGGGCGCTAGAATGGTGGAATACAGTACTTCAAACTAGAGGAAGATATAGGGCCTATGCCATGAACTGGGAAGAATTTAAGAATCTTGTAGAAAGAAAATTCTGTCCCGAATATGAAAAAGATCAAATGGCAAATAAGTTCCTAAATCATCGAATGCTGGGTGTAGATTATCGCGGTTATACTTCGACATTCTTCGAATATGCGAGAGTGGTACCAACACTGGCTTCACCAGAACCAGTACTTATTTCTCGCTATGTTTGAGGACTGATTAGTGAAATCTGTAACATCGTCAAAGCCGCGAGACCTCACACTATTGACGATGCTGTGGAATTAGCTAACACTTTAACCGACGAACTGGTACGCACAAGAGAAGAAGATAGGAAGAAAGAATTAGTTCAGAAAATTACCCAAGGATTTCGTGTGGGTAATAATAACAATTTCAAGAAAAGAGGAACGGGACAATCCTCAATTCCGCCTTTCTGCAGGAATTGCAGAAGGAAACATTTTGGAAGATGCAATGTAACCTGCAACTTTTGTAAAGTTGTAGGACATCGTGAAGAAAACTGCAGGAAGAAATCCACAATTTGTTACAATTGTGGAGAAACTGGACATTTCAAGCCAGATTGCCCGAAATTAGTTAAACCAGCTGATAACAACAAAGCCAAAGCTGCAGAAGGAGCTACCAAGAGAAACGCCAGGGCTTTCCAATTGACTACTCAGGAGGCAGAACTCATTCCAGATGTGATAGCTGGTACGTTCTTAGTTCACAACATTTACGCAAAAGTATTATTTGACTCTGGTGCAAACCAAAGGTTTATAAATACTGCATTCTGCCAAGCGCTTAACTTACCCTTAACTAACCTTAGGCAGATCTTTACAGTTGAAACGGCAGATGGAAATTCTGTCAAAATAGATAAGGTTTTGCAAAAAGAGAATATAGAACTTTTAGGTCATAAATTTTATGCAAACCTATTGCCAATGAATTTAGCTGGATTTGATGTCGTGTTAGGAATGGATTGGTTAGTAGCCAACCATGCTCGAATCCTTTGTGATAAAAATTCTGTAGAAATTCAAGCACCTTCTGGGGAAGTAATCATGATTACAGGAGATAAACCACGTAAACCCATGAAGTTCATATCAGTAATGAGAGTTGCTAGTTATGAACGGAAGCAAGGAATAGTATATATGATTTCAGTAATCATTAATACTAAAGGTAAAGAACTTAAGGAGATTCCTATAGTCTCAGAATACTCAGATGTATTCCCAGAAGAGTTACCGGGATTACCACCAGATAGGGAGGTAGAATTTAGAATTCATCTGATTCCAGGAACTATACCAATAGCCAAGGCACCTTATCGGTTAGCACCTACAGAAATGTTAGAATTGAAAAAGCAATTAGATGAATTACTATGTAAAGGTTTCATACAACCTAGTTCATCCCCGTGGGGAGCACCAGTGTTGTTTGTAAAGAAAAATGATGGTTCGATGAGAATGTGTATTGATTATAGAGAATTGAATAAGGTTACAATTAAGAATCGATACCCATTACCTAGGATTGATGATCTTTTTGATCAACTTCAAGGAGCTAGATATTTTTCTAAAATCGACTTACGTTCTGGATATCATCAATTGAAGGTACAAGAAGAAGACATACCTAAAACTGCTTTCAGAACTAGGTATGGTCATTACGAGTTTACAGTCATGCCTTTCGGATTAACGAATGCACCTGCCGCATTCATGTACATGATGAATAGAATCTGTAAACCATATTTGGATAAATTTGTAATTGTTTTTATTGACGATATACTTATTTATTCCAAAAGTCAGGACGAGCATTGTGAGCACTTATATGCATTCTTAACTTTGTTAAGAAAAGAAAAGCTTTATGCCAAATTCTCAAAGTGTGAATTTTGGTTGCAAGAAGTGCAATTTTTAGGACACATGGTGAATCACGAAAGCATTCATGTAGATCCTGCTAAGATAGAAGCAATTACCAAATGGAAGGTTCCGCAATCCGTAATGGAAATTAGAAGTTTTATAGGGTTAGCCGGATACTATAGACGGTTTATTAAGGATTTTTCCAAGATAGCTGTACCATTAACTAAGCTAAACTATAGAGCAGTTAAGTTTTAATGGGGACCTAAGCAAGAAGAAGCTTTTAGAATTTTAAAGCAAAAGTTAACAAATGCTCCAATCCTAGCTTTACCAGAAGGGACCAAAGATTTTGAAGTTTATTGTGATGCTTCAAAACTAGGATTAGGATGTGTGCTAATGCAACGCAAAAAGGTAATTGCGTATGCTTCAAGACAATTGAAAAAGCACGAGGAAAACTATACAACTCATGACTTAGAGTTAGGCGCCATAATTTTTGCTCTTAAAATTTGGAGACATTATCTGTATGGAAGTAAATTTACTGTCTATACAGATCACAAAAGTTTAAGATATATATTTGGGCAAAAAGAGTTAAACATGAGGCAAAGAAGATGGATGGAAATTTTTTAGCGATTACGACTGTGATATTCGATATCACGAAGGAAAAGCCAATGTAGTTGCAGATGCCTTAAGTCGTAATTACCATGAGAAACAACGACGAGTTCGTGCTCTTAGGTTAAATCTACAGTTAGATTTAATGGAACAACTAAAACATTTCCAAGAAATAGCAATCGAGGATGATGCTGAAGGAATGAAAGGACGAATAAAAGAATTAGAACAAGGAGCTGATGGAATTTGGAGATTCCACAAAAGAAGAATTTGGGTACCTAAGCAGGGAGAATTAAGAAATAAGATTTTAGAAGAAGCCCATAAATCTAGGTATACTATGCACCCAGGAAACAATAAGATGTACCATGATTTAAGAAACAACTTTTGGTGGATAGGAATGAAAAAGGACATAGCTCGATATGTTTCTAAGTGTCTTACTTGTTCTCAAGTTAAGGCAGAACATCAGAAACCTTCAGGTCTACTAAAACAACTAGAAATGCCTGTATGGAAATGGGAACTCATAACAATGGATTTTGTTACTAAGTTACCCAAAACCAGAAAAGGTAATGATGCGATTTGGGTAATTGTGGATCGATTAACCAAATCAGCTCACTTTTTACCTATGAAAGAAACGTTTAGCATGGAAAGATTGGAAAAGTTGTATGTAGATGAAGTAGTATCCTTACATGGAGTTCCACTCTCCATTGTATCAGATAGGGATAGTCGTTTCACTTCCCATTTTTGGACAAGTTTCCAAGAAGCAATGGGAACTCGACTAAATCTAAGCACGACATATCATCCTCAAACAGACGGACAAAGTGAAAGGATAATCCAAACTTTGGAAGACATGCTCAGAGCATGTGTGATAGATTTTGGTGGAAATTGGGACGATCATTTACCTTTAATTGAATTCTCCTATAACAATAGTTATCATTCAAGTATTGAAACTGCCCCATTCGAAGCATTGTATGGAAGAAAATGCAGAACTCCCGTTTGTTGGGCAGAAATAGGAGAAAGTCGATTATCAGGTCCTGAGATAGTGCAAGAAATGACCGACAAGATTACTCAAATTAAGGAAAGACTAAAGACTGCTCGAGATCGCCAGAAAAGTTATGCAGACAATAGACGGAAGCCGTTGGAGTTTCAAGTTGGAGACAAAGTACTATTAAAAGTTTCTCCTTGGAAAGGAGTAGTTCGATTTGGTAAGAAAGGAAAGCTAAGTCCAAGATACATAGGACCATTTTCAGTGATCCAACGTATAGGACCAGTTGCTTATCGTTTACAACTACCAGAAGAATTAGCTGGAGTACATGATGTATTTCATATATCCAACCTTAAGAAATGTCTATCAGACGAATCTTTGGTAGTACCTCTCCAAGATATAGAGGTAAACGAAAAGTTAAAATTTGTTGAGAAACCTCTTCAAATAGAAGACAAAAAGGTGAAGTTTCTCAAACACAAACGGTTAGTACTTGTCAAGATCAAGTGGGATTCAAAGAGAGGACCTGAATACACTTGGGAGCTGGAATCGGAAATGAAGCGAAAGTATCCTCACTTATTCCAATAAATCTCGAGGACGAGATTTTAAATAAGGTGGGGAGGATGTAAGGACTCTCAAAATGGTCCTAAAAAATACCCGTAAGTATAAACCCGGACCCCTGAAACCTTACCCTATATCAAAAATCAAGAAAAAACAAAATCTTGGTTTTTAGGCGGGCCGCGTAAAAGACAAGGGATGTCTTACGCGGGCCGCGTCAAACCATGATTGACCAGATAAGTGTTCCGGGTCCAAGTGTTGCCTACGTGTCACACCTACTGGTGACTGGTCAAGGCTACTCGTAGACTGGGCGGCCACGCGGGCCGCGTAAGGTCGTGCTGAGGTTTTACGCGGGCCGCGACAGGCCTTAAATTCAGCTATAAATAGCTTGTCACTTTCACAGTCCACTGGTGTCGAAATCATTTCGTAAAAACGAAGTGAAGTTGCTCTAAAGTCAAAATTACTTTCAAATTAGCGAGATACTGCTCCGATACCGGGTATTAACTCTATCGCTGCTACGATTCAATGTCCGATCTACAAACTATCCAATGGATGTTTAAGTGCTGCCCACATTAGGGTTTATGCTTTGTCATTCGTCGTTAATTCGATGGATGTTTAAGTATCGCACTTTGTCATTCGATGTGAAGGTTTAATCTCGTGAGTTATCGTAAATGTTGTATTAGTTACTAACCGAGTTCGTGTGCATGTTATTAAATTTAGGTTAAAAGGCTAATCAGTAGGCTAGGTTCTGCTAAAATAAATCTGCAATGTGAGTCATTCTCTTTTTATCAAATTTGATTTCAAAATCATGTTTACTTTCAAAGTTATAATTACAGGGATTAAGTCGTTGTAGTCACCAAATTACAGCCGGTATGTGGGGTTTGTATACAATACTTGATAATCGTCACCATTGGACAACGGGTTAGCCAAGGGGTGATATGACCATAGTCACAGACACCATTGGACAACGAGATAGCCAATGTGTGGTCGAGTGACAAATACTGTGGGTAGTTGGTTGATATCAGAAAACATTGTAATCACTCTTAATACTGTAAATTATAACAAACTAGTCGTTTTAGTAAAAAGAATGATTCACCAGTATTTCCCGCTGACAAAACCTTTTTCAAACATGTTTCAGGTGATCTGTTGTGATCCAAGGAAAAGTGCCGTGAAGCACTACAAGCTTAAGGAAGTGGCTCATAATAAAATAAAGAAACATGTTTTTGTAAAAATAAAGATTTCTCCATGAAATCTTATGATTGTACATTACCGGGGTTTTATCCCGAGTTGTGAAATAAAATAATCAGGAAAATTGCAGTTTTAAAAAGATCCTGAAGAAAACTTCCGCTGTTAAATAAATACCACGGGATTTTCTGTCCCGCGGCTACTGAAACGGGTCAAACCGGGTCGGGGGCCGTGACATAAAAAGAATAAAAAAAAGGTGATACCAAGGTATATGGGATAAAGAATACTATGATGTTGGTTGTCGGAAACGTTGAGTTTCCAAAGAAAGTTTAAGTATGATTTAGTCGCGAGTAATTTCTTTTACGTATTAGAAAGAATGAGAGCTACGTATCACTAGCATGGTTATATGATAGAAAGGATGAATGAATGTCTAAAATAAATAATGATACGATACGATCGTCGATAACGATAAGGCATGAAGTATGAATGATGAATGGAATGTGTCATGATAGAATGATGTTAAAACATGATGGTGGGAAGTATGAAATGAAATCTAATGAATGCAATAAATGTTTTATGTAGATGGCTGATGTGGTAAATGTAAATGATGACGATGAAGCACGCCGAAATGAAATGAGAACAATGATTGTGGAAGAGGTAGAGAAAGCGATTGAAGCTAGCATTCCTCGACTAGCTCAAGAGGTGGAAGGTCAAGTATTGGGGGTAGTCGATACTCTAGCGTCCAAGGTGGAGGAACTAAAGGAGATTATTAATGAACTACAAACCAAGAAAAGTACTCGAAGGTGCACGTACAAGGAATTCATGGCGTGTAACCCCTTGCCGTACAAAGGGGAAATTGACCCGATAGCTTGTCAAAGGTGGATTTCAAGCACTGAGGCGGTGTTTGTGAGAAGTAGATGTGAAGTGGAAGACCAAGTAATGTTTGCAACGGGTCTCCTACAACTCCAAGCAAAGGATTGGTGGGACGCACATTCGAAGGAATTGGGGGATGACAAAGTACAAACTTTAACATGGCAAGAGTTCAAGGAACCATTTCTGAAATATCATAGCCCACAATCCGCACTTGATATTATTCAAGAAGATTTCTTACGTCTTCGACAAATGGATGAAACGATTGATGAAATAACAAATAAGTTCCTCGAGAAGGTGAAATTTTGTGGGGCGATAGCGGGGACTGAGAGGTTGAAAATCATACGTTACCATGCTATGTTAAAGGCTGAATATCGGGAGTTCGTAAATCCCTCCAAGTGTGCAACGTTGAACGAATTAATCGACTGGGCAAGAGATAGGGAGATTGAGATAAAAAGACAGGTTGAAAGGGGAGAGAAAAGGGTGGCGGAGAAGTCTACCAACACAAACCTATCGAAAAAGGCAAGATTTCAAGACCAAAACAGAAAAGGGAAAACGAGTAGTGGAATTCCGACTTGCAAGACATGTGGAAAGCATCATTCGGGTGAATGCTTGTTGGGAAAGAAAGGATGCTATAAATGTGGGCAAGAGGGACATCCGTATTATAGATTCCCCGAAAACTCTAAAGCGTGTTACAATTGTAACCAAACGGGGCACATTAAAGCGGAATGTCCGAAACTCCAACAAGGGGCAAAGAAAGATGGAAAGAAGGATGAGTCTTCCAAGGCTCGTGGGAGGATGTTCCAGTTAACCTCGGATGAAGCTAAGACTAGCCCGGATGTGGTCTCAGGTATATTCTTGGTTAATTCTATGCCTATGAATGTATTATTTGATTCCGGGGCTAGTAGATCGTTTATTTCTAATGAATTGTTAGTTCATCCATCTTTTAAGCTTGAAAAGATGATAGTACCCTTAGAAGTGGAAGTTGCTGATAGTAAAAGCTATTTGTTACATGATATTTGTAGAAACTGTAAGATCTTAATCGAAGATGAGGAATTTAGTATAGATCTTGTCCCGATGTACATGCGGGAATTTAAAGTAGTTGTAGGAATGGATTGGCTTGCCCAAAACCACGCTGAAATTCAATGTGAAAAGAAAGTCATTCATGTAGTAACCTCGGGGGGGGGGGGGGGACGGGTAAGTGTTCAAGGAGATAGAGTCATCAAGTCGAAATTGTGTTCTATAATCAAAGCTGTCAAACATGTGAGGAACGGGGGTAGAGCATATCTATCTTATGTGATTGACACCAATCGAGGTGTCCCAAAGCTTGAAGATGTGAACGTGGTGAATGAATATCCGGATGTGTTTCCGGAAGACCTACCAGGGTTTCCCCCTGAACAAGAAGTAGAATTCAAAATAGATCTTAACCCGGGTGCAAAACCGGTAGCTAAAGCTCCTTATCGGTTGGCCCCAACCGAAATGAAAGAATTGATGACGCAACTTCAAGACTTGCTCGATAAGGGTTTTATTAAACCAAGTGTTTCACCATGGGGAGCACCCGTATTATTCGTGAAGAAGAAAGATGGTTCGATGCGAATGTGCATCGACTATCGAGAGTTGAACAAATTAACGGTGAAGAATCGATACCCGTTGCCCAGAATTGATGACCTATTTGATCAGTTACAAGGGGCAAGTTGGTTTTCAAAAATCGATATGCGGTAGGGTTATCACCAACTGCGCGTACGAGAAGAGGATGTGCCGAAGACTGCGTTTCGAACGCGGTACGGACATTACGAGTTTTAAGTAATGTCCTTTGGACTAACGAACGCCCCAGCTGCTTTTATGGATTTAATGAATCGGGTGTGCCGACCTATGCTTGATAAGTATGTAATCGTTTTTATCGACGATATTCTAGTATACTCCCGCAGTGAAGTAGAGCATGCTTCCCATTTACGTGATGTATTGGAAACGCTTCGCAAGGAAAAGTTATATGCAAAGTTCTCAAAGTGTGCCTTTTGGCTTAGAGAGGTACAATTTTTGGGTCATGTGATCGATGCGGATGGTGTCCATGTGGATCCGTCCAAGGTAGATGCGGTAATGAATTGGGTACCCCTGAAGAATCCAAGCGAAATAAAAAGTTTTCTAGGCTTGGCTGGGTACTACATGAGATTTATCCAAGATTTCTCCAAGATAGCCTCTCCTATGACGAAGTTAACAAAGAAGAGTGAAAAGTTTATATGGGGCGAAGAACAAGAAAAAGCGTTTCAGACTTTAAAAGAAAAGCTCTCAAATTCTCCGGTGTTGACATTACCGGATGGAACGGATGATTTGGTAGTATATACTGACGCCTCCCACCAAGGTTTAGGTTGTGTATTAATGCAAAAGGGTAAAGTCATTGCTTATGCCTCAAGACAACTCAAGCAGCATGAAAACAATTACCCAACTCATGATCTAGAATTGGCGGCAGTCGTGTTTGCCTTGAAGATATGGAGGCACTACCTATATGGGGTGAAATGTACTATTTACTTGGATCATAAAAGCCTCAAATATTTCTTCGAGCAGAAAGATCTTAATATGAGGCAGCGAAGATGGTTGGAACTCATTAAGGATTATGATTGTGACATTCATTACCATCCCGGGAAGGCTAATGTAGTGGCGGACTAAGTCGAAAGGAGTACCCGTCCCCGATTCGGGTAAAATCTATGAAGATGGTAGTCACACCTAAACTCCTTGATGAAATTCGGGAAGCTCAAACAAAATCTTTAAATTCCGGTGACTCAAAGAAAGAAAGGACGAAAGGATTTATTCATGAATTGGAAGAGAATGCAAGTGGTATGAAAACGAGGTATGACCGAATCTGGATACCTCGGGAATGTGATGTGAAAGAATTACTATTAAATGAGGCTCACAAGTCTCGATACTCCGTTCATCCGGGAGCCACAAAGATGTATCGAGACTTGATAATGAATTATTGGTGGCCGGGAATGAAAAGAGACATTGTCAAGTATGTTGCTAAATGTTTGACATGTTCTCAAGTGAAGGCCGAACACCAAAGACCGTATGGAAAGATGCAACCGTTGGAGATACCGGTGTGGAAGTGGGAGCATGTAACGATGGATTTGGTGACTAAACTTCCTAAGACAAGGAAAGGGTACGATGCTATTTGGGTAGTCGTTGACCGACTAACCAAAAGTGCACATTTCTTACCCATCCGGGAAACCTATAATTCGGAAAAGATGGTAGAAGTTTATACGAATGAGATTATATCTCGACATGGGGTTCCGGTGTCTATAGTATCCGACCGGGATACCCGGTTCACATCTCACTATTGGAGGAAATTTCACGAAGAATTAGGGACCCAGTTACATATAAGCACCGCCTACCATCCGCAAACCAATGGTCAGTCGGAACGAACTATCCAAACGTTGGTTGATATGTTAAGGGCGTGTGTTATGGATCTCGGAGGAAGCTGGGATGATCATCTACCTTTGGTAGAGTTTTCATATAATAATAGCTATCATAATAGTATAAAAATGGCCCCTTATGAAATGCTCTATGGAAGGAAATGTAGAACCCCGGTTTGTTGGGGGGAAGTGGGTCAACGCGAACTCGCGCCACAGGATGTCGTAGCCGAAACAAATGAGAAGATTGATATGGTTAAATCAAGACTAAAGGCGACGCAAGATAGACAAAAGTCTTATGCGGATCGAAGAAAGCGACCAATTGAGTTTCAAGTGGGAGATCATGTTTTACTAAAAGTCTCCCCATGGAAAGGGATAATTCATTTTCGTAAACGCGGAAAGCTAGGTCCTCGATACATCGGACCATTCAAAATACTCGCTCGGGTCGGGGCGGTGGCGTATCAGTTAGAATTACCACCCGCGTTGGATGGAATTCATTACACCTTTCACGTGTCGCAACTGCGGAAGTGCCTCGCAGATGAGACGGTATATGTGCCTTTGGATGATATTGAAGTGGATGAAAAGTTAAATTATATTGAAAGGCCCGTGGCAATAAAAGATTTTAAAGTGAAGCAACTCCGCAACAAATCCGTTCGACAAGTGTTGGTCCATTGGCAACATCGAAAGGGATCGGATCTTACGTGGGAAGCGGAGGATGAAATGCAAAAGCACTACCCAGAATTATTTGGTATGTATTCAGGTTTCGGGGACGAAACCTTTCTTAAGGGGGGTAGACTTGTAACACCCCAAATTCTCATATGACATAAAATTATAATGAGTGGCCATGTTCTAATAAGTTAAAATGGAAAATATAATGAATTGTGTCAAAAATAAAAGTTAGTAAAAGAAAGATGGCTAAGTTAGAATGTGAATTACTAAAGTGAATAGGGTCTAAAAGGTGAGGGACTAAATGTGTAATTATGTTATAAAATATGATAAAAAAAGAAACCAGAAATTGGGTCTGGGGGTGCGATCGTGAGAAGCCAGGGAAACTCCTTCCCTCTCAAAAACCCTAAATCTCTAAATTCCATCAATTGAAAGTGAAATTAGTGAGAAATCAAATGCATGAGCTAGGAATTCGGATTTTCTAAGTGTTCTTGACCTCAAGTAAGTGAAATTTCTTGATTTGGTGATGTTTGATTTTGTGGGTTTAGAGTAATTCGTGAATGTAATGCAAAAATTGTTATGAATAATGGTTGCTATGGTTGTCTAAACATCAATAGATGTTAGATTTTGAATATAAGCATGGTTTAGGGCAAAACCCATTTTGCATGTCAAAAGATGGTTAAGAATTTGTGAAGTTCTACATGCTAATTAGGTTGATGTTGGTGAAATTGTTAGGAATAATTGATTTAGAACTATGTGCTCATGACTAGAATGGTAGATTTCAAAATAATGGGATGTTTATGTTAATCAATGAGTGACTATGGAAATTGTGTTTAAGATGTTTGTACATTGTGCTAAACTAGTGATACGCACACAATGTGTTCGATGAAATGCCTAAGTGAGTTTAGTTATGGTTTTTACATGAATACTTGTTAAGTTGATGCAACTTCTTTATGATAATGATGTATGAGATTAGTAGACGCCATAACATATTATAAGGATTGTGAAAGTAATGTTTATGAAAGCTAAAATATGAGATGATGACATATAGGCACGAAGAAGGAAGAAGGCGCAAGTCACTCGAAGGCACAAGCATCTCAAGATCGCGGTAAGTTCATATGAACTTTATGTACTCTATTTGTAGCTTTATGTATAAAAATATTTAGTACTAAGAGTTTGGTGTAAGTTTACATTATGATTCATAATTGACTAGTTGTAATGAGTTTTATAATTAGGATTGTTTTTAAGGATAAAATGATGTGATAGTGAATATGGAATGACCCGTCTAAATGGGTTAAAAGGATAAGTAGAATGGTTGTTGGAATGTGTAGAAATTGACTTGTTTATAACGGGTCAATTGATGTAAGTATATCGAAAGATATGGTATGTAGCGATTCATTACAAATGAATCGGGAAGTGGTATGATGAATGTTTCCGAATGGAAGTGATAATGTTATTAAAGTAATATGTTATGTTAACGGGTCGAACAATGACATGGAATTAAAAGAATTCAAATGTTATGTACTATGAACTAACATGTGTTTTGTTGTTATGAATGATAGGTAAATCACATGGTTAATTGCGGCGCGCTCGGACCGAAAACACACAACGTTGACCTTTATACGCTTCCGGTTCAAGTTGTTTCTTTTGAATGGGTCGAAACATCCTTTTGTGTAGTAAATGTTAAACTAGTTACTAGGATGATGGTAGTAGTTTGAAGTTAAACTTTGTTTTGAATAGTTCGGGTTTAATGTTTTGGGTGAAAAGCGTAAGGTTTAAAATTTAACATCTTTTGTAAATGTCGTTGAATGTATTTTGATTGATTTTGTATAAAAACAGGGAATCGTCTTCTTTACGAATGGGTCATGTCAAAATTTTGAAAATCCGAAAAAAAAAATTGTAAGAAGTTTATGTTAATTATTGATTATCGTAAAGTGGGCGTTTCAAAACTGTAGCAATTACATTTTCATAAATCTAACAACCATCATCGAAGCTGTAACAAAATCTAAACACCGATACACTAAACACTGTTACATAAGAAAAACTGATACATAAATACTGATGTTGAATCCGCTGTAGACACTGAACCACTGCTGTTACTGAGCAGTGGTTTTCCTTTTGTTGATAAGGCCTTAGGTACATAAGTGCCTGTCTTTAACAGCCTTGTCCTCAACAGTGTCCGTCTGACAGAAATCATTACATTACATCCCTGTTGAAAAACAGAATCAATATATTTAGGGAAAATGGGATTGAAAGATGATAACCCAACAGTGGAGGATCTCATTCGACTGCTCCGATAAATTCAATGGTATTCTCAAACAATGTTTCCTAGATTTTTGAAGACCGACAAAGACCAACAAATGTCCACAGTGATGCTTCTTTAGACATTTGTCGGTCTTCAAAAAATCTAGGAAACATTATTTGAGAATACAATTGAATTTATCGGAGATGTAGAATGAGATCCTCAACTGTTGGGTTATCATCTTTCAACCTCATTTTCCCTAAATATATCAATTCTGCTTTTCAGACACCCCAAAGCCATCTATCCGCCTCCAAAGAGATCAAGACAGCTTGAAGCATAAGCTGGACTTGCTGTCATTCCACCAGTTGAGTATTTAATCCAATATATACCACATTCAAATCAATCTACTCGTAATCACATCTTTGTTCAAAGACAAAATCAAAGCTACAAACATATCAATCAAATTTCATAGAATCATGATTTATTTTAAACACAAAAAGACATTACCTCTTCATCAATAAAATCCTAGCTCCATTTTATAACCTTGATCACAGTCGAAAGATCGGCCAACGAACTCAAGTTAAATGCAACGCCTCTGTCGTCTTCATAATATCTATTTTTAAACTACCATTCAAATCGATGTTAAATGCAACGCCTATGTCGTCTTCATCCTCTTCTCTATATCTACAGTTTTAGAGAGAGAGAGAGAGAGAGAGAGAGTAGACAGAGATATTGAAAGGCTGATGTGTGATGGGAACCTTCATTGAAACGACGATGTTTGAACAATGATACTTGAACGATAACATGTAAACATGATCACAGATGTGAGCGGGAGAGATTTGAATGTGGAGCCATATTATTAACCCTTATTTATAGGATTAGAATATATGGTTTGAATTTTGAATGTAGAGCCAGAATTTTGAATCTCAACAGATGTTTATTGAGAACTGATGTTTGATTATAAAATGTTGAGGGCAGATGTTTAAACAAAAGTTATTTGATATGGGCAGACGTTTCCCCTCAACAGACCTTTGCATCTTAAATGTGGGCCACCTTTGAATTTTAAACTCTTTTAATATTAGGCTTTATGATGTAATAATGAGATAAGAAAAGCCTTGTTGGACACCCTCTCCTGCTGACACATCAGCTTTTCTTATGTCACTTGGATTTCTCCTTTTATAGAAAGTATAGATAGATACTAAAAACGTCGTATGTTTAAAAAACCCGTGTATAATCAGGTTGAATAAATCTACCAAATAATAAAAAATTGCATCCTTAAAAACCCCGTATATTACACATGTTGAATAGATCTAAAAAAAGTGTTATATCTTTAAAAACCATGTGTATTACACAGATTTAATAAATGTAATTTTGTATATTAAATACTAAATGTAATCTTATATATTAAATAATAAAAAGTTATATTTTTATGAACCCCGTGTATTGTACGGGTTAAATAAATATAATTTTATATATCAAATAATAAAAAAATTATATCTTTAAAAACCATGTGTATTGCACAGATTAAATAAATGTAATTTTGTATATTAAATACTAAAGACGTCGTATGTTTAAAAAACCCGTGTATAATCGGGTTGAATAAATCTACCAAATAATAAAAAATTACATCCTTAAAAATCTCGTATATTACACATGTTGAATAGATCTAAAAAAGAGTTATATCTTTAAAAACCATGTGTATTACACAGATTAAATAAATGTAATTTTGTATATTAAATACTAAAAACGTCGTATCTTTAAAAAACCCATGTATAGTCGGGTTGAAAAATATACCAAATAATAAAAAAATTATATGCTCAAAAAACTCTGTGTATTACACGTGTTGAATAAATCTAATTTTACATAGCAAATGATAAAAAAAATTATATGTTTAAAAACTTCGTGTATTACACGGGTTATATAAATGTAACTTTGAATAGTAAATAATAAAAAAATATTTTTAAAACACCGCCTTTTACACGAGTTGAATAAATATAAAACCACTATGTTTTGTAATTCTAATATTTTCAAAACAATTTAAAAAATACATATAGTTACCACTTACCATAGATCATTGTTTATAATATGAATAAATATGGTCACATTTAAAGAAAACAAATGTCGTAAAGAAGTATTTATTATTTATTTAATTAGTTAATATAAGATAAGTATAGATTTGAGGATACCTTCAATGAATGGCATGTGTCCCAAAGTTGGTTTCTTTTATTATAGTAGACTAGCGGTAAGACCCGTGTGCAAACACGGGTCGTTTCTTAGAAAACCATGCATAACACATATTGACAGAACATATAGATATGTATATAGATATTGTAGCAAAACGTGTTATCTATTATAGCTAAAAGACAACTATAAGTAAATATAAAAGATATTTAACAAACATAATAAAAGATGTCTAACAAACTTAATAAAATTCATCAGTTACATATGATTATTTCCATTCTCTTATTCAAAAAAGAGAGTACATATGAAAGATGTCTAACAAACTTAATAAAATTCAAATACAACTTAACTTTAACAAACATTAACTAAGAACATACGATCACCTGCCTAAACAACACACATCAAACCTCACTCAAGAATTTGTTACGCAGCAAAATGTCCTTCGCTACATGTTGTGATCTGGTTAAATATGCTACTGCAAACAATGTAATAGATGCTGATTCAACAATCTCCCTGTACAACAGATGATATGAAAACCCTTCTTTATTACTGATTTTTATTTCTCATCAACATCTCCCTAATTTGTCCTTTGAATTGTAGTTCAAAGTCCAGGGAGAACATGTCTTCTTCATCATCCCTCTTAAGTTGAAGGTCCAACAAATCTTGGAGATCGTATGCACTCAGATTATATGCACTATCCATTTTAATCTCTTCAACACTACCATCTGATCTGATCAAAGTCAATACTTGGGTATTTGAGCATGATTTCCACTTAATATTTTTGGATCAGTTGGTTTTCTTGGGCAAAGAATTATTGTAAGGACCTTCAAAAATGTCCCTAAACGACCCGTAAATGAAAACCCAGACCCCTGAAACCCTAACACACATGAAAAACCAAGAAAAACAAAAGTTAGAGTTTCAGGCGGGCCGCGTAAAGGTAAGCATAACCTTACGCGGGCCGCGCCAAAGTGAAGTTTGACCGGATAAGCGTCCAGATCCACGTAGCATCCACCTGGCAACCCTACTCGTGACCCAGCAAACCTACACGTAGACTAGGTGGCCACGCGGGCCGCGTAAGGATCGAGCAAGGGTTCACGCGGGCCGCGTGAGACCCATTTTTCTGCTATAAATAGAACAGGCCATGAGCAGTTCACTGGTGTCGACGAAAACTAAAAAAAAAACGAAGTTCTACTGCTATAATTCGAAATTCACTTTCAAAATAGTGAGGTGCTGCTACGATACCGGGTATTAACTCGATCGCTGCTACGATTCAATGTCCGATCGATTGAAACTATCCGATAAATGTTTAAGTGCTGCTCAAATTAGGGTTATACTTTGTCATTCGTCGTGAAATCGATGGATGTTTAAGTATTGCACTTTGTCATTTATCGTGAGGGTTTTTATCTCGTGAGTTATCGTAAATGTTGTATTAGTTACTGGCCTAGTTCGTGTGCATTGTTGTTTAAATTAGGTTACAAGGCTAATCAGTAGGCTAAACTCTGCCCGTTTAAATCTGCAATGTGAGTCATTCTCTTTTATCAAAAGTATTTTACAATACTCCAATTATTTTCAAATGTTATAATTACAGGGATTAAGTCATGGTTATCTTGAATCACTGGCTAATTGGGGTATTGTGCACATTACTAATTTCTCACAGTTAGGCTAATAAATCCTAACCGTGATAATCATCACTACTTGGGGAAAGACCCAATAGTGGTATGACCATCGTCACCAGGTGACACGGTGCCACATAAAAATAAGATAAAAGCCATTGTAATCGCTCTTATGCTGTAATTTATAACTATGTGTCATTTTATCAAATTGAGTGACTCACCAGTATTTCCCCGCTGATAAAATATTTTTAAAACATGTTTCAGGCGACCTGCTGTAAATCAAAGAAAACGTGCTACGGAGCACTAACAAGCTCGAAGAGGTGGCTCGGTTAAAATGAATAAACATGTTTTAATAAATCAGGGAATTTCCTAGTAAAATTCCTCTATTGTAAATTACGGGGTTTATCCCGAATTATGAAATAAAATAATCGGGCATTTTCAAGTTTTTGAAAGATCTTGATAAATCTTCCGCTGTCGCATCAAATAAATACCACGGGTTCCTGTCCCGCGGCTCCTGACCGGGTAAAACCGGGGCTGGGGCCGTGACAGGAAAAGGTGGTATCAGAGCCACTGATTTAAGCCTATTAAGTATTTAAAATACTTAATTTTCCTGATTATCATTTTATGATTATGTGTTTTTATCTTGACTATCTGTTAATATACAGTATGGGTAAGCAAAGAATTTCGGATATCTAACTTAAATTAGATAGTCCACCAAAAGATAAGGGAATTTCATCCCAATCAAATTCCTCAAAACACTCAGCAGATACTGAGGAGGGAATATTTGTTCGTAAGGCACAGTTTGAGAAACCCCTTACCCCTAATAAAAGAAGTTGGATTATTAGAAAAATTCAAGAGAAAATAAAGAAGTCACAGCCAAAAGGAGTGATGATTAAGGAAACTCAGGAAATAGGCAATAATCCACCATGGGAAGATGAGTTAGATGAAAAATGGGCAGATCTCTATATGTTAGCCACTACAGCAGTAAATGCTAACTTTTAAATACCCTAACCCAGTACTAGCACCCATATCACCTACAATCCAGAAACTTTAATAATTTAGTTGTATTAAAAACAAATATTTTGTTTCAATAAAATGGTTTATTAGATATTCATTAATTTTTTTTATTTGCCATTCTGTGATTATGTGAAAATTTAATTTACAAAATTTTAACCTAGAATTTTGTATACTTCCTCATATTTGCTAAACAACATGAATGAGTTATCTAAAGCCTTTCAGAATCTCAATCTCTATCCTGTAAAAGTGGAAGTTTCCAGAGACTTTACTGGTTACTTGGCCAATGTGGAGGAACCTATGGAATTTCAAGCTCCACCTCCAGAGAAATCAAAGCCAAAGAAAAGAAGAAGATTTATGGGATGGAGGCGTGTGCGCAGAAGGAAACCAGCAACTAGGAGAATTCCCAAGATAGAAAATCCCATGGATAAAGGAAAAGAGATCGAGATTGGGGAAAGTTTTAGGCAAATAGGGATAGAAATTGGGGAAAGTTCTAAGCAAGCCGAGGAATTACCACTGCAGGAAGAATTAGATTGCATACTGGCAAGTTGTGATATCCCCAGGCCTATCAATGAAAACCTCTTCCCTTATCCTGCTGAAACCCAACTTCCAGTAAGCTTGGAATCGGCCATCCCAGATCCTCTGATCCACACCCAACCTCTAGGAGAAATGGACGAGTGGTGGACCAACGACTGGCAGTTTCAAAATCTCCTAAATAATCCTTACACCTTTTTCCCTCAGTTCGACCCAGAACCTGCACCAAACCCACCAATGAGCATGGAAAATTTAACTGAACTCCGCCATTTTGGCGAGGAGCTGATAGATGCAGGGAATAGGATCCGGGAGGTAGGAGAACAAATCTCCTGGAAGTACGACGAAAGGGAGCGTCGTTTCTAAAAGTACCAGCTAACAGGAATTATGTGTGGTTGTGTGGTGTTTGTTTAATAATAATATAATAATAAAAATATAATTATGTGTAATAACTTAAAAAAAATAAAACTTTGTAAAATAACCAGTTTGTACGGATGCATAATATATATAAAATATCAAAAGTCGAAAGATCGACAATTTTGGCTATATTTGTTTACGTAATTATGTGCATTTATTTTATTATGTTTGGTTATTAATTATTTTATGCTAATTACTTATATAACTTAATTACCAGATGGCACACGCTGGTAATGAACCCGATAACGAAGTTAATCAATCTGAGCATAACAATGAAGATCAATTTCTGAATACGCAAGATATCGAGAATATCGTTGCTCAGGGAATAGCCAATGCTATTCCAGCAATACTTGTTGCTGCCCTAAATCCCGTTGAACCTCAACAAATTATTCCTAGCAAACGCACACACGGTGACAATTTCAGTAATAGTGTAAACGGAGGCGGCAACAACAACAATAACGATAATATAATGCAAGCCCCAAGTCTAAAAAGAATGAAAGCTGCAACGCCTGGTTGCACTTACAAGGAATTTCTTGCTTGTAAACCAGCTGAATTTGCAGGCAATGAAGGGGCGACTGCTGCACTGCGTTGGTTAGAGAAAACCGAGGCAGTGATTATGATAAGTAAATGCGTCGAGGAAGACAAGGTCATGTACGCGTCGCATCTTTTTAAAGAAGGGGCGCTAGAATGGTGGAATACGGTACTTCAAGCTAAAGGAAGAAATATAGCCTATGCCATGAGTTGGGAAGAATTTAAGCAGTTAGTGGAAAGAAAATTCTGTAAGGACCTTCAAAAATGTCCCTAAACGACCCGTAAATGAAAACCCAGACCCCTGAAACCCCAACACACATGAAAAACCAAGAAAAACAAAAGTTAGAGTTTCAGGCGGGCCGCGTAATGGTTAGCATAACTTTACGCGGGCCGCGTCAAAGTGAAGTTTGACCGGATAAGCGTCCAGATCCACGCGGCATCCACCTGGCAACCCTACTCATGACCCAGCAAACCTACACGTAGACTAGGTGGCCACGCGGGCCGCGTAAGGATCGAGCAAGGGTTCACGCTGGCCGCGTGAGACCCATTTTTCTGCTATAAATAGAACAGGCCATGAGCAGTTAACTGGTGTCGACGAAAACTAAAAAAAAAACGAAGTTCTACTGCTATAATTCGAAATTCACTTTCAAAATAGTGAGGTGCTGCTACGATACCGGGTATTAACTCGATCGCTGCTACGATTCAATGTCCGATCGATTGAAACTATCCGATAAATGTTTAAGTGCTGCTCAAATTAGGGTTATACTTTGTCATTCGTCGTGAAATCGATGGATGTTTAAGTATTGCACTTTGTCATTTGTCGTGAGGGTTTTTATCTCGTGAGTTATCGTAAATGTTGTATTAGTTACTGACCTAGTTCGTGTGCATTGTTGTTTAAATTAGGTTACACTGGCTAATTGGGGTATTTTGCACATTACTAATTTCTCACAGTTAGGCTAATAAATCTTAACCGTGATAATCATCACTACTTGGGGAAAGACCCAATAGTGGTATGACCATCGTCACCAGGTGACACGGCGCCAGATAAAAATAAGATAAAAGCCATTGTAATCGCTCTTATGCTGTAATTTATAACTATGTGTCATTTTATCAAATTGAGTGACTCACCAGTATTTCCCCGCTGATAAAATATTTTTAAAACATGTTTCAGGCGACCTGCTGTAAATCAAAGAAAACGTGCTACGGAGCACTAACAAGCTTGAAGAGGTGGCCCAGTTAAAATGAATAAACATGTTTTAATAAATCAGGGAATTTCCTAGTAAAATTCCTCTATTGTAAATTACGGGGTTTATCCCGAATTATGAAATAAAATAATCGGACATTTTCAAGTTTTTGAAAGATCCTGATAAATCTTCCGCTGTCGCATCAAATAAATACCACGGGTTCCTGTCCCACGGGTTCCTGTCCCACGGGTTCCTGTCCCACGGCTCCTGACCGGGTAAAACCGGGGCTGGGGCCGTGACAATTATTGAAGATGAGTTTGGTGATTGTTGTCTGCTAACTAAATTTGCAATTGATTCAGACAAATCAGATTATGAGAGAAGGTTTTTTGGAGTACCGATTTTTGGAGACAAGGCAACAGTTGTAGGATAGACTGACTTTTGAAGAACATTTGAATGTTCAGCTCTATCTTCTTCCAGCTTTTTGTAGGTCTCAACTATTTTCAGTTTAGACCATCTGGCAATGGATCTAACTGGACCATAATCAGCAGCCACAAGCTCTGCTCTCATTCTTTTAAACTTCAATACCTCATCTGAATCCACTGTTTTGACTTTCTTCCAATTAGGTTGAGTTGGCTTTACCAGATGATCATTGTTCAATTTTGTGATTCTATCGATATGAGTTTTTCTATTACGTGTGGAGATGATTTCTGGTGAAGGAGAATGTTTTGGTACTGAAGATGAATGTATGAGAAATCTTTGTGACGTTGGAGATGCTTGGATTGTGGTTGGTGTAGTAAAAATGATCATGGCAGATGTTTGAGAAACTTCTACTGAAACAACTGGTGTCTCTGCAGCTGTTTGGTAAACATCTGCTGATACTTTTGTGTTCCCAACATCTATTGACAAAATGGGTGATGATGGTGCGGAAGGTATTTTCTCCTTCTTTTGTAGTGGTTTTTTTTGGAGAAGGTTGGGATTTAGGTTGAGCAGGCAATACAATTTCTGTAGGATTAGCTTTTGAATCTGGTGGCAACTTTCTCAATGAATCTTTCTCCCCCTTTTTGGCATCATCATCATCATCATCATCATCTTTCTCAAAGATTGATGTAGAAGTGGAGCCAGTAAGTTCCAACAGATGTTCCTTAATGTTCATAATGTCTGCTTGTGTGTCTTTATACCTGGCATCAACCAAATTTCTGATAAATTCCAAACTGAAATTGCGGTTACTTTCAGCCAAATTCCTCTGAGCTTGAAGGATGGGTTGCATAGAATTCCAAAGCTCATTGGCAATTTCCTGTCTGGTAGGTTGACTTTTAAAAAGCTCTATCATCTGCTTAATCAATTCCTTCATTTCAGCAACATCTGTTTCAATGCTAGATACTCTAACCGTCAAATCCTTATAAGTAAATTCATCACCTACTTTAATAGGATCATCTGAATTGCCACATGTAGTGATTGTTTTTGTTTTGATAATAGGAGAAGTCTCCATATCATCAGAAACATATGTGCCTTTTTCTTCGTTCTGGGGACTTCCCAGTGAAGTAGAGATTACAGTTGTAACCTCATCAGTAGTTGCCATCAAAGGAGTCTTAATGATGTAACCACTGTCCAACTGATCACCAATGGGCTCAACAGTTGTAGTGGCTGCTCCACTTAAACTACCACCAAGAGTTTCATAATACTCAACGGAGATAACCTTCTCAACTGTTTGTAGAATAGAAGATTTAATTGGTTCAGACGCAGTCATTTGTTGCGATCTACTCTCAGTAATGTGTGCATTAGAGGAATTGTTTTCTTTCTGAAATTCAATTGCTTCTAACAGAGGTAATATTGTTAATGGAACTTGAGCCGAGCGTTGTGGTGTAGAAAGAGTGATTGCCCTGGGAGAAGGACTTTTAAACATACTTTCATATGAAAGCTCTACTTCATGTTGTGGTGTCCCTGTACTTACAACATGATCCTTTTGTGATGATACATGAGGAGTTTGGATGGGTTGAGATCTTTCCAATAACTGTGAAGAAGTAGCAGCAGTGGTTTCAAGTGACATTTGTGTTGTCACTGCATTAACCTCTGGGATCTCATCTTCCAGATGAACCTTTTTATTTTGTTTAGTTTTGATGGACTTTTTGGATGTCACAGCTTTCTTTTTGCATTTTCCTGCTGTGTGTTTCACAACACCGGTTGTGGTGTCATGATCACCATGAGCAGTTCGCTCAACAACAGAAGTTTGAGCAACTGATGCAGATGCATCTAAAACAGGCTCATCTCCCTTTGTTTCAGTTGTTGAAACTTTTAACTCTTTATCCATAAGTTTAGTAAAAGTTTTACTTGTAAGACTATTTATTTGAAAGGCTACACCTTGTTCAAAATCTGTTTGTGACACCTGTTTTCGTAGGTAGAAGCTTAGAAGTCTTGGATACAACAAAAAAGCATTACTACGAACACCTTTTTTCAATTTTTTCACATTTTTCACATTATTCAACAAATCAGAAAATAGTGCTTGTGATAAATTGTAATCAGATTTTGTTAAAATAGCATAACCCAAATACTGAATGTTCAAAGGTATCTCATTAAATGCGGTGGTCTTGGCTGAGAGACAAATTAAAAGAGTATGAAACAAAAATTTCATTGGCGGAGGGAAGTTTCGTTTGTAGATAGTAACTTCCTTTAATTGTGCATCATACCCTCTTTCAATGAACTCTGTATGAAGTTCAAAATTTTCAAACTTGTTCTTACCTGCCAAATTGTCCAATGCAAATGTAGTGGAAATTGTAAAGGGAGAAATTCGTACCACACTTTCTCTGACCTTAGATGTGATGGCAACTGGATTATTATCTTCAGCCTCTATTTTAGCATTAAACCAAAATTGTCAGAGTGTTTCTTTATGAACCGGAGCATCAGCAGTAAGAATTGATTTGTATTTCGATGACGTTAAAAGGTCAATTATTAAGTGATAGCTGGTATTTTTGCTAGTTTTCTCGAATATGGGGAGGTAGTTGTGAGGGTTTTTGATGTTCAGAGACATAATCGGAAAAGAAGGTGATTTGGGGATGAAACAGGATTTAAATTGGAGAGTTTTTAATATGTTGGAAACTGTTTTTGAGAATTTTGAATTCGAGACTGCAGTGGTAGAACCTCGATTTAGGGATGAAACAACTTTTATATAGAGAGAAGAAGTGAATGCTGACGTGGCAGTAGTTACAAATATTTGATGGCTAAGATATGTCCACGTCAGAACCTCTCTTGCGCCAACCGATGATAGTTGTTTGGAAACCTCTGTTGGTCATTGGGAATAGTGTGAGTCAAACAGTCGTTAGATAAACAGAAGTTATGAGAACAGATGATAACTTTCAGCAGTTGTTTTATTTTTAGCTAACATCTGTCCACATCAGAACCTCTGTTGTCATAATGGATGACAGTCAGCAGTTTAGTAAATCAACAGTCATTAGGATAAACAGAAATTATGACAACAGACGGTAACCTTTAATAGTAGATGTATTTTTAGGCAAGCAGAAGTTTCAAAAACAGTTTTTTTTCAATCGGTGTAACTCAACAGTCGTAATTCTAACATCTGTTATTAGTCCAACCACTGTTAGTATCAAATCCTATGTTAAGCATTTTAAGATTGAATATCATCTGTTGTTCGTTAACATCTGTTCCCCCATAGTAGACCTTTGCATCTTCAGACATTTTATTCATCAGCATATGCTCTCTTTTGTCAGACTTTAGCTACAACACACCTTTTATAACACAAAAATATACGGTAAATCCTTCAAAAAAATTGTTGTTGATAAAAAAAATATATATAACAATACTTATAGCAGACGTTATATAATAATACTTATTCATCATTAGCACAACCACTGTTAGTATCAAATCCTCTGTTAAGCATTTTAAGATTGAATATCATCTGTTGTTCGTTAACATCTGTTGACCCATAGCATACCTTTGCATCTTCAGACATTTATTCATCAGCAGATGTTCTCTTTTGTCAGACTTTAGCTACAACACAAATTTTATAACACCAAAATATACCGTAAATTCTTCCAAAAAACTGTTATTGATAAACAAAATTATATAATAATACTTACAGCAGACGTTATATAATAATACTTATTCATCATTAGCCCAACCACTGTTAGTATCAACAGTCGTTAGAATACACAGTTGTTTCATCATCAGCAAATGTTCTCTTTTGCCAAACTTTAACTACAACAGACCTTTTACAACTCGAAGTATTGACTCTCTGTAATTTGCAGGAGCACAGATTCTTCAAAAAACTGCTATTTCTGATCAAATTCTAAACATTTGTTTTATCTTTTTATCATCTGTTCACCATCAAACCAACCCTTCATACTATTAAACCTCTGTTGACTTACCAAACAGATGTTCAAACACAATTCAACATGAACATAATCTAAATCTTACTCAAACACTAAATAACTAAAAACAAAACACAACATAGATTCATAAAATTAAAATTTATTCATTTATTCATAACATTAAAACTAAAACTCCAATAATAACATCAAATACCGAACAACATTAATTTTCAAATCTAACAATAACAGCAAGAATTAAGAAACTTTAGTTTCAACTCCATCGATTGCTGAACCTCTCGATGTATGTCCTTCAACATCGCCATGAACTCCACGTCTCTATCACCGCACTCTATATTACTGACAACACAAAGCTCATGAACAGAGGTTGAAGGCATCCGCATAAGATCTCTGGAAACCTGCTCTCTAGTGAACACGCCAACTTGCAATCCATCAAAACATCTCTTCAACTCTTGAAGAGTAGCCCTATCTTCATACACATATTCCTCGATTTGCCTAACAAAACGCTACTTGAAATCATCTGATTTTGCATTTGTGAATGATGCCATTTGAATAAACTATATTACTCGACTTTCCTCGATTTGCCTGACAAAAACAGGTGAAGTGACTATGAGTTTATATACTGAAATTGGTATTATGAAAACGTGTACATTTAATATAAACATATTAATTAATGTATATTTCAAAACAACAATCTTTTAATGCAAACACCTTTTCAAACCCCAACTTTTATGGGAAAACTGTAAAATTAAATACCAAGAAACCCAAGGGACAAAATTTCGAAGTTCAAAGAACTAAAGCAGATTATCACAATTACAATTAACCTATTGATTTACCATGTAGACGTGTTTTTAAACTCTATAAAAGGCCGATGATTACTTTTGATTCAAAACATCAACAAATTGTCCTACAAATCACTTTCTGTAAAAAATTGTTCCAAATCAGAAAACCAACAAAAAATCTACATGGCAAACTTCAGCTTCTACCACTGGTCAGACACCAGCAATGTTAAAACAACAGTTCTCCATGTGGTCACTCAAAGAACAAAGAACAGACGAAGAACTAAACAGGAAAGTCGACATAATAAATGACACTAATTACAACAAAACCTGGAACAGCATATCATTGCTCGATGAAGTCCTCCACTTTCCTCCATCAGAGTTCCAGAAGAATGCTGAGGAGTTTCTGACACAACTTCTAAAACAGGATCAGAAAATCTGCAACATGCTAACTGACCTGAAAATCAAAAGTGAACATGAAATCACATGGAGAAAGGCCAGAGTCTATGAAATCCTAGCAAGTGTTAACTCTAGCGTGTAATCCTTTATAAATAGTTCTTTAAATTTTAATAATATAAACATGCATCTTAAAATATTCTAAAATTTCAGTGTCTATAAAAGCTCTCAACATCATCAAAAGTTAATCAAAATAAGAAACAAACCTAACATACAAAGGGCGAAACAGAACTCTTGTACTACATCTGACTTTTCACGATATTGCACGAATCTATATATACTTTCTATAAAACCATGGAAGTCTCCCATCGAAGAAGATATCACATGCAACTTTTCACGATGTTGCAACAATGATACTGCAACATCGATATTGAAAGGTTGATGTGTGATGGAAAGCTTCATTGAAACGACGATGTTGGAACAATGATACTGGAACGATAACATGTAAACATAATCACCAAACATTCGAACAAAGAAGTGTAATCGGAGATTAGCGGCTGGATCACGAGAAAGATGCATTTGAGAGGGAGAGACACGCTCATAGATGTGAGCGGGAGAGATTTGAATGTGGAGCCAAATTATTAACCCTTATTTATAGGGTTAGAATATATCGTTTAAATTTTGAAAATTAAAATTGTGGAGCCACAATTTTGAATCTCGACAGATGTTTATTGGCGAGTGACATGCATTAATTGAAAATTACATATCCCCATGCATTTTGAAATTCAAATTACCCGCAATTTCAAAATATCTGCTGCTAGGTATACGTTTACCAAAGGAACCATCTGCTACTTTCTTGTAGATGGGCAGTGGTTTGCCCTTTGGAATGTGGGCCAGACCTTTAACACTTGAATACACAAGGCAGTGGTTTGATAGAACATTAAATGTATTTTAAAGTGATTTATATATTAGGCATTATGATGTAATAATGACATAAGAAAAGCCTTGTTGGACATGCTCTCACGCTGACACATCAACTTTTCTTATGTCACTTGGATTTCTCCTTTTATAGAAAGTATAGATAGATTCTAATATCACGTGGTCATAATTTAAAATTTTCTTTCAAAGGAATTTTTAAATTATGACTCTATATAGATAAACGTGATACTAGAATTTTCAAATATATATAACTAGGTTATAACCCCGTGTATTACACGGGGTTGAATAAATAAATTTTATATACTAAATAATAAAACAATATATCTTTAAAACCTCATTTATTGTTCGGGTTGAATAAATATAATTTTATATATTAAATAATAAAAAGTTATATCTATAAGAACCATATTGTACGGGTTGAATAAATGTAATTTTGTATACCAAATAAAAAAGTTATATCTTTAAAACCACATGTATTACACGGGTTGAATAAATGTAATATTGTTTACCAAATAATAAAATAATACGTCTTTAACCTACGGGTTGGATTGCTCGTGTGTCCACAGGACAAATCCCATTTGAAATGGATGATGTGAGTTTGTCAAATGCTCGACAAGCAGCTACATTAACGGGTTGAATAAATGTAACTTTATATACCAAACAATAAAAAAATTACATCTATAAAAATATGCGCATTACACGGTTTGGATAAATGTAATTTTCTGTACTAAATAATAAAAAATATATATCCTTAAAAAACCCCGTGTATTGTACGAATTGAATAAATCTAATTTTATATATCAAATAATAAAAAAAGTTATATCTTAAAAAACCTCAAGTGTTACATGGGTCGAGTAAATGTAATTTTGTATAGTGAAAATAAAAATATTTAATATATTAATACGAAGTTTGGTTTTCGTGATAAAAATAGATTATTCTTTTGTTGCAAAATTCGTTAACGAAGTCTCAATAAATTTAACCATTTATTTAAAACTCCGTAAATGTATAAATGATAAATACTATTAGTTAATTTTATTTTAAGTTTCGTAAAATTTATCTGATACCAAACTAAACAAAACGTTCAAATATAATTAATTCAAATAAATAAATGAGAAGAAGATTAAACAAAATAATAATTATCCATACGATATTAAACTAATAGTATTTAATAGGAGAGTTATCTATAATATAAGATATTAAATTAAATAATATTTAGGAGAATTATTTATAATTAATTAGAAGAGATTAAATTAAAATAATAATTATCTATAAGAGATGGCCTAATATGATGACAAGTGTCCCTAAAGTGGTTTCTTTTATTATATAGATAGATTTTTCATGATTTAAAATTTTGTTTTGGTTTTATTTTTAAATTTAGAATTTAGTTTCTTTATATTTTCACTTTAATCTATAAAAAATAGTAGTGAGTTTTTTTTTCAAAATTTCTTATCGGATTGATGGTATCCTTAAACGAAATTTTTATTATTTATCGTAACTTTTTATCATTAAAACTTTAATAATTTCTTTATTTTATTTTATTGGATGTTTTAACTTTGTTTTGGTATTTCGTAATTATCAAATTAAAAGCTCTTGAAGCAGCAGTTGTTTTTATTTTTCTTTTTGTTATTTAGTTATTATAATTAAGTTTTAACCTATTTTGTTTTCCTCATATAATTTTAAAATATTGTCTTTCATAAAATTATAATTATGAATATAGTGTTGTAACATGTTTATTTTAGTCTACATTAGATATAAGTTTTATTCAAAATTTTGTTGTGAATTACACGAGTTTGAGGATTAGGTTATAAACATATGTATTACATAGGTTTGAGGATAAAAATTATATAATTTAATAATGTATGCATAAATTTACATAACTAGATTATTTTCATACATACGACTTGTTGGGTTGTGGAGGCAGCAAACTATGGAACTTTGGTTCTGGTCGTGACTTCATCTAGATATTAATACTCTGATATTATGGTTTTTATATTTGAGAATATCAAAATATACCTATAAAAAGTTAAAATAATATATAACAGAAATATAATCAAAATCAAATCATAACAAAGCAAAGCAATGTAAAAAAAATAGTAACATAAAGCGAACGTGGATCCATAGTGTCTTAGCAACTCCACAATAGATTGGAAAGTAAGATGTGAGTATAATTGTTTTATAAGGCTAAAGGGTGTGTGGGTCATGGTTGAGACATGATTCGCCACGTAGGAACATGAATAGAAGGCTACAACACCCCTTTGTCTGATCCACCATGATCTGCATGGATTAAACCATGGCAACCATGGTCCTCTTTTTCATTTTCCAAGATTTTCTTTTTATTTTCATTACACAAAATAAAATTAAAATAAATAAGGGGATAGTGGTTTGGGTCATAACCACACCTTATGGTAGTGGTTTTGGATGATGGATTAGAGGTGAGTAACATGACGCCGTCGTAGAGGGTCATGGTGGTCATAAGGGTCATGACCACACCCTATAGCCTAATTGGTCACTTGTTAAAAATATTAGACATATTTATAAGATGTGTTTCGTGAGCTAAAAAAATAGAAATATGCAAAATAATTTGGAAAGGCAAATAAAATCCCATAATTAAAAAAATGTGTTTGAAAATTATTAATTGAAATGGTTTTAGTTATAGTTAAATTTGGTATGGCTACCATATATTTGCGACATTTGATTGAGAAAACTGAATATGACATCTATCTTCGTCATATATATGAGCAAATTGCTAAAAAGATTTGTACAAAATTATCAAGTTATATAATTTATTTCCTTAAACCCGTGTACCACACGGGTCTATATTCTAGTGGTATAAATACATATAACAATTACCGAACTGTGATCTGATTGGCCTACATGTTCGTTGTTTATTCGGCACGTGGTTTTATTTTGTTTTTTATTTTTTTGCTTTTTTAATTCTATCATGAGAAAGGAAAGTAGTGGCCTTTGAAACCGCTTGCATCAGAGATGGGAAGAACTAGGAAGAAGAGAGAAACAACGTGCCAGAAGATCAAATGGGAAGCCTTGAAACCTCTGGCCGTTATCAATGCTCCTGCGATTACAACTAGATTACACCTACCGTTGTGGTCGTCGCATGGGTCAAAAGTGATTTAGGGGGTTTATTTGTTGAAAACGAGTAAATTGCAAATTTTGTCGTTTATATATACACTCAATTTCAAGCGTTTTTGGCCCAAATCAAGTTAATTTTTTTTGTTAAATCTGTCACCACACCCCACCATCACCACCGCCGAAACCCTAACCCCAACCTACGAACACCTCCCTGTCGCTAACCAGCCCCGAGCTCCAAAATCCTAACTAACCTCTAACACCCCCAACACCTTACATTCCACCGCAAACCTCCACAACCGCCACCCAATCGCAGTGCAAACCATCGATTCACTCACCTTAGATCCACCACCGCAAGTTAAACAACCTAGTCGTTACAACCACCACCATGTCGCTACAACCACCATCTACAACTTGAACCTCCATCACACTTAAAACCCCGTCCACCATCATCTTACAGCCCCCACCACTGAAACCCTCCCCCTAACCCTAACCATCACCGCACCTGAAACCTCATCCTCTATAAAAATATTTCAGATCTGTGAAGAACAAAAGGGTTGTGATGGTTGACGTCTTGAAGCATACATATATATATATATAGGCAAAGTGTAGGATACAAATTCCCTAATCGTACATTACATACGCGACTGTAGTGGCCGTACACGTATCCTGATTCGTTTTGCTTTGATAAGGTTAAATCAGACAATTAATTCAATCATCTGAGGGCAAATTCGTCTATTCATTCAATCAGCGAGAAGCTCGTTACATTAATATCCCGGTAATTATCATTCGAATCAGTTTCAAATTTTTCATAATTCTCAAATTGCAGTTTTCGTTCTTCTGCGTTAGGGTTTGATTCAATTGTTTTTTTTTTCGATGGATCCACAGAGCAGCACCGGACGAAATACAGATGTTGATTTTGAAGAAACTTGACCGATCGGTGATCATGCTCAATTATCTGCATATCATAGAGTTTCGATTGAGGATGATTTAAATCCGCAACCTGCAAATCCAAATCCAAATGCAAGTACAAGTGCTGTAAACGAGTGTTCTAATAGTAATTATGTTAATTTAGATCTTTAAATTGTTCGTAGACTTGTTTTGTTTAATCGTAGCAATGATTTTGCATTGTTGTAGCTATTTTTGAAGTTTGAATGTTGAGTATATTTTTTATATGAAAGCAACATGTACAAGTTCGCATGTTATGAGTCTTTCAATTCGCATTTGATGTTTATTTTGTTTACGGATTTTCGCATGTTATGGTATAATAAATTGCATGTGTAAAACATATTAATCAAAATCATCATTTTCGCATGTTATTGTTCATACAATTCGCACGTGTTGTTGTTCTTACGATGAAATTATGCAGTTATTAATATATCGCTGACGGATGGTCCGTAGGACAACCCTTAGATGAGCTAAATACGTGCATATCCCATATTTTACACGGTTATGTATCGTGAATGTGATAACTACGAGTGTTCGTGTGTTTTACAGGTAAATCGCTTAATTCGGTTAAATTGGAACGCGTAGGTTACGGTTTGAAGAAAGACAGTGCACATTTGTATGATTGGAGCTGCTAGAGGACTTCTTGGGCTTGACGCAACATATATAAGGTTTTGGAGGGACTTGAGTTTTGACGGTTGTGTTCACATGGGGGCCCACCATCAATTGATTAAATGAGTAACACAAGAAGTCAACATAACAATATCAATCATCATCTTCAGTGAAAGACATCATCATCATTCTCAATTGTTAGCAATTATAAAAAGTCACGTGGACTTCTTGGGGAGTAGCAACATACACGCAGACAAGGAGAATCACAAGGAATCAATCATCATCATCACATAGTGGGCCGCACATGAGTTATCCATGTGTGCAGCCAAACAACTCGTTTGAGTTGTGCAAGTTGTTTGACGTCAGCTTTTTGTCAGTCAAAAATCATTAATTGCAATCGGTGGAATTATATGTCGAGATCCATGTGAATTGTCAGATCCACAATAGTCATCGGCCCAATTACAAAGTGATATCAAAGGTGATGTCAGTTATACAGTGTGTCACGTTTGAACAGGACTTTTGAGATTGGGCCGCATATGGATTTGGGCGGCACAACTTGGGCTGACACATTGGACTTTGGTAGCGATATCACGTGCAAGGCAAAACAATCAGGTTGTCGCCGTAAATTACGGTTCCACCGTAATTTACGGTGGACCTGATTTTGGCCATCTACTCACCGTAACTCAGACTAAAGCTACCGTAACAAGACATGGTCCACCGTAACTTACGGTGTCACCGTAAGTTACGGTGGAAGCTGCGGAAAACTTGTAACTGCCATCATTAACTCGGTTTTATGGTGTCTTTTCACCTATTCTCATCATTGGCCGGTTATTGGAGACATTGGGGGCGATTTTGCTTGTGCTTGCTTGGTTCTAAACAATTCCTAACATTCGGTTTTTGTATTCGATTCGTATGAACATTAATCGTTGTGTGATGATGATGTACCAAGTCATGCGTGGCTAAACTTTTGGTGATCATCCTAGATGTAAGGTTTGCTTTTGAAACACTATGTTTGTGCTTGAATTTCTAGAATAATAACTTTGAATGTTTGTTTGAGTTATTATGGTGTTTGGATATTTGTTTGTAAATTGTTGATTATTGTTTGATGTTAATCTAAACCATGCGTTCTTGGTGCCGCTGGCAATCGAGATATCATGGGAGGGATTAGGGTTGGATAATTGTCAATTGATCATCGAGTAACAACCTCGCATTTTATAATCCGAGTACTTAGTTCTCTTTCATCACAAGCAGATAATCAAACACGAGCCATGTCTATGTGGTTCTTTCTAGTTAAGCATAAACATTAGTGTGGATTAAAACCTGAAATCTAGGATGGTCGCTTGTTCCTAATCTGTTTACAAAAACACTCTTTGATTTGCAATTTAATTAGTTAATATTAGTTCTTAAAATCAAAACAATCAACTCTTGAATTTTAATTTCTGCAATTTTAGTTTAATCTTAGTTTAAGTGCAAAGCTACATAATCGACATACTTTCCACAAACTCCCAGTGTTCGATACCCTCTTACCACTATATTATAGTTGTTATTGGGATTAAATTTGCGTGTACCTACGACAGCACGTCAAATTTTGGCGCCGTTGCCGGGGAGTAGTGCGCAACGTGTGTCAGTTTGTTAGTTTTGCTTTGTTATTTTCGGGTTTACACTGGTGTGTTTAGTGTGCAGGTTCTACAGGTGCATGCATACTAGAGGCTCTCACAAAGCGTCACCATTGTCATTTGATCCGGAAATCGAAAGAACGCTAAGGCAAAACAAAGTTTTATTACGAGAAAACAGAATCATCGGTTCACCCACTTCACCCATTACACCAAGAAACATCATGGAAGAAACACAAGTACCACCCACAACGGGTCAAACGACCTCATCGTTTATACCTACTTCCACACAACCATCACCAAACACAACCATACTAAATTCCACTACGAGTCCTACTCCACCTCATGACACTACACCATCTAACACCACACAACCGATTACTACTCAAAGTGAACCCAATCTTTCCTTTAACCCTTCCACTACAATTCCACCACTCACTCATTTCTTCCCAGTTTCGGGTCAGTCATCGTCACATTATTCAATACCCCAAGGTTCAAGGGTCGTTCATGCAACTTCAACATTTAGACCATCGAACCAATCGGCTTTCAATACTCGACCCTTCCAATTGGGCAAACTTCGGGTATAGGGGGAGATGGATATGAGGAAGGATACGAAGATTTTGAGGGCTATGATGAAGATGGGTACGCTTATGAAGGTTATGGTGATCAAGGAGAGTTCGGTTATGTGCAAATTCAATCTCAAGGGATGGCAAGTGTTGGTGGAATACCGCAACAACAACTCATACCACAACACATTAGGCCAAGGCCACAAGGGCCACCAATGCAACACCCTTTTCCATTGCAACAAGTTCGGCCACAACATGTACAACCACAATTTCAAAGGCCAATTCAACAACCACCGATGCCACAACAACAATTTCAACCACCGTTCGTACCAAAAGGGCATATACAAAGACCTATGGGTCCTATTCGTCCAAGGGGTCGATTGGGTGTTCCAAGAAGGCATCTTAGGGAACAAGCAAGGGGAATAGAAGCACATTTCAGGCCGATAATTACTCAAAACCCTTCACCGGTGGTTATCCCTCACAACAACCAAGGGAGAACCTTTGAAGTAAGAACAAATTCTTTGCAAAGTTTGCCGAAATACAAAGGGCTAGCAACGGAGGAACCGTATTTCCATTTGGAGGCCTATGACTCAATTTGCAATACTTTTGGGAGTCAAGGTTTTTCGGCCGATGATGTCAAGTTGGTCCTATTTCAGTTTTCTTTGGAGGACAAGGCAAAGAAGTGGTTCTACACTTTGCCTTCAGCATCTATTTATACTTGGGCGGAGATGCAACAAATTTTCTTAGACGAATTTTATACCGCCCAAAAGACCAATGATGCTATAAAGGGGTTGAGGAGCTTCCAACAACAACATGGTGAGATGTTCCACGAGGCATTTGAACGTTTCAATATGATGATTAAGAATTGCCCTCACCATGGGATTGAACTTTGGGAGTTGATGAATGCCTTCCACGAGGGGTTGAGTGCCGAAGATGCTCGTGATTTAATGTCCATTACCGGTGGGACTTTTGGCACAAATTATGAAAATGATGATTGGGAGTTCTTAGAGAATATGGCAATTACCTCAAAAAGAAAGGCTCAAGCATCGAGGAGAGCCCGACCGGCCATTGCCCGACCTCAAGTGCACGCAATAGATGATGGTAATGTTCAAACTACTAACCAAATTTATGATGTTTGTGCATTGTGTAATGAAATAGGTCATGCGGCTGAAAATTGCCAAGGAATGGTGGAAGGGCAATATGAAGAGGTTCATGCGGTTCAAGGTCAAGGAGGGGGTGATAGGAATTACAACAACATGAATTCCAACACCTATCACCCGGGTTTGAGGAACCACCCAAATTTCCGCTACGGAAATCCGTCGAACCAAGCTAACCCAAACTTTCAAGGAGCTCAAGGTAACTTTGCACCTCGTCAACAATACAATCAAGGGAATTATTGGGGTGGAAGCAACTATGGTTATCAAGGGCAATCTCAACAAACGGGTCAAAGTGGTCCTTCGGGTCAAACTTCATCAAGTGGAAACGAAGTAATGGAGATGTTGAAGGTGATGCAAAGTGAAATGCAACGAATGAATCAACGTGATGAGGTTCGGATGCAAAAGGACGAGGTTCGTGACAAAAGCATCCAATCGTTGACCACTCAATTAGGTCAACTTGCGAGTGACGTTGCGATATTAAAGAAAGCAAAAGGCCAGCTACCGAGTGATACGGTGCCAAATCCCAAGAACATAAAAAGTGTTAACATCAATGTGGTAAGCACTGTTCCTAGTACCGAATTTAATGAAAAATGTCTAACTTCTTCGTGTCAAGTGAATGCAGGTATGGAAAAAGATGCCGAAGTCGAGAATGATAAAGAGTATGGAGTGCCAATCGTGCCTATCCGTGTGGGAAAATTAAAAATCCCTCACGCATTGTTGGATTACGGGGCAAGCATGAGTGTGCTACCAAGCGATCTATACGATATGTACGACTTTGGTCCACTCGAAGGTATAGACACCATGGTGAGCTTGGCGGATGGAAGTTGGAGGCGTCCACGGGGAATGGTTAGGAATGTTAAGATTCAGTTGGGAGAATTTGAATACCCGGTGGATTTCCTAGTTTTGGACTATGCTTCTACCAATATGGCATCACAACAAAGGGTAATTTTAGGTCGACCGTTTCTATACACAGCAAATGCTCAAATTAATTGTAGAGACGAGATTATTACCATTACCGAAAGGAACCGTAGGTTGTATTTTGATGTTCAAACTAGAGGGATTAGTTATGAGTCCATTGAGAGGAAGGGTGGTGAGTCTAGTGATTGTATGAAAAATGTGTTACCACGAATGAGAAAAAAGCACCCACCGGACCGTGAAGAAACATATATGGGTGCGAGCAAGAGTGTATTTGATTACCCACCGAGTGAAAACAAGATAGATGTATTTTGTTCAATGGCACAAGGAAGTGATGGAGATGGCAGGAACCGATTCTTTGAGCCACCATAAATGGGGGTGGCTCGGTCTGGCTGAAGACTCAAAACTTAGCGCTGCTCGGGAGGCAACCCGGGGTTTTATATTGATCTTGTTGTTTTTATCTTTCTATGTTTCAGGGCCATGGCGACATTCAAGTGTGGGGAAGATGTACGGATATTTGGGTGAAGGTGGTGATAGGAAGTCGGATTATCTACAACATCTGTTGTGGCAAACTTCACCAGGTCGATGTACTCTTTCCTTAGTCTTGTTGTGTTCTTTAGCTTTGAAATATTGGTAGTTAGTTTGTTTGGTGGTGTCATGTTTAAAAAAAAGAAAAAAAATATAAAATGAAAAGTACAAAAAGAAATTTGTGGTTTGAGTGGAGAAGCTTTTTTGTTGATGTTGAATGAATCTTAGTGATCAAAGCCTCCTAAAACCATACATTGGGGTCAATGTATCCCAAGTGTGGGGATGGGGGAAATTTTTTGGGAGTTTTAAAAATTTTGTAAATCCGAGCGAAAATTGTTAAAATTTGAAAGCTTGATATTGTACCATTTGACACACCGACACCCATTCCTAGTCTTTTCTTGGTGAGGATTTGAGCCACACATGATTGTTATTGATATTTCATTGTTTGAGTGGCGGTGTGTGTTGTGTGTTAATAGAACTTGTGTGTGAATACTTGTTAAATCCTAGAATTAGCATGCTTTTGAAAATGATAGGGGGACTTTTAGGAAGCCTCGTCTAGATGTGTGAGAGTGCGGGATTGGTGGGTTGGACCTCATACGTTACATATATGAGCTTGGTATTGTGAGGGGTGAGGGTTTGGTCCTTAGAAAGCCATGTTGAGCCTTAGACCATTCGATTGTGACCCGAGCCTACTTCCTACAAAAATTTTACCTTTTGAGATGACCCGGTTTAGGAGATTTAGTATGTGGTATTGATGTTCTTGTATATATTGTTGAGTTTGATGTGTTATGAAAAAAAAAATGAAATGAAAAAAAAAAAAGAAAAAAAAATTGTATTTAGTTGCAATAGTAGTTGAGAATGTTGAAGAAGTTGTGTATATATTTGATGGTTGCTTTGTTTAGTGGTAGAAATAAAAACCGGGTCAAATCAATTAGCTCTTTCATATGTATTCCACAATTTTCCTACCTTTACACCTAGCCCCGTTGCAACCCGCAAGTCCCTTTGGTTTTTAAGCATGTTAGATATTTATTAGGAGGAAACTTGATTTGTATACAAGCTTATTGTCGCACACACACACACACGCATTGAGTGGTTTAGCATTATGTGCTAATATTTCTTGCCACCGAGAGTTTTTGTGAGGGGTGTGTCTTGTGGTATGATTGAAAGTTAGTAAAAGGACGATACATTTTAGCTTGGTTTGCATCTTGATCGCTTGTGGTTTTGAAATAGTTTTTGAATGGGTTGCTTGGGACAAGCAACGGGTAAGCGTGGGGATGTGACGGGTGGTCCGTAGGACAACCCTTAAATGAGCTAAATACATGCATATCCCATATTTTACACGGTTATGTATCGTGAATGTGATAACTACGAGTGTTCGTGTGTTTTACAGGTAAATCGCTTAATTCGGTTAAATTGGAACGCGTAGGTTACGGTTTGAAGAAAGACAGTGCACATTTGTATGATTGGAGCTGCTAGAGGACTTCTTGGGCTTGACGCAACATATACAAGGTTTTGGAGGGACTTGAGTTTTGACGGCTGTGTTCACATGGGGGCCCACCATCAGTTGATTAAATGAGTAACACAAGAAGTCAACATAACAATATCAATCATCATCTTCAGTGAAAGACATCATCATCATTCTCAATTGTTGGCAATTATAAAAAGTCACGTGGACTTCTTGGGGAGTAGCAACATACACGCAGACAAGGAGAATCACAAGGAATCAATCATCATCACATAGTGGGCCGCACATGAGTTATCCATGTGTGCAGCCAAACAACTCGTTTGAGTTGTGCAAGTTGTTTGAAGTCAGCTTTTTGTCAGTCAGAAATCGTTAATTGCAATCGGTGGAATTATATGTCGAGATCCATGTGAATTGTCAGATCCACAATAGTCATCGGCCCAATTACAAAGTGATATCAAAGGTGATGTCAGTTATACAGTGTGTCACGTTTGAACAGGACTTTTGAGATTGGGCCGCATATGGATTTGGGCGGCACAACTTGGGCTGACACATTGGACTTTGGTAGCGATATCACGTGCAAGGCAAAACAATCAGGTTGTCGCCGTAAATTACGGTTCCACCGTAATTTACGGTGGACCTGATTTTGGCCATCTACTCACCGTAACTCAGACTAAAGCTACCGTAACAAGACATGGTCCACCGTAACTTACGGTGTCACCGTAAGTTACGGTGGAAGCTGCGGAAAACTTGTAACTGCCATCATTAACTCGGTTTTATGGTGTCTTTTCACCTATTCTCATCATTGGCCGGTTATTGGAGACATTGGGGGCGATTTTGCTTGTGCTTGCTTGGTTCTAAACAATTCCTAACATTCGGTTTTTGTATTCGATTCGTATGAACATTAATCGTTGTGTGATGATGATGTACCAAGTCATGCGTGGCTAAACTTTTGGTGATCATCCTAGATGTAAGGTTTGCTTTTGAAACACTATGTTTGTGCTTGAATTTCTAGAATAATAACTTTGAATGTTTGTTTGAGTTATTATGGTGTTTGGATATTTGTTTGTAAATTGTTGATTATTGTTTGATGTTAATCTAAACCATGCGTTCTTGGTGCCGCTGGCAATCGAGATATCATGGGAGGGATTAGGGTTGGATAATTGTCAATTGATCATCGAGTAACAACCTCGCATTTTATAATCCGAGTACTTAGTTCTCTTTCATCACAAGCAGATAATCAAACACGAGCCATGTCTATGTGGTTCTTTCTAGTTAAGCATAAACATTAGTGTGGATTAAAACCTGAAATCTAGGATGGTCGCTTGTTCCTAATCTGTTTACAAAAACACTCTTTGATTTGCAATTTAATTAGTTAATATTAGTTCTTAAAATCAAAACAATCAACTCTTGAATTTTAATTTCTGCAATTTTAGTTTAATCTTAGTTTAAGTGCAAAGCTACATAATCGACATACTTTCCACAAACTCCCTGTGTTCGATACCCTCTTACCACTATATTATAGTTGTTATTGGGATTAAATTTGCGTGTACATACGACAGCACGTCAATCGCATGTAATGAGTCCGATAATTCACATGTGTTTTTTATTTTATTTATGTAGATGAAAGGGTTTACACTCCGGAGGTTGAAGCATCAGCTACACCTGTGGTTGGAATGCAATTTACCTCTATTGAACAAGCATATGCGTTTTACAAATCATATGCTAAGTTAGCTGGTTTTTCTACTCGGAAGGGTGGTGAAGTACACAGTGGTGGTATAATCAAAACTAAGTATTTTGTTTGTTCTAAATAGGGTCATAAGCCATTGTGTATTGAAGATCGTTATTCGAAGTAAAAAAAAAACAATTCAAATCAAGGAACAGGGGGACCATTAGAACCAGATGCAAAGCTCAACTTATGATTTGCACGGTGGATGGTAGATTATATACAGTAAAGAGATTTGTTGATGGCCATAATCATAAGTTTGTATGTCCACATGATATTCATATGCTGTCACCGTACACACAATTGTCAGATGTACAGGAGGAGATGATATGGAAACTAGGCACTTTAAACCTTGGTCCTGTCAAAGCTTTCCATATAATGAGGAAAAGTTATGGTGGTTTCGAGAACGTTGGCGCTACGGTTGATGATTTCAAAAATTTTAGGAATCGAATTAATAGCTATATAGGAGAATATGACGCTGACATGGTGATTAATAGGATGACCAACAAAAAATAGTATTTAGTTGATTATTCGTTTGAATATTCTGTTGATGATGACAAACGGTTAACTGGTTTGTTCTGGGCTGATGGTTTATGCAAGCTTAACTTTATGGAGTTTGGGGATGTGATATCGTTCGATGCAACTTTCAAGACAAACATGTTTTTTTATTTATTTTTCGCATGTTATATGATTTTCCTAAACTTGCAACATCGCATGTTATTATATATTGAACAACATGTGTTGAATATATCGCATGTTATACTGTATATTTTCGCATGTGATATCTGTCTATTTCGCATGTTTTAAATGTGTACTTCGCATGTGTTTGTTCAGGTACAAGATGGTGTTTGTTCCGTTCACTGGGATTGACAATCACTGTCGAAATGTAACCCTTGGAGCTGGGTTGTTGGCATCGGAGAGCATTGAATCCTATAATTGGCTTCTGAATTCATTCGTAAAGTCATTTGGTAGGCAGCCAAAGGTTGTAGTGACGGACCAAGACCCTGCTATGAAACAGGCTATTGAGGAGGTTTTTTCTACCAGCAGACACCGATTGTGCATGTGGCACATAATGAAAAAAGTGGCAGATAAGGTATAGCATGCTATATTGTCTTTCGTTAGCGTTTTTTTTTTTATAGTATAGATTTTGTTATCGGCAGATATAAAAAGCATTTATCGGTATAGAAAAAAAGTGGCAGATAAGGTATAGCATGCTATATTGTCTTTTGTTAGCGTTTTTTATAATATAGATTTTGTTATAGGCTGATATAAAAAGCATTTATAGGTATAGGTTGGACACGAGTTGTGCAATAATGATGAGTTTAAAAGGAAGATGTGCGATATTTTATGGACTGATTCCATTGAGCCTGAAGAATTAGAGAGACAGTGGAAGTTGGTGATGATTGAGTTCGGTCTCACTGAAAACAAATGGATTGATGATATGTTTTCGATGAGATACATGTGGATTCCGGCTTTTTACCGACATGAGCCCATGTCTGGTCTCATGCGAACAACTTCGAGATCAGAGAGCGAGAATCGTTTTTTTTTTTGGTGTCAAATTCACAACTCACTTTTGTAGAGTTTATGAATCATTTTGACGGTGCAATGGATGTCCAAATGTTCAATCACAGAAAGAATGATCATATTTCAAGATATATTGAGCCTAGTGATTGGAGCGAAACTACTTTGGAAAAAGATGCTACTAAGATATACACCAGGTCTATATTCTTTGATCAGCAAATAGAGATATATGGAACAATTACCGAATGTCTGCCGATGGACACCAAAATCGAGGGTCCACAGATCAGGATATCATTGAAAGACTTTAAAGCTCATGGAGATGGTTTATTAGAGGTATTATAGCATATATATTTAAAACATGCGATTTTGAAAACTTATATGCGAATTTCATTTCAGAACATGATTTTGCAATATGCGATTTTGATGTACGCATGCGATTTTAAATTAATACAATTAAATGATTTTTAGACATGCGAAATTGTTAATTTACACATGCGATTTTAATTTTTAATATATATTTTTTCTTTTGGTTTTCTTAGGTGTGGTTCAAGAATCTTGAAAATGATGTAACTGCACAGTAGCTGTTTGCGTTTTGAGCAGTATGGGCTGCTATGTAAACACGTCTATTATCTTTTCAAGATGTTTGGTGTTAAAGAAATACCAAACAAATATGTTATGAAGAGATGGACAAAGGATGTGGTGCCGAATGAATTAAATGTGAAGTTCGATATAGAGGTGGGTGACAAGGATGTGCAACACAAGGCTAAACAGATTGCTCGTGAAATCATCCACACATGGGAGTATTTGTTTAGCAATTTGATTTCAGACCTTGATCAACTTGTTTTAGTGAGGGATCAAATAAGGCAGCTTAAAGAGAGAGTTGACCAGAGTCGTATAACCAAGCAACTTGATCCAAATTTTGACCGACTTTCAAAGTTGATTGGTTACCAACAACTAGTAACTAATGCACCTCCTACTGTCCGTGTGCCGGCTGGTATAAGAAACAAAGGTCGTGGCTCGCATAAAAGGATTAAATCCAAGAAGGAACAAATGATCAGCCGCAAAGGAAAAAGGTCAAGGACATGTAGTGTATGCAATGAAAAAGGTCATGATATTCGGACTTGCGAGATACTGAAAGGCAAACAACAAGGCAAACAACAAAAGAAGATGAAGGGCGTCCAGATTGAAAAAGATCCCAGAGACAAAGACAACGAGGTCGAAGACGATGAAGAGGAAGATGAGTTTGAAGATTACAGTGGTAGTAGTGATGATGGCTCTGAAGAAGAAGATCAGTGGGAGGAGGTTTCAGATGAGGAAGATTAATTTTTTTTAATGTACATGCGATTTTACATGCAAACATGTGATTTCATACATATGAGTTTAGTTCATACAACTATGCGATTTAGTTTGTAAAAATGCAATTTCATATGCAAAATCATATACGTAGGTTACATGCGATTTTCATTTTGTTTTCAATTTAGTACATGCGATTTTGAGTTATCTTGTTTTTTTTTTTTTTTGGGACAAAGATGTGTAAATCATTCATGCGATTTATATTATAACGAAGCATAAGATGTATTCAAAACATGTACCCAAAACATAAATTTAAAGTAGTTGTTATTGTCTATCACAGCTAAAACCATAAAACGATTAAACAGAAATTTAGTTACTTGAAGCAAAGATTTTGTCACGTTCAGCCGAGCTGAACTCCATCTTCTCCTGCACAGTGTTTAGAGCATCTTTCAGGAAAGAGAAGACTAAGTCATCAGTTCGAGATTGTTCCTTTATGTGATTCAAAGCTACATCTCTGAAGCTTGATGGTGGTTCTTCAAGTCGTCTCTCCCATATCTCTTGATTTTTCTTGATTTCTTCAAGAATCTTCCCCTGCACATCAAGAATCAAATGAGAAGAGGTGATATCGGTGCTTATTTCTGTCAACGTGCGAGTTGACAATAATTCTTTTATTGCAATGTTTTTTATTTTTTCTGACTCTTCAGATGCCATTTTTTGTGGGTGTGTTGTTGTGTTTTTGTGTTCTATGTCTTAATATGGAAGGTAGTTACTTGGGTATTTTATATTAAAATAGTAAATTTATTATGTAGGTAGGGTGGTAAGTTGAGTAGTATTTATGGTAAAATTGATCATTACATGTCAAATTACAGTCATATCGGTAATAAATTAATTTTTTTATATAAAATAGTTAATTTTTATTTATTTTACTTATTAATTCGTAATATTTTTTTGCATTTTTTAAGACAAATTTATTTGAAAGTATTAACAGCATTTTATTCAAAATCGCATATAATTCGAAAACGAATTCGCAAACTATAAGAAATCTCAAAGATAATTAACTTTTTTTGAAATCGCATGTGAAATCATGAATTCGCAAACTATAAGAAATTTCAAAGATTATTAACTTTTTTTGAAATCGCATGTGTCTAAATCATGAATTCGCACATCATAAGACATCTTAAACATTATTACATTTTTATTAAATCGCATGTTATGTTATATGATTTCGCAAACTTTACAAAAAACACAACCTTTCTTTTTGTCTGCAATGTTTTTCGCACGTTTGATATGTATTTCTCTTGTTTTATTTGATTTTCATCCTGCATCATTTTCTTCGATAGACGGTCTATCAATTTGTTTCAGTTCTGAACTTCCAAATTCAGCAGAAATTGAATTCGCAGAAGGAGTTGGTGAATAAAAATCGATCAATTTTTTATTACTTGTTGGATTTTCGAATACGATTTTGAATAAGAATCTTACAGTATGATTTTGAGTTTTTGTTTGCTGATTATCAGGGGTTTTTGATTTCGTAATGGACGATTTTAACCTTGGCGGTTTCATATATATATATTTTAATTTGATTAATTTAATAGTTAAGCACGGGGTTTAATTGAGATGATCTGACGGTTGTGGTTATAGCGTACATAATGTACGATCAGGCATATTGTATGATAACCGGCCTATATATATATAGGCTAGGAGTTGGCTAGAATGTCCAAATTTTCTAAAAAGTGTAAAAAGTCATAAAACACCATAATGTCAACCATAAAACACACCAACCCACAAATAACATAATGAAGATTACTAAAACATCATGTAGGTGGGTTTTGTGTTGTGTTTTAGATGTCAAGGCTCTGATTATGAAATGACAAATATTATTGTGTTTTATGTTGTTTAGCCTTTTGTGTTTTAAATTCATAGTTTTACGATGGTGTGTTTGAAGTTTTTATGGACTACTAGAGTTTGAATATGGTGTTTTAGTAATCTTCATTCTATTATTTATGAGTTTTAGGTGTGTTTTATGCCTGAAATTATTGTGTTTTATGACTTTTTACACTTTTTAGGAAAAACACAATTTCCGTAGGATCCACACTCTATATATATATAGGGAAAGATTTTACGCAGAACACTAAATATTGCGAGAACGCGTAGAACAAAATAATCACCCATTTTTTAATCCTAAAAACATGAAAAGTAAATGAAAATGTTACACGTGTAAAATTTATTGTTTTGTTACACTAGAATTCAAAATAAAGAAAATTTTCAGTTTTTATATAACATACACATATGTAGGTTATGTGTAAGTTAAATTACCTATATATATGTAGGTAAAAATATATGAGTTTTTTATGTTTATAAAATACACATATGAATATAAGAAACATAAAATTAAAGAGATGAACATTAAATCCCAAAATTTATCCTCGCAATAATTAGTCTTCTGTAATGATCATTATCTATATATATATATAAAAGAGAGAGATAGAGAGTTGAAAGAGAAATAGTTTTGAGTTTATATACGTTTTACTTTTTGTGTTAATTACATAGTTAGTCCCCGTGGTTTGCACAAAGTAACATACTTAGGTACTAATAGTTTAAAATTACATTCTAGGGTATTAACTTTTCATTTTGTAACGTTTGGAGGTATTAACGTTATTTTTAGGTTTAAAATCACATTCTATTAGTACCTAAGTATGTTATTTTGTGCAAACCACAGGGACTAACTATGTTAATACCGTAGAAGTTAATACCTCCAAACGTTACAAAATGAAAAGTTAATACCCTAGAAGGTGATTTTAAACTATTAGTACCTAAGTATGTTATTTTGTGTAAACCACAGGGACTAACTATGTAATTAACTCTTTTCTTAATTAACATATTTTTTAATTAAATGGGTAAAATCACAAAAGTACCCTCATCTGCCTACTAAAATTACAAAAATACCCTGATTTAAGAATAAAAATTGACTTAGTTAGAACCAAAGGACATATCATCACATGCAACATTTTGAAACATAAAGTAGAGATCTTATCAATTTTAAAGTCATGACACCGCCTAAATTAGCTATATAGATTTAAAAAAAAATTGCAAGTTACTCAAAATTTTATGTTCCCAGATTCTATTCAATTCAATTCAATCTTGGCCCTAGAAAAAAATAGAAGATTGGGTTGGATGCTTAACAAATAAGGCACACATAAGTAAATCGTTTGATGGGAGGGTTTTCTATCAATCCACTTTTCTATTTTTAATATAAGGTGACGATGTTAATCTCTCATTTTATAAATTTGCAACTGTACCGTTGCAATTTTCTTATTTTTATCCGTGTCTCACCAACATATTTATTCTAAACCGAACGTCACAAATCTCCCGTCACATGAACACCCCTTCATAACTCGCGATGTTCCTTAAAGCTCATTTTCACAGCTACGTAACGCTTTCTCAAAGATCAAATATAACCCCTCAAATGTATTTTTTTATCCACGTTTCCATATTCAAAGTCGGTTCATAGAAAACCTACAGGTAAGATATCCTTGCGCTTTGTGCGCGGGTAAACTCATTAGTCTATTACATTTGCAAGTTATGTGAGTAGGAGTTCACTTTATTGGTCACTTTTTTGTAACTTTCAATTACATCCCCTATACTATTAATAATATACGTTTTTAACCCATTTAATTATTATTTAATTTGATCTTTTTTTTTTAACTTGTGTTCGTTAACTTTTAAAAATAACTGAATACAATTGTGTAAAATTCTTTTCTTCGACATTTCGATATAAATATGTTAAAAATGAAGTCGTATTCAAAATATAGTTGGTATACCAGTGTTGATAACGCGACGGACCAAATTGATACCAACCGAACAATATCGGTACCAGTATCATCGGAACCAGTACCAGTATTGGTTTCTATGGTTTTCAATCGATCTAAACTATGTGTCTAACATGTCTTGGTACCGTATTGAATCAAACTGATACTGACAAAATTCCCGCCGCGTAGCACGGGGAATCTCACTGGTTCTTTTCATTTGGAAAACCATTCACACTCCTTTTTTTCATGAATTCCCCAACATCCCATTCTTTTCCAGTTTAAACTTCTTACATGATTGTTTTGTTGACCTTGACTTTAATTTTGACCTACTTTTTCAATGGTTTTGCATCTGAGTGCATCGAACTTGCATTCTTCACAAGGATCATCACGAAAAGAAACATTTAAAGTTGGTGCATGCTTACTTTCAATTTCTTATTAGATCCCCAGTAATCTAAGGACCCAGATTGGTTAGGTTCGTTAGTCCTGCTTACACCTAGACCCTTAGACCACTAAAAATTACAATTAGACCCCTAATCTCAATTTGCACTCCCACTTAAGGATTTTGTGTTCGATTACTAGATGAAGCTTCTACTTATTAGGGTTTTATATCAACTTTTTTAGAATTTCAATGAATGTACAAAAATATCCCTATAAGGGAGCCTCCACAATTGTTATGCACAGAATAAATCCAAACTCAAGAGCGATTGAACCCGACCCGAATCATATACTGAACTAATAATAATATAATAGCAGACTTGTTTAGAAAAGAAAAAAGAGTGTTAAGAAAGGAATTTAGATCTTACCTGAACACAGGAAATGCCTTTGCGGGGTCATCGTTGACCACACTGACCGGGTACCAGTGAAAACACTTGGTTCAATATCGTGTACAATAAGATCACAAACTCCACTCTTTGAAAATGTATTCCACTACATGCCAATCTTCACATCAACCTCATCTTTGGTATTTTATTAGCATCACCACAAGGATTCAAGAACAAAAGCACTGACCATTAGTGGGTTGACTATGAGACTCACCCTCAACAGCGTATGGACCACTTCAGTAAAAATACATAGCGCGGGCCGTGCAACTAACTAGCATAAAACATGATTCATAACCATCTACTATGTAGCAAGCATGCACAAGAAGACCAATGTTTAGAAGCAGATGGGAGGAACGAAATATGGAGAAAACGAGTAAAGGAATTCATGGTTATAGCAAATAAAAGTTTTGAACCTTGTCATTTTTAACAATAAATGACCAAAAGCAGAAAGAAAAGTATAAAACGCAAGCATCTTTCTTTCAAAAAGATCTTGTGACCATACTACATTCATAATACTTTTTTGAGTAAAATGTCATTATAGTCCTAGAGGTTTGGTCACTTTTGCGACTTTCGTCAAAAGGTTTGTTTTTCCGCATCTCGATCCAAAAGGTTTGAAATCTTGCCATTTTCATCCAACTCGTTAACTCCATCCATTTTCTCCGTTAAATGAGAGGGGCATTTATGTCTTTTTAGTCATTTCTTTTAAAATAAAAAACACTATAAAAAATAAAGATCCACCTCTATTGACTTTCTCCTCACCCAAACCCTTTGATCATCACAAAAAAATGTCTAAAATAACGAAAATACCCCTAATTTAACGTTAAAAATGGATGGAGTTAACGAGTTGGATGAAAATGGCAAGATTTCAAACCTTTTGAATCCAGATGCGAAAAAACAAACCTTTGTACGAAAGTCACAAAAGTAGCCAAACCTCGGGGACATAAATGGCATTTTACTCTACTTTATTTTTTGCTATAATAAAAATATCATCTTGGTTTTTCTTTCCTTATTTCAACTTTTCTATTTCGTGAAAATTTTTAAGGAAGTCCAACATAAATTTAAAATAGTCTAGGAAAATATACATTACAAAATCTCATACAGACCTTTAAAATGATACATATATCAGATATAAATGAAATGTAATTTCATTTATAATTTAAATGAATAAACAAAGGATAAATAATGACTTGTCTTAACAAGCAACCATAAAAGTAAGCAAGGTAGAATAACATCATCATATTCTTTGTCCAAACGTGAAATAACAAGGAAAGATAAAATGGTAATACTAAAAAAACAAAAACAAATATGAACAAGAATATATATATATAAAAAAAGATTTAAAAACCAAGAACATTAAAGGTGTTTTCGATTTCTATTTCAGCCCAAGTAAGAATCTAGCTAAGAGAATAAGTAACTCACTTCGTTCGTTAAAAAGATAAATGACCCGTCTAGTTTACAATATAGTTGAAAGAAGAATATGATATGAGTGATGTGGCTTACGCTCTATGTGCCTGGAAAGAAGCATTTGCCAAAAGAAAACTACAATATACAATCCTGCAAACGCCATCTTCACAACTCAATCATTTACTACCAGATATGAAACCAAACACGCACCAAATCTTCCATCTACAAATAAAAAGAAAAATACAATATCAGAGATACTGAGTAGTAAGTAGGCTGTGTAAAAAGTTTCTTCTAAAAAGAATGCAGTTCTAGCTGGCAGCTTACTTAAGATGGTCTCCAAGAATTAAGAGATGGCACCATCAGCGACCCACTATGACCTGAAAACATATAATTAGGAAGCTACTTTTAGCTCGCCGGTCATGATTTACGAAGTTTCTAGCATGATGAACGAAAAAAATACACTGCTTAAAATTCGGATAACCTGGAACTTGAGCTCCAGCAGAACCTATATTCTGGCCCACAGGTTGAAACCTGACATTATTTGCTGGGGGTCTCTCCATGGGTGTTCGAAAATAACCTGCCACAGTAAAAAAAAACATTACTCTACAAACTAAAATAGTAACAAAGAAAATAAAGTTCAGTCAATGTACTAAAACTAGTTTTATAGTAATTCTTCTATGTTATGACCTTTTGCTCAACAACCTTAACTTCCTGCACATAAAAATGTGACTTGACCGGCTTCTCAAACTAAAGTACGTCATGTTGGTTTCTAATTAAAGAAAATGTACCACAAAATGTTGATTTCTGACCAAGATCAGTGGACAAACCCGAGAACACAATGACAATGGACAAACCCAAAACCTTTAATATTTCTATAAATTAATTATTGATGGTTAACTTATGTCAAATTGTTTAAATGTCAATAAAAAAAAGAGTTATAGCGTACTGGCTATGACCTCTTTTATATATATGCTTAAAAAAAGGCTTAAGTCATGTAATCATCCCCTGCACACGTTAAGCTTTTAGCTCCATAAAAAGGGATGCGAAGTGGTAACCCTTGCAAGTGCACATTCTTTTGCAAGCAGCATAGATAACAGTATATGCCAAAAGCAGATCCAAGACATTAAGCATAGGCAATACTAAACGTATATAAAAAACATTGCCAGAGTACACACAGAGTATTAACTATTAAGCATCAAGTATGCACCTACTAGAGAACAAAATTCAAGCATTTAATATACCTGATTTTCAAAGCAACTGTTAAAGTAAAATTTTATACCTTCCTGAGCAAAAGGAGGGGCTGCAGATACTGATGCCCGTCCATTATTCATCCATGCACCACGCTGACTATCAGGTGGTTTTGTTAATCCATACAAAGGGTATGGATGCTGCATCATTCCAGGATTAGGATATTGAAATTGACCAGTAGCAGTCTGATTCAGCATGGGAGTTTGGAATGTTCTTGTAGGCAAAGGTGCGCTTCCAGTTTGGTACTGTTGCTTTGATTGAGAACCTTGAAGATTTGTATATGTTTCATGTCCGTATTCTACAGTCCTCGAAGAGCTAAATCCAGAAGGTTCACGTGAATTGGCGGGTACAGCTGGCAGAAAGGACAACGGTTGCTGAGAGAACATTTCAGGCCTCACTGCGGAATCAACATGAGCTCCAAAACGAGAGTTCAAAGGTACCTGTACAAGTTGGTTCTCAAACATATATTATTATTATTTAATGTGAAGTCTTCAGATACCACAATTAGGGCTGCAAACGAACTGAACTTTCAGCCAACAGTTCATGAACCGTTACGCGGGAAGTTCGTTTGTGTTCGTTCATTTAATAAATGAACAAACACGGACAAAAAAACTTCGTTCGTTTAGTTAAATGAACAATCATGAACAGAGGCTGTGTTCGTTCATTTATATTCGTAAACGTTCGGTAACGCGTTTGGTTATGTTTGTGTTTGATAGTTAATTAGGATTTTTAGTTTTTATATTTATTTTTGTTATTCTTTTATTTATTTGAGGTAACTGTGACAAATAGTATTCCCAAGTTCATTAGTATATTTTGGGTGGATCTTCTTAATGTTTATGTTCATAAACGCTTGTTTGCTTTTGTTTATGTTCATTTGTGTTCGTTTCAATTCATGAACGCTTGTTTGTGTTCGTTTGTATTCATGAACGTCCGTTTCTGTTTGTGTGTGTTCACAAACGTGTGTTTGCGTTTGTTTGTGTTCGGTACCTAAAATTAACAAACGAACACGAACACGAAGACGTTCATTTCCTTAATGAACGAACACGAATAGAAAATCTCGTTAGGTAAGTGTTCACGAACTGTTCGCGAACACAAATATTTCCTTAACAAAGGAACACGAAAAATACCTTGAGACTTACATTGGATGGCAAAGGAGGCATTGATGGTTGAGAAAACGACGTCTGAGGTGGACCCGCATGAAAAGAATATGTTTGTGATGGAGGTTCAGATGGAGGAGGTGGTGGTGGCGGTGGAGGTGATGGGGTTGATGGAGGTGGTGGAACCATAAATGGTGACAAAGGTGGCGGTGGTGAAGACGGCAAGGGGGGAGTTGGAGGGGGAGAATCAGGCGGCAGTGGCGGTGAACCTTGACGAAGAGGGGACACCTCATTGGAATTATTAGAAGATGTATCCAATGTCCTATTAGAGCCTTCATCTTCTTGAATAGCCTTAGAAGAGCCACTACCCGCCGAGAACTTTTCGTCTTTTGGATGTCCAGGCACATCTTCCATTTCCATTTCAAGTTCACCATCCACATCCTCCAAGATGCAGTGGCGTCTCTCGTTTGAAGTTACTGAACATGTTTCAAGCTCTCCTGCGGCAATGTTTAGCTCTAGTGTTGATTTACATATGCCTTCTTTATGTGAAAAGTTAAGAATGTCATCTTCATCTTCTTCTTCAAAGACATTAGATGACAAAAGTCCAGGCAATTGAAACGTTGCATTGCTGAAAAATGTCAGAAGAACAATATTATTATAAAAATAAACTTTTACGCATGTTTCAATTTTATAAAGCACATGGGGAGCAATTAAAGATTACACACCTCCCATATTCATCAACAAACATGCCCTCCATCTCTCTAATAGGATCATCAACAGCCCGTTCTGACCGAGATGGGCGCTTGGAGACCGAAACAGCAGAAGTATTATTGTTTGAAGAGCCAATGTCCTCTATATAGCTTCGAAGTAAATTATCAGGTAAAATTTTCCTCTCAAGCCACAATTTGAGAACCTACAAAATATGTTTAAACTCAAATTCTGTTCAGAAAGTTATAAGCCAGCTAATGATCTTAATTAAAAAAAAGAAAGAAAATGAGAACCCACCTTTAGACATTGACGACGATTCTCCCGAGCACTAGCACCTGGTGGAGCAGCGGCCCCTAAAAGACGAGGCAATGCTGCTTGAACTGTAGGAATGTAAGAGGCTCCAGCAATTCCTGAAGAACATGAGCCTTTTATACATTCGAGATTCAAAAAAGATAAAATATAATAAATAATAATAATAATAATATAAAGTAGGTCAAAACCTTTCTGTGAATGAGAGCGCTGTGTAATGGAATCAACCAGAAAGAAAAGATCCACTCTTCGATGAAAACTGGATTCATTTTCCAGCTTCCTAGTAAGAAGTTCCACAACCTACAGAAGACGTGAAAATCACACAATATGTAATTCCTAACCAATTAAACATCTTCAATAATGATTTCATTGCATTAAACATAAAACCAAGTAATGCAAACAAAAACATAATGCAGACATAAAACAACCACCATTATACAATTAGATAACCAGAATTTGGTGTGGTACAGAAAGCAGTTCATTTCAACACGGTTAACAGTGAATGAAAAGATTTTGGAAACAAATCATAGTAATAGAGACTGTAAATGCAACATTTTCCTACCTCATTGGCTATACCATGCTTTGCACAGTCAATTGCATGTCGTGTAGCACGCCCAATGCTTTCTTTTGTTCTTGATAAAGTTTCTATCATTCCTTCAAAAGCATCACGAGCAACGGCCGCCTCAGTTCCACCGCTAAGAGATCCGCCAGCAGGCCGATGTCCTGAACTGGTCCTTCTCTCTTCAAATTCTGCAGTATCATGCTGCTCATCTGTTTGAGCCACAATTCCAAGACTTGTTGTGACTGTTTGAACAGCAGAAATAGAACCAGGGCTTTTCCCAAATGCTTCACTTTCATGCACAAGGTTGTGTGAGTGAGCTTCTTTTCTTTTTGCCTGAGCAACTGCAATTAGATGCCTCATTGACTTGTTTGAATCTGCATTTCTTGAACCAGACAATGAACTTGTTCGAGCCAGTTGAAATTCTGACCTGTAAGCCAGAGTATTACATTAGCCCCAGAAACTACTTGCGCAAATCAGTTTTCGTAACAACAATAATGAAGACGTATTCTAACACACCTTTCACTAGACAACGAGTTGCTATCACTCGTTTTCCTCAAGACAGCTGCAGAATCAGTAACCCGTGAACTTAATTTTGCAGTAGTTTTTAAAGTACTATTATTCTGAGAACGATGCCCGCCATCATAAATCCCACTTGAGGGCTTAACCGAACCTGATTGATCCTTCTTTTGTGAAATATTGCCAGAAACCTTGCCTAAAGTCTTGTTGACTTTAGAAGGTTGACATTCCACCATTTGGTTGCAAGTATCAAAAGGAGACTTGACAGGAGAGATAAACACCTGTAGATTCTCTTCAGATGATTTCTTTTCAGATTCAGCTTTCCCAGGGGTATGTAACAACTTCTCTTCAACTACTTCCGCAATATCTTGCTTAGATTTAGCCACAGATTCTTTCGCATTCAAGTTTTTTCTCACACCAGGGGAATCTTGAATAGCTTCAGTCACTACAGCGACTTCTTCAACAGATATTGAAGTGTGTGAGACTTTCTCAACTACTTTAGATGACTGTCCATGCACAGGAGTCTTGGGCTCGTCTTCATCTTCATCAAAGATACGAACAGCTCTCCTCTTCACGTGCACTTTAGGTTTAGATTTAACATAATCAGTGTTTTCCCCTTTTTTAGGTGTAACAGAGCTTTCAGTTATTCTATCTTCTGGCATGCCTTCCGGGACCAGACGACGGCGTTTTGTAGGTTGTACAGCATCTTCGTCACCAAGAACTCTAGAACCGTTTGCTTGCCCCTTGAATACCGAGCGGTTTTTTGTTTTCAGATCCGGCGTTAGCTTTTTTACTTCTTTGTTGCCTCCTTTACTAGGCGCATCATTTTTCCTGAATATTTGGGACTTCTTGAGAGTATCATCTGAGTACTTGGACTTTTTTGCAGGGCGCAAAACTCCACTATTAAGAACATTATCTTTCAACCCAGCATGTGTTTTATCTTTCAGAACTTTCTTTGTGTTTCTAACATTATCTCCAGAATCTGGGTTAGCCACACCCACGGTAACGTCGTTCTTGCTCACATGTGAGGAACTTCTTTGGGTTCCATCCTTATTCTTATTTACACTGGATTCAATATGACTGATCTGAAATGCAGAACCTACACTTGCAGGACTAAGAATTTTGTTTATTCCATCAACACCACCATGGTTATCCTTTGGAGCTTTTACTATCTTCTTGGAATTCTGCCCATTTGTTTCTTCATTATTTCCAATCTTTGGGTTTGTATTATGACCTAACGCATACAAAATGAAAATATCCAATTAAAAATACATTATTATCCGTTGGCCGGTTATTAATAGCGCTCATAGCGAGCGCTATAGCGAATAGCGTAACACTCATGTGTCGCTATTTGATTTTTGCGTAACACTCATGTGTCGCTATTTGATTTTGGCGCCTCTATAGCGGGCAAATAGCGGGATTTTAGGTTTTTTTTTCTGCTTTAATATAAATAGCGGGATTTTATAGGTATACAATAACAGGATTTTAGGCTTTTTGTTAAGCATACATATAAAACAACATATAGAACAGCTTATTTGGATATAACATACATATAAAATATTTCTAGAATTTTATCCTAGTGTGTCGCTAAATATAAAATAGCTCCCACTATTTCATTGCTTTCGCTACGTAGCGTTTAGGTAGCTTCCCGCTATCGTCTGCTATTCGTTGTTAATAACTATGCTGGCCGCACATAAGCAACTATAGCAGGCACCAAAGCCTCTATATGATTAACTTACCTTGAATGCCAAACATCACTCACACTCGCTATATCAAAAACAAAAAAGAATAATAATAAGTTGTACCTGCAGAAGTAGATATACTCTCCACCTTAGGTGAAGTAATAGCATCGGCTCGGTTTTTGGTGGAAAGAGATGGAGAACGATCATTAGCAAGAGACGAAACACTAGGGCTTACATCCTCATGTCCCATTTCCCTATGTGAGCAGCGTTCTAAACCAGAGCCATTATTTACAGTGTCACTAGAAGATGTTGCACAACTGGGTCTATCGGTAATCATTCTATCATCCACCATCTCTAAAAAGATAGCATCAGGCTGAGATGCTCGTCCATCATTACCGTCTTTTAGAAAATCTGAACTCTTATTCTCTGACTCTTCAAATGTGTCGCAAATTTCCTTCACGGCTTGAGAAAAGTATTTGACTGTTTTTCCTTTACATCTAGTCAGCAATTTGTCTTTTGTCTCACTGGTAAATGGCTGAATATCAACTGGAGCTACAAAAGCTCTGCAATAGTGAAACATGTCGATATAAAAACAAAAAACTTGCACGTAAAAAGAAATAATGGTTAAATTGTTTCTGGAAATTCTATCTAACCCGCACTTATAAATTCGCTATGGCATTTGCTACTTCCTTAACAGTTAACACATTATTCTTATACATAGAAAACTCTAGAAATCATGAATTATGTTTTTCAATAACTTTAACAGCACAGATATTAACATGTTTTAAACGTTTAGTCGCCTGTTGGACCGTTACATATTCATCTCCTAAAGATACCATGTGTTGATGGCTCTTGGCATACCTCATCTACAAACTTTAATATGTTTTTCAATAACTTTAACAGCACAGATATTAACATGTTTAAACGTTTAGTCGTCTGTTGGACCGTTACATATTCATCTCCTAAAGATACCATGTGTTGATGGCTCTTGGTGACTTGGCATACCTCATCTACAAACTTAAATTTTTCACAACTGGTATGTAGCCAAAACAAGATGGTAAATTTAGACGATTACAGCAGACTTTACGGAGTAGCAAGTTCTTACATTTCTTCTGTACCAAAGAAATATACAAAATATTTCCTCGGATCAGGGGTTCGTTTCCAGTCTTCAGGTTTGCTGATCTGCATAAAGAGAAACGCTTTAGGGTACACCGAATCGTAACCGACTCATTAATGTAAGCTGGCAACATGAATCTAAAGCTCCAACAAAATGTGTTAACCTTCTCACACGATACGATAAGTTAATCAAGAACGGTGGAAATATCAGTCCTCAGAATTGTCGACCCTCACAAGAACAATCCGCTAGACTAGCATCACAACACATCCAAGATCCAACTTGTACAATTTTCCATGACAACATCATCCACGCAGCGCGTCTAAAAGGGGAATTCAACTCAATTGGCTTCTAGAGTTCTAGGTAACAAGATAGTTACAGAATAAGGGTGGGTTGGCAGATACACCAATAAAAAAACAAGAAGAATTGGATAATCAAATAAACATCCTAAATAAATATTGCACTCATGTTATGACCAACCAATGGTTAGATCACATTTAAAGCTAATACTTAAACTGTGGCCAAAGTCAAATTAGGGTAATTGAAGCCCTCAACCAATGCTTAACTAATCACCCAAACACAATTTCGGAAGTAATTCACCCTCTGCCGCCTACGAAATTATAAAAAACAACAATTCAACTCATAAATTAACAAAATTAGGTTAAAATAAGCAATTAATGATTCAATTCTATCTAGAAAGAGCATTAAAACTCCTTTTCTAGAAACAAAACTAAAACACAAGCCCAAACACTTGAAACTGAATCAAATTAGGGCACAATGCATCACCAAACATCATCATTATCAATCTAACCTTAGCAGGCCATGCAGGGAAGCCCTTGACTTTAGCAAGCACAAGATCGCCAAAATTCAACTTGTTATTCTCCTTTGCTCCTTTCGCGCCACCACGTTTCCGGCCAGGAGCCATCACACATCGTCTTCGGTTGAAAAAAACCCTAAGGGAGATACGGAAACGATGCTCACGCAACGTTGATCGGAAACCTAACTAGTGGATGTGAAAGCAAAACCCTAGGGGACCGGTTGTGGAGTGGTGAATGATAAGCGACGGTTGCTCCGGTGGAAAGGAAAGTAGGTGAATCGTATGGTGTGTGTTTTGGAATATTGGGTTGCCGGAAGCACAGGGGATTTTGTTATGGCGGTGGATGAGAGGGGGTGTGGTGTGGTGTGGTGATGACGAGTAGTTTTATGTATGTGTGTGTGTATACGAAGGAAGGATGGTTGTAATCAAAGTCATACGGAAGAATATTCATCAAAAAAGTCATACGGAATGGTATTTTTCTTTTTTTCTCTTTTTCTCTTTTTCTTTTTAGCATCCAACGAAATCCGGTCACCCGGATACAACCATAAGCTGAAGGCTCGAGAGCTACTCGTTAAAAGCTCAAACAAGCCGAGCTTTAACGAGCTCAAGCCTGAAATATAGCTCGTTTAGTTATCGAGCCTGAGCTCGAGCCTACAATACAAAGCTCGTGTAGGTTCGCGAGTCTAAACAAACCCAAACAAAATTGAGTTTTTCTAAAAAATTTAACGGCTTGAGTCCCTGACAGATCATTTTATAATGTTTTGAGTCCAATTTTTAACACTTGTACTTTTGATTTTGGACTCAAGTGGTTAAAACTTAACTAAAACACAGAGACTCAAAACGTTATAAAATGAGCGGTTAGAGACTTAGAGCTTAACTTATTGATTTTGGACTCAAATAGTTAAAACTACTAAAACACAGAGACTCAAAAAGTAATTTACTCTATAGTAATGGTAACGATGATGATGTAATAGTAATAGTAATGATGGGGGTGATAACCTAGGCCGTTAGAATTAACCCATAGACCGATGGTCTACTGTGGTAAAATTTGTGGCACGCGCATGACATTTTTGGCACAAACGGGACTCCAACTGACGACCTCCCCTAGAGAAAGTCATCTGATATTGCTAGAGCATTGCCCCTTCGGTATTCATACGAAATAGTAATTAGAGAATATTATAAAATAAAACTATATATAGTCCTCTTAATTTATGGTAAAATTATTAATTTATCAAAGGACTTACCAAGTGCGTTTTTTGTTATATTTCTTCATGATTAACGTTTACTCGTCGATAACTCATGGGGTTGCTTCTTCCTCAAACTCTTGGCAAGGAAACCTTTGGGGTTCCAAATCGTGACACACTTGGCAAGAGAATCTTAGGATTTGCAAGTTGTGACATGAAGTCTAGTTTCTCTAAATGAGAAACCAAATTGATGATACAATATATGATTTGGGGTTACTAAATTCTTAGTGAATTGTAGTAAATAAATTAGTTTGTCTGATTGTATTGTTTGTGTGGCTATTAATGTATTGTTTTTCATTTATGTATATGTAATCTTGTTTCTTATCATGTGATGCTACTTGTGATTAGCATGTGTTTCATAGCTAATCAGTAAATTTTGAATTTACTAATAGCATATATTGGAAACATGTGTCTGGTGCAATTATTTTTACTACTAATAATGACAACTCTCTTCATGGGGAAAACATGTTGATCACATGAAATAATTTTTGTGAATGGAATTAGTTATTTTTGTGTTTTAAACTTTTTTCATGAATTTACTAACAAGGTATCTTTTTACTACTAATAAATCACCCCTCTCTTCATGGGGAAAACATGTTGATCACATAAGGTGTGGATTTCATGTTGATCACATGAAATATTTTTTGTGAATGGAATTAGTATTTTTTTGTGTTTTTCATGATTTTTACCCAAGTATAATTGTCTCTATGTATGAATGCATGCTTAGAAATATTTAAAATCATAACTTGTTTATGGAAGTGAATGTGACCCACTGAACCCAAATGATAAACTTTTGTCATTTTCTTATTGTTGTGGGGCATATAAACCGTATATTTTTCGCAAAGCGTACCCCATGATATTTTGCCACTAGGCATGTAGAGTAATAAGAAACATTGTTTTGTTCGTTATAACTTATGTATATCATATTTAACAATCAACTTGTATAATTGGATATGAGATTAACTTTATACACCATTTTTTGTAGTTTGTAATAAAAAAAATACTTATAGTGGGGAAGGATCCACTAAAAAGTGGATTTTGCCTAAGTAGCCTAAGAAGGAATCTTAACCATTCATTTTTCAAATCAATGGTTAAGATGAAAGGGTAGGAAAAAGGAGGAGTGCAAGGGTATCTTGGGAAAATCCTATTTATGGACTTTCTCTCTCCACATGCAAGTCATATGCATATTTCACCCTCATTTTTTAAACGTTCATAACTTTTTTATACGGCATTATTTTTTCATAAAAATTTCACCGTAAAATCGAGCGTCTTTTTATCTTTAATTTGAGTACCATATTGCTATATAAAATATGAAAAGTAAAAAAACTCACTTAAATGTGTTGTATTTCTATGTTATATAACATTTTTTGTGCTGAATTTTTGTACTATATTTTTGTGCTAAATTTTTTTTGCTGAATTTTTTTGTTTTAAATTTTTTTTCCTCAATTTTTTTGTGCTAGTTTTTTTTGTACTACATTTTTTTGCTAAATTTTTTCGTGCTATATTTCTTTGTACTAGATTTTTTTGTGCTATATTTTTTGTACTACATTTTTTGTGCTAGATTTTTTGTGCTAGATTTTTTTGTACTAGATTTTTTTTGTTTATATTTTTTAAAAACAAAAGGGGTGTCACATGTCATTTTCACTCCTATTTATAAGGACCAAAATGCCCTTCATTCCTACTTATTAGGAGTGCCACATGTCATCATCACAATCCTTCTTAGGCTACTTAGGCAAAATCCACTTTTTAGTGGATCCTTCCCCTACTTAGTCCATGCGTAATGGGGCGTTTTTTTTAAAAATTTTTGCCCTATAACGCCCTATAACGCCCCATAACCCACTACACCCGGCGTTATAGGGCGTTTTAATTCAAAAAATTTGGGGCCGGCGTTTTAATTAAAATGCTTAATCGAAAACCCATATCCAATCAAACGGCTAGTTTCCTAACGGCTAGTTTGATTATTTTTTTTTTAACCTATTATATATACATATATATATATATATATATATATAAACAACCAAAACTCATCCATTTTCAACAAAAACAATCTCAAAACCTCTCTAAAAAATCTCACCATTTTTAAAAAAACTTGATGGATTCTCCTAGTTCTTCGTCCATGATTAATTTTTACTACAACGAGTATTTTGCGGATGGCGATGGTTCGACCGATGACGAGGAGCATCCGCAAGCGTCAATGGAAGAAAGAGTGAGTAACGCGCGAGAGTTGCGTTACGAACCGTACCATTCCCAGTTAATGGTTGATTTGCTACACCACGCGTGGTCGGTTCGGTATGTACCACCTGAGGGAGAGGAAGAAACGGAGGACGACGAAGACGAAGTTGGCGAGGGTGAAGAAAGCGAAGACGAAAACTAGTGTTTTTTTTTCTAGTATTGTATTTTTTTTTTTTTCTGTTTTTTTTTTTATTTTCGGTTTTTTTTTTCAGTTTTTTTTTTTATTTTTTTTTTCATGTAATGTAATTTTATTTTTAAATTAATGAAGTTTTTTTATGTTTTAAATTAAAAAAAAAATAATTGGGAAATGATTGTAAAATGATTGAATGGGGCATTATGGGGCATTATACCACTACACCACTTTTGCTATAATGCCCCCTTGCTGACTAGGACGCCACATGGCGCAAAACGCCCCATGGTGGGGGCATTATAGTGTATAACCACTACACATGGTCTTATAGTATTTTGAAATATTAAGTTTGTATTTTTGAAATGCTTCAGTTTGTGATTAAGGCTATAGTCGGTGTTATCATTACATTGTTATATACGATTTGACAGGACCTATTGAGTTTTTATATTTTATGCATATTTTGTTGAATGTATTTCATAATACGATTGATGATATAATCAAGATGCTCCAAGGTATATAGAAAGAGACGTTATAAATTAATCACATTGACACACCACTATTGTGACACAATGATGTGTGCTTGTTTAACACCACACGTAGAGCATGCTCTAGCGTTATAACTGGTTTCAATATACAAGTTTATGTTTTGTTGATGACGTTGATGCCGAAGTTTTTTAGCGAGTTAGGTATTTCGTTAGATTAGCTTATGTAGTTTATTTATACAATTTAACGTAGTTTGTTATGCATTCACAAATGATTGTAGTTTGACGGGTTTATTTCCGAATTGGATGTCTACGGGTTTATTTTCGATTTGAATGTGTATTGTTTTGGTTTGATTTGAAAATGTTCCATTCGTGTGTGTATATAAGCTTGATGTATTTCTGGAAAACCTTTTAAATGGTTTTTTTTTTCCAGCAAATGTATTTTCTGGAAAACATGTATTCCATTGTAAATGTTTTTTTTTCTAGCAGTTTATAAGACGGTGTTAAAAATATTTGTTTTAATAAATGTTTTGATATTAAAAAACGGGGTTCACTAAGTTTATAAGACGGTGTTAAAAATATTTGTTTTAATAAATGTTTTGATATTAAAAGACGGGGTTCACCAAGTTTAAGTCGGTGTTCAAACTGAACACCGTCTAATAAGACTTGAGTTTAAGCCGGTGTTCAAATTGAACACCGTCTAATAAGACTTGATTTTAAACCAGTGTAGTTTAAGACGGTGTTGAAAACACCGTCTTAAAACCCATATCACCCCGTCTAAAGCTCTGTTTTGTAGTAGTGTACAATGCGCGTACAAACCATGAGAACAATGCATCAAACATTGCTAGATTACTAAGTGTTGTAATTGGTTTTGACGCATGAGTTCATAGGGACACATCAAACATGTTCGGTAGCTCATCCAACTATGCAGGTTTGATACATTGTTGCAGCGTGTTACGATGAACAAAATTTATAACGGTGTGCGTTACATATTATAATAATGTCTCTGACTTTATAATGGTGTGTCCAACTCATTACAACGGTGCATCCAACTTTACAAATGTAATTTGTTGTTATAATATATTTTGGTGCCTATAATCAAATCGCTTTTGTCAAACCCAATATCTTGAGTTTAAGTATGGCGCTGAGATAGTAAAGAATGAACTTTATATACTAAACTTAAGAAAACCACAAAATAATATAACAATTCATGCTAAGTAAAAAATACAAACGCTTTATGTGCAAACGTATTTGTTAAAATTGAATGTTTGATTATTATTTTATACTCATTATATTTATATAGCGACGATTACAAACTAACATCAAGTAAAAAATACAAACGCTTTAGCTTGTGTTCATTAACGTTCGTTTTCGTTCATTCCTAAAATTAACAAACAAACACAAACGAACACGAACAAGTTCATTTCCTTAACAAACGAACACCAACTTCAAATATCGTTCGGTAAGTGTTCACGAACAGTTCGTGAACACGTATATATCTTAACAAACGAACACGAACAAGATCTTATTCGTGTTCGTTCGGTTCATCTAGTTAAAAAAATATGTTGACGTCATTGATGATGCACAAGTAAAAACCTAGAAATCATATGATTTAGTGTAAACTGATGAGCCAAAGAAGGTCAAAATTGAAAATTGGCCCTTAGTCAATTATCGTCATTTTAGAGTGGTTTAATCAATGAAGGATAATATGGTCTTTTCACCCTTAGATCTAGAAGAAGATGGTTATGGTTTTGTTTACCTCATTAAGTCCAATGTTGCTAGTGAAAGTGTGTTGGTGAGAGCTTTCAGTTTGAACAAGAAGATCAAGGTGAAGGTTTCGAAAGGAAAAAACTTTGTCTTGAACAATGGCGGCTTTGATGGTGTGCGGGGAGGACCTCTGCACAAGGCCCATAATTTTGAGGGGCACGTGATTTAAAAAAAATCCAATATATATATGTTATCTTTTAGATAGTATAAACAAAAACCAATTCCAATATAGCCCCATTTACAAATCATTTTTTATGGTTTAGAATTTAGCCCACTAGGCATTAGGTTTATTGAGTCCAATACTAATTTGATTTTTCTTAATAATAATAAAACATTACGGAATGGCACATTTTTTCAAGCTCGAACAGGGTACGTGAATTCTCAGAGACGTCTCTAGTCTTGAAATGAAGGTTTCGAAAGGAACTTGAATAGTTGGGTAAACCTCTTTCTACGTTATCGGTTATCCCAGAAAAAAAAAAACAGTTAGATAATTTTACAATCATGATAAACTGAAATTGTAATTGATAAGGTTAATGATCTCATTCGGGTTCATCATGGCTTAAAAGCCAAATTCATAGCGAAAACGCAGAAGCAAAGGTCATGTAATTACTAATGACCATACTATAATGACTACAAATTCTTAAGTATGATCATATTAAAATAATATTATAAAATGTCCAAGAAACTAAGAGATTATCTGAAAACTATAACTTACTAAGAATACTGACGAGTGTATTAAAAACGACCAAAGTTGCAGACGTTGAAGGCGTAGAATTCGGCCTTGGTTCTATAATTCCCACACCCACATACCTGCTAACCTGCATCACATCAGCAAATCTCCATGTTATATTGAAAATTAAAAAAAAAAAAACTTTTCATAAATAATATTAAATCAAATAAGTATAACACTACAACTCTACAAGATACTCAAGGGATTTCACATATGCAAGAAGGGTAAAGATGTAATTCTCACATCAAAATCTACTCTAAAACTTTCCCCTTTCCATCATTCCCAACAGCATCAGTCACCAAAGTCATAGGTCTCTCATCTATGACTTCATCTATGATCCCAAACTCTTTAGCTTCTTCTGCTGTCATAATATAATCTCGATCCATATTTTTTTGAATTACATCAAGATTTTGTCCAGTGTGTTTCGAATATAACGCATTTAATGAATCCCAAACACGCATGATTTGTTTAGTGTGAATAGATATATCTTTAGCTTGCCCATTGTATCCACCTAAAGGTTGATGGATCATGATAGTGGCGTTAGGAAGAGATCTCCTTTCGCCTTTTGCACCAGCAGCTAATAGGAGAGAGCCCATTGAAGCAGCTTGACCCAAACATATGGTATTTATAGGCGAACGAATATACTGCATAATTGTATCGTATATTGCAAGACCTACAATGCAATTATATGTTTTGTGAGCTTCAAATACACTTTGGGCAACTTTCAACATGTTCCCTTTTAGCTATTATTTATTTTACCGGAACCAACCCCTTATTTTACATGCTAAATCCATTCATCATGAATGGGTTGAATTTGCCACGAGTTAGTTACCAGTGTCAGAACCGGTATCTCAAATACAAACGTTTAGAACCCATTTCAAAGAAGTAGAAACCTAAATTGCCAGCTAACTTATAATTTTAAGATATAAAGATGAAAAAATGCAGCCTAAGAGCCGTAAATGAAGCAAAAAGCAATGCTTAATCTTCAAGAAGAAGATAAAAGCATGTGAGACTCACATAACGATATTTAACTGTCATCATCCCATAGCACATTTAGAGATAACACATCTACACAATAAACTACCAAAGTGGCATTTGTTTGACTTTTGGGTACAGAAATGATGATTAAACTATCAGTGTAACAATTAGGGATGAGCTCGGTACCGTCCGGTATCGAACCGGTACCGGTACCGAAAGAACCGGAACCGAAAATCCTTGAAAGTGGGTACCGGTACCGGTACCGAATATACCCGGTTCGGTTCCGGTACCGAATATACCCGGTTCGGTACCGGTACTGAATATACCCGGTTCGGTACCGGACTACCGGTAACGGGTCTGATTTGCTCATCCCTAGTGACAATTTATATACATTAGTCACAATGGCTTGCTAACAGTCAAGATTTAAAAGTACGGAATTGTGCCTCGAGACGCTTTCCTTTTGCCTCACGAGGCGAACCGATGCAGAATTAAAAAATATATATAAATATCTTATAAAAAATAATGACTAACTAATTTCATCATCAGATTCATAAAAAAATACATGCACAAAATATATGAAATGATTGAAATTGACACAAAAAGTAAAAAACATCAAAACCCCCTAAGCGCCCTGAGGTTCACGCGAGGCGCAAATAAAAAATAACAATTAGTTTGACGTTTACTTAGTCAATCAAGATTAAATAATGATCTTACACTTTGAACAAAACTTGAGTAGACCAAGTTCAACAATTTTGCTCAATAACTTAATAATAGAATATTTTTCTGGATTTAATCAACGGAAACTTAAAAAGAAGTTTCTTCTGTACCAATAAATAAGTGCGTTTTCAAATCGTCATGTAATGGTAGGGTACGTAGGTCTTGTGGGCCCTAGTTTGAAGAACCCGTTTGCTAAACTCTGGATTAGTCTCTACAAATATACATGATATTTTTGTAATTATTTAACAACTCAATAAAGAATGTGTTCGTTTATTGCTTTAGTGTGTCATGTTCGTGTTTGTGTGTGTGTGCACGATCCTAGCAGTAACAATAACGACCAAGTAATTATTCAAAACTAAGGTTGGGACAAGATGGTTTCATGATTATAAGACTATATGTAATGGTTTCACGCCTTCTATATTCCCATGCCACATCACCAAGTTGGGTGTGAAAGTGTGAAACACCGCCCCCAAGGGAGCGTGAGTGGGCTTGACGTGAGAGTTAGTGAGAATAATGATGGCGGCCTAAATTTAATACGAATTGCATATTGGTTGGAGTTGGAATTAGGCTCTTTTATTTAAAAATTGGTTATTTATTTCGGCCTAATACATATACACATGCTATATAACGATTTTTAAAATATCTGGAGCCCTATTTTTTGGAGGTCCTAACTGAGTGGGTCCAAACCGTATAAGTCACCCCCTCGTATTATCCATCACGTTAAGATCATCAAGTTTTTGCTTCAACATTGTGATTGTGTGTGTTTTTATATACTCATAAAATGATAAAACTACCTTTTCATAAACAAAAATGTTTAAACATTTAGACATAAAAATTGGACTTTTATATAATTTCAGTTTCAAGTAAAAGGTGATGTGAACATACGAGCAATGACCGGTTTCATTGTTTTTGTTTTGATTATATGTACGTATTAATAATCAAATAATTGAATTATTAATTATTAATATATAGATAAAAATAAAACTAAACATCTGTGTGACTGTGCCCATTAACGTGCCCACATTCATGTTGACTTTCAATTCAAACCCATTTCTAGTACAAATTTTTAAAACCTCTATCTCCTTAAACCATAGGAAAATTCCACAAAGTAAAACGAAATTTAAAAAAAAAACAGATAATTATATTTTATAATCACCTACTATCGACCAAGAGCCTTCCGGTGGTTTCTTTGAAGAAGTCCTTCCAAAACCACCTTTTTCTTGTACTCTTCCGACTCCAAATCCAAATTCTTACCGGATTCCGGCCGTTGTTTATCAGCGGCTGAGCGTTTTCCGACGGCCACCAGCCGAGGCGCGACAAAGAACCATGCAGAAGTACAAAGAATAGCACATAGCTTACCCCATAAAACTAGTATAACCAATATCACTAAAATTATGGACATGCCAATTATAGAGTCAAACTCCTTTGATGGTGGGGTTCTGTGAAGAACCCCACTGTTAACTCTGCCGCCTGTAGCAGAGGCATGCAGATGCTTCTGCTGTTTAGGCGGTAGTATAGATTTTGACTGAGTCAAAGGTTTCAAAGGGTGAGAAACCAAAGGGCGTGCCGTCGTCACAGTTTTTTGCTCTTGTGTGATAAGGCAGGGGAGGGTCGCTGAAGTGGCGGCCGGTTTTGTCTCCTTTTGGCGGTTGACCGCGTTTGTCCATTTCTTCCGACTGGCTTTTTGTTCACCGGATGTCGCGTGTTTTTTGGTAGAGGTTGCATTTTCTTCAACTACTTGGATCTCATCCCATGATGTTTCGGATGTCGCGGGGACAGTTGTAAGGTCAACGGGGACGGTTTTCTTTGGTGGTTTCTTGAACAATCTCCACTTAGAGCTCCAACGACGCCGCCGGCTGCCTGAGTTGACTTCATCTTTGGGCCATGTCTTCTCGCTGAAACAGCCAAAACAACCGAGAAAGTGGCTTCTTCGGGTGGAGGTCGACGGTGGTCTGGTGGTGGTATGTTTGGTCATTGACATGAGTCAAAATGATCGGTTATGGATGGTGGCATGGAGAACATAGGTAGTCCGATATGGCAGGCTGCATAGGTCGTGTGTCTTGAATATTGATAGCTTGTACAAGCCATATTGTTTTTATATATATTAGCTTACATCTAACATATATATAATAAGTTAAATTGCCATTTGTTATTTACTATTTGTAATCTTGTTCTTATTATAAGTCAATTTGAGGTTATTAATTTGTCCATAACTTAATCGTGGTGATTTATATTCCCATATAAGAATTTCATACTCTGTAGAAGGATAATATAGAAACTCAGATGTGTTCTAAAATAAATTTAAATTAAATATTATGTTATTTATTATAAAAATAAGGATAGATATATACCACGTTATTTAACATAATTCCATTTCATCTTTTAACAAAAATTAATTTGAGTTAACTCCAAATTATATGAATAGACACGTAGTTTGATTTTTTGATAAATGTCCCGCCCATCTAATCATATTTGAATTATTTTACTATAAATATTATATTATTATTTGGAAATGATAAGGAAAAAACACCAAGTCCTAAGATCTAGAAGCAGTCTTAATTAATATAAAAGGTTTTAATTGTAATTACACACATTATCAGGTTCGAATCCCCCTCGGACCGAGCTTTGGTCATGTATAGCCCTGACCGAGAGGCGAGAGCTGTTCAAAAAAAAAAAAATTACACACATTATATTGCGACAACCATTGGCTAATTCAAAGATATATAGAAAGGTTAACCAATCAAAACGTGTGAGTCACATGAATGAAATAGCACACATGATGTTTGTTGTTGAAAAACATGTTTATAATCGATTATTTATGTTTTATAGATTATAATTATCTTCGGTTAATAGCATAGCAGAGTATTATAACTAGGCTGCTAATTGAAATGGCCGCCGGTTCAACCAAAACCGGGTGATGACAAATATAATTCAAAACTAAGTATGTACGTGTGATATAATTTAATTTCAATAAAATATGTAATCACAAACTGTGCTCGTTGTAAAAAAACAGTAAAAACAAATGGGTATCAAATTTTGTAATCAAGTGATGGTATCGATTACACATCAACCTCTTATACCATGTGTAGTGGTTAAACAAAATAATGCCCCGGGCATTATTTGACACGTGGCAGTTCAGTCAGCATGGGACGTTATTGCAAAAGTGGCGTAGTGGGAATAATGCCTAATAATACCCCTTCCAATCATTAAACAAAAAAAAAGCAAATAGTTGCTCATTGGCTAGTCAAACCTTGGATCACTCCCATTGGCCACATTCAAATTCCATTTGACCCACTTCAGGGTTTCATTTAAAACACCTACATGCAATTTTTTCAAAAATAATGCCAAATAACGCCTGCCGTAAAGGGGGGGGCGTTTTTTTTGAATTTTTTTTAAAAATATCGCCCCACTACGGGTGGTCTTAGTATTAGTTATGTGAATTATCAGTTTTAAGGGTATTTTAGTATTTTTTTTTTATTTTTTTTTCCTAATTCTCCTATATTCTCATTCTCATATATTATATTTATATATTAATAAAAGAATGAAATAAACAGTAACTTATAATATAATAAAATATTATATACAATATTTTTATAGTTTTATTATTTTAGCATTATAATAATTGTTATCTTCTTTGATTTTTAAGTTTGATAAGCTTGGTGTTAACCGGTACTTGTATCAAAAATACCGGTTCGTTATCGGAACATGAAGGTAAAAAACAGCACCAGCCTCGTACATAAAACGCCAAAAGTCGGTAATGGATTGAGTTTGATAATCTTTTAGTTCGAGAAATTTGGTACTACTACCCAGTACCATTTGCTCATCCCTGATCACAGATACCGTACGAACAACAACGGTATCATACAACTTTTTTTTAGTTTCAGGGGTAGGGATGAGCTCGGTGCCAACTGATACCGAATCGGTATTGGTACCGAAAATACCGGTTAGGGTATCGGTATATGAAGGTAAAAACCGGTAACGAACTGGTACCAGGAACGCCAAACATCAGTACCGAACTGGTACTTAGGATCTTTCGGTTCAGGAAATTCGGTACCGGTACCCATTACTATTTGCTCATCTCTGACTACGGGTTTCTACCGAACAACAACATCACCATACAACTTTTTAGTTGATTTTCTTTAGGTTATTTTTAGTGTTTTTTTCTACATTTTCTTTTTATTCTTTTCAGCGATTCCGTGTGCAACGCGCTCGTAGCGATTTCAAACACATATAAACACATACTCCCTCCGTCCCATTTTAAATGTCTAAATTTCCACTTTTGGTTGTCCCAATTTAATTGTCATTTCCAAAAATGTAAATATAATTTCCAGTTTTGCCCTTACCATTACAAACTTCCATTTTTTGTTGTCCCAATTTAATTGTCATTTCTAAGGACATTATTGTCATTTTACAACCCAAAAAATAAAATACTCAAATATTTCTTAAATTATGTGAATGTGGGTCCCATGACATCTAAAATGGAATGGAGGGAGTACTAAATAGAAAAACAAGTTCGCTGCAACGCGGCGACCGTTTTATAACTAGATATATTAAATAATAGAATTAGAACTAAAATTGATTTTCAACCACAATCAGTTTAATTTTGCCCGGAATTCATTATCCTCCGCCTACAAAATCAACTCGACGATAATTTCTCATTCTTCTTCTCAAATAAAATGTACTATTATCTTCTTTCAAAATCAATACTCTTTGTATTTGTAGTTTGATTGCAATAAGAAACCCAAGTTGATTCAACCGAAATTAGGGTTAAATAACACTGATCAGTCAAAAGCTTAAATCACCACTCCCCACACATACAATACAGATTTTTTATGTATGTATAACAAAACTGATTTTTATGTATGTATTGTCTCAGATGAACATGTTATTACAAAGATGAGTTTTTTCCCAAAGTAGTGTTATGGGAAAAAATATTTACCATTTTAGTGTTCCTTCAAAACTATTTACCAAAATAGTGTTTTCTCTTATTTTTTATTTACTTTTTTATTAAGTCATTCGTTTATTAGATAAAAAAATTCGGAAAAATGGCAAATTTACTCGTGCACAATTCAACATTTTGGTGGAGTCATTTTTTGTTCTTTTATGATATTTTTTTTATCTTCTTATTTGATTTACCATTTATTTGTTTTTTTATTTTAGTTTTTTCAATCGTGGGTTTTATTTTTCTTAATTTATTATTACCAGCTTAACCATATTTCATTTTTTAACAACAGCCATGAATAATCTAAAATAAATCTAAATAATGAAATAAAAAAATATGACAAAGCTAATCAAATATTAAACTTGACGCATTACCGGTTTAAATATCAAATACAAACAAAACTAAAAATGCCAAATAAAGTCGAGTCACAACCGATCTCAATTTCAAACATATTAAAAGAAAAATGTCAAAATATCCAACCAACTTAGTGATCGTTATTCGTTCTCTTGCCCGGTTATGGCTAGGTCGTCTACAAATACCACAAAGCAGAGTTCTAAGATGTCCCGCTAAGCCTAGAAGAACGAATAACGATCACTAAGTTGGTTGAATTTTTTTGACATTTTTTTCTTTTAATCTGTTTGAAATTGAGATCGGTTGTGACTCGACTTTATTTGGCATTTTTAGTTTTGTTTGTATTTGATATTGAAGCCGGTAATGCGTCAAGTTTAATATTTGATTAGCTTTGTCATGTTTTTTATTTCATTGTTTAGATTTATTTTAGATTATTCATGGTTGTTAAAAAATGAAATATGATTAAGCTGGTAATAATAAATTAAGAAAAATAAAACTCACGATTGAAAAAACTAAAATAAAAAAACAAATAAATGGTAAATCAAATAAGAAGATAAAAAAATATTATAAAAGAACAAAAAATGACTCCACCGAAATGTTGAATTGTGCACTGGAGTAAATTTGCCGTTTTCCCCAAATTTTTTATCTAATAAACGAATGACTTAATAAAAAAGTAAATAAAAAATAAGAGAAAACACTATTTTGGTAAATAGTTTTGAAGGAACACTAAAATGGTAAATATTTTTTCCCATAACACCACTTTGGGAAAAAACTAACACTGAACTAGTCTAACTGTTAACAATTTTGTAGCGTGGAATTCGGAATATTATATTTTCTAAATGCATATCTTCAAAAATCCTTATTTTAAATAGATGCTTTATTAAATTAAAAAAAAAAACGATTTGTTAGGTTTGACTTGTCTACCTATTTTTGATTTCTTCACCATGATTATGCGGTTATCATTTGGTAAAACTACATATAAATATACGTAAAATGATAAATAATGGTGAAAGAGAGATGCGATGATGTGGACATGTTTATTAAAAGTAATATAAATTGAAGAAATTTTGACAATAAATAATTAAAATTTGTTTGATCCGGATAATCGTGTTTCGCAAGAAAAACGTAGTAGGTAACTTTTTTTTTGAAAATTGAACTTCATTAAAACCAACCAACAACGACAACTATCCCCAAGGCGGAGAAAGAAGCCGAAAAACCAAAACAATACAAACAACCAATTACATTACATCAAATAAACACCAACGCCTCCAATCCACTACCCCCTCCTTGAACCTATGTTTATACCAAAGAAACCCCAAAGACTTGATGTCCGCCACCATTTCCACCACGTTAGAATTTTTACTGTTGAACACCTTCTCGTTCCTGGCTAGCCAAAGTCTCCAACATGTGATAATGATGATACCGTGGAGAAGCGTTTTCTTTACCCCCAAAACACCACTTTGATCATGCAAGTCAACCAAGTCTTTAACATGAAACACGAACGGCCTAGGAATCTTGCACCACGTCGCGATCGCACTCCAAACCCCCATCGACGAATAGACATTTATTTTTTTAGTATTTTATGAGTTTTTTTCCAAACTAGTGTTTGTGGAAAAATTATTTACTATTTTGGTGTTCCTTCAAAAATATTTACCAAAATGGTGTTTTCATTTATTTTGTATTTTCCTTTTCTTTTGACCAACATAATAAACTTATTATTTTTCTATTCAATCAATTCACAGTCCGTATTTTTATTTTTTCTTATTATACCTTTTATTTTAAACAACCCAGCATGTTTTTTTTTCTATTATTCTATTAATGTTTTATTTATTTTGTATTTACCATTTCTTTTCATCCACATAAAAAACTTATTAATCTTTTTCTGCCCTTATACCATAAAAGAGAAAAAAGATTATAAAGAAGAACACTTTCCGTAATGTATATATTCATTAGAACAACAAGAAACACATTATATTATATATACTAGTTGTAACACCCGTGTAAATACACGGGTTTTTTTAATAACGATCGAAATCAAATACTAAAAAACATATTATAATATATCATTTAAATTCTTTGCGTTTAGTTACATATCTTTATAAAACAATGTTAAAGACAATATGTGTTAGTGTACACGTTTGATATAGAAATAAGCTAAGTAGTTTATAATGTGCAAAGTTTTTGTCTACATCTATATGTAAAATATGATGTGAAATTATTTAATTAATTCACATTCGCATTATACTTAAGAATACATTAAACTTGTCGACTGATTAAGTTTAGACACACTACCGGTTTCATCTTGAACCCTTACATGAACCTTGAACCTGAAATATATAGATGATGTTTTATAAAGTTAGAAAATCATTCTAATAATAATAATAATAATAATATCAAACATAAAGCAGTTAAATAATATTCCTTTCACGCTTCTTAAGTTTCAAGTGCTTATCTATCTCTATTATGTGATTAGGCACTCATATTCAAACAAATAATCTCTCATTTAGTGTCAACCAAAACTTCAATCCATATATTATACACTAACCTATACAATATAAAATATAGAGTAAACTTCCGTTTTGCTCCCTGTGGTTTAGTCACTTTAACGGTTTTGCTCCAAACCTTTAAAAATAGCCATTTTACTCCCTGATGTTTCGGTTTTTTTGCCAGTTTGCTCCCCGCCTCTAACTCCATCCAAATTGTTTGTTTTTCCATTTTGCTCCCCGCATGGAGCAAACTGGCAACAAAACCAAAACATCAGGGAGTAAAATGGCTATTTTTAAAGGTTTGGGGCAAAACCGTTAAAGTAACCAAACCACAGGGAGCAAAACGGAAGTTTACTCTAAAATATAAAATAGGTGTTTATTAACCGATAAACTTCAAGTACCCAAAAACCTTCTAAATTAGTTTATAATCTAATGATTCACTAAAAATGCTTTAGAAAACCATGAGTTCTAGAAAACTTCAGTCCATATCGTATACGAAAAAAAACATAAAAAATGATGAAAAAATTTGAAAATAACCGGTTATTAACCGAACCGGTTAAAGTAATAACGGGTTAAAGCAAAAATGAGAAAATAACCGCCTGAACTGGTTACTGAGATTAACCGAAATGTGCACTTCTAGCGTTTGTTTAGAAAGTCAATTTGATTATTATTGAGTCAATTTCAGTTTTTCAAAATTCGGCCTGAGCTACCAAATTTAGGTTTACTCTATAAAAGAGGGTTTTTATGTAATGGTCTAAGCATTCAATATTAGAGTAGGAGTTGGGTGGAAAGTCTATTTTTCCTAGAAAGTCTAGGAAGGAATAAGATTTGGACATGTGTCATTGAGGGATTTTAAGTAGAAGGGCTATCATGTAATTTCACATTTTAATTTTATTTTTGGAATGTATCTTCATTAACTAAAATTCCACGATTTTCGGAATTTTTATTGTTTTTCGAATTCAAATCTGCAAGTCAATGTGTTTATCTGAAACTATCAGCATGTTCTTGGTGATGTGTTTTACCAGTTAGAGAGGTTGAAGTCAGTGTGTTTTAACAATCTGAAGTCAATATATAATCAGGTTGTGTTTTAACAGTTATTTTGCATTTTAACACTCTGAATGTGTTTTAACAACAAGCAGATTCTTGACGCTGTGTTTTAACAGCAAGCAGATTCTTGACGCTGTATTTTAACAGATTCTTAACGCTGTGTTTTAACAGCAAGCAGATTCTTGACGCTGTGTTTTAACAGCAAGCAGATTCTTGACGCTGTGTTTTAACAGCAAGCAGATTCTTGACGCTGTGTTTTACATGCCTCTCTACAATCATCAATTAAAACAGAAAAAAACACAGCCAAGTTACAAGCAGATTAAGACCGAAAACGTATATGCACTTCAAGAACTTTAATCACAACACAAGATATGAATACCTAGTGAAGAAAAGGGGTATCAACAAGCCTTGGAACCGAAATCTGAATGCTTTTGGGGTCCTGTTTTGCGTCGCCAACAGCAAGGGGGAGTAGAGATCGCAGGTTTTATTATGTTTAGGGTTGGATTGGAGAGAGAAAGAGAGAAAATCAAATCAATAATGGAGAGAGAGAGAGAGAGGGAAAATCCCATGAAAGTAGGGATTGCAGTTATCTAATTGATTTAAAAAAACGGCCATTTGACAAAATTGCCCCTATTCATTTAAAACAATCAATTAATTAAACTCAAATATTACAAGATTGCCATTGATTTAATCTCAACCCTTAAACACACCAATCGGATGGACCAGATCGCTTCCTAGACTTTCTAGGAAAAACACACTTTCCGTGCGAACCCTACTCTTCAATATTATATCAAAAAACTTATCATAAAATTTAATTTTGTTATTGCTTCTACTCTATGTCAGTTTATGATAAACTAACCTGAGATAAGATTATAGGTCCACCTTGAGACGCATAAAGATTCTCGTCCTTCATCATGCTAACTATCTTGGCTATAAACCATTTCATTTCGGCCTAAAACATACATGATTTGGTCAGCAAACGGTTGGCCAGATAAGGAAACTTTTGAAAGTTGAAACCAACTTAGAGAAAATTATTAACCTTAAACGGCTCGTTATCAGTTCGAAGCTCGATTCCTGGTATGAAATGTAACCAGAGCGGAAATCCACTATTATGCCAAAAAAAAAGTTAAGCATAAACACATAAACACGAAATTTTGGAGCATTGTGAATATTAAAGATTGTAATTATTTAATTAACACTAACCCGTAATTCCACTCGGCACAAACGTAAGGACCGATTCGAAGATGAACATAAAGACCAGCATCGCCCACCAGTTTCACAAAATGAACCAAATCTTTTCTTCATTCAAAGTCATTCTGTTGAGTGTTGAATATATTAAAATTTAATCAACATAGCATTTCCTTAATTAGGTCTTAATCACATTAAAAATTACTCTATAAAAGAGGGTTTTATGAAATGGTCTAAGCATTCAATATTATATCAAAAAAACTTATCATAAAAATTTAATTTTGTTATTGCTATGACCCTATATCATTGTTTAGCCAAGCTGAAGCCTGAAAGCATGAGAAATATTAGAGAAATATTTTTCGAGTCATCAATCAACGCATGATGTTTTCAACTTTTCATGGTCAATGTAATTAAAGACTTTCAAATTAGGCATCTGAAAAGCAATAAGTGGCAATTCAACCCATTTATGTTTGAATGGGTTGATTTGTGTAATGTTTCTATCTCTAACGAGTCAAACGAATAAAACTAAAAAATAGCTAAAAGGATCAAATGGGTCGAATATACCTATAACCATGGAAGCTTTCAGCAAGCTGGTATTTTGTTGCATGCAGTACTCCAATAAATGGTTCAAGTGAGCTATAAAAAGAGTTTAAAAATAACAAAAAATTACTTACGATTAAACGAATATAGAAAATTTATTAGAGAAATAGAAGTGCTCATAAATCATAACTAAAAGAGAAAGAAAAAGAGTTTTAAAAAAATTATTAACCTTTATTAAACATTATAATTAGTTAATTACAAGATCCTTTAAAAGAGTTATGTTTATAAAATGATGGAAAAATGTTGGACTCTCCTAGGCTAAGAAGAAGAGTAGAAGTATTACCGACTTTCTTAGATATAGAACTGAAACGTAAATCAAATAATGATGTCATTCTACATTGACAATTTGCAAGATTAGGGCTAAAATTTACTCATAATGGCATCAGCCACGATGAGTATATACAAATGCTTGCTCAATGTTAAAAAGAAAAAGAAAAATACCTTTTTTTCACATATAATGTGAAACCGCTTAGTTGATCAAAAGTAATTGAAACTTTAAAGATAACTAAAATAGCAAACTGACCATAATATACATTCTCCAAACTGAATTATTGTAAACACCTGAAACCATCCAGTTAATGAGGTTTTGAAGCCACTCTTTAAGCCATGAAATGATATATCTATCTGACGGTCCCCATGTTTAGCCCACGAGCTCCGAATTGAAACAATTTTGAGTATAAACGACCCAATATACCATGCCGAACGGAAAACCGGCTGAATAACATTGGTACCGATATTCATTTCTATGGTTTTTGGTCAATCTTATTGAAAATGGATACCGTGTGCTACCGTACCGGACATAAAATTGACCAAACAACATCAGTATTGGTACCGGTATTTACTTTTTTGATTTTTAGTTTCGATAAACTAACACCATATCACCACTGTACTGCACTGTACCGAGCCGAACCAAACAACATCGGTAGCGGTACCCGTATTCTTTTTTATGGTTTTTTGATTTTGATAATATTTCATTTATACAACTCCGCCAGCGAAACGATACCGGTACCATGTTTGTTTATTTGTTTGTTTTTCAATCAATGTAAAACGTGTGATGATTGCTATACCGAATGTTTGTATCGTACTGGTACAAAAACAAACCAAATTGATATCGGTTGAAATGCCGCCGCGAAGCGCTGTGCAAATCAACTAGTTATTACATAAATTTACATCATACCACATACCAGTCCTTAATCGCCTCCACTTTATCATCTTCATTAAATGTTAAAAAAAGAAACAAACATTAGCATTTTTTTTTTGAAAATTGACTTTCATTAAACCACCAAACCAAGCCAACTATTTCCAAGACCGAAAAAGCAAGCCGAAAACCACAATAAAAATAATTACATCAGATCGAAAGAACACCACCGATCCCAATCAACTACTACACCTTTAAACCTATGTTTATACCACAAAAAACCTAATGTCTTGATGTCCGCGATCATCTCCACTACATTCGGTTCTTTACTCGAATTTTTTTTTTTCATTCCTCGCCCTCCACATCCGCCAACACGCAATAATAATCCCATGAAGCACCATCTTCTTATTCACCGACATGGCACAATGGTCGTGCATTTCTACCAAGTCATTAACATGAAACACAAACATCCATGGAATCCTGCACCATCTAGATATCCCGCTCCAAATTCCCGCTGATATGTGACAACCTGTAAGAATATGCTCGACCGTTTCTTCATTGCTCTCGCACCACACACATAACTGATTATCCACAGTGATATTTCGTCTCATCAGGGCCATCTTACTGGGAAGACGATCCAGAAAAGCACGCCACATGAAGACTAACAATTTGTACCTCTTCTAATTTTTTTATTGTGCTATACACGAGCGCTTGTACTAATTCTAGTTGCTGGTGATCAAGCACATTACTTGAATTCCATTCTCATCTCTAGGATCCTCAGTTGAACCGGTTAGCCTACTGGATTGCGACTGTTTGCGCCTTCCAAGCAATTTTTTCTTCAATCTTGGTCCAATAGTTCTTTATGTCATTATCAGTTCTTCCAGGAAGTTGGGCAGCAATTATAGACCACCTATTTAATTTTAAAAGGTGATTATAACATAATTTAGTCTATATAGATTCATACCATAACAAATAGGAGGTTAAGTGATAGAAAAAAAAAAATAATAACTTTTTTTTGTTGATTAAAAGAAAAGACAAATATAAAATGAACAAAAACACCATTTTGGTAAATAGTTTTAAAAGAACACTAAAATGGTATAAATTTTTTCCACCAACACTAGTTTGGGAAAAAAACTCGTATTTTATTCATCCCCATAAATTTTAAAAAGAAAAATTGAAATTACGTGAAACTAAATTGTTTATATTTTTTTATGGACTTAATAGCCAAAATGGTCCCTGAGGTTTGTTCACTTTTGGCACTTTAGTCCAAAATCCAAATTTTTTAAATTTGGGTCCCCGAGGTTTGCATTTTGTTGCCATTTTAGTCAAAATTTCAAAAAAGTCTAATTTTGTCAGGATTTCTTACTGAATTTTGTCTTCTTCCTCATTTCTCATAAGGGCCAAATTGTCATTATAGATTATTATAAACTAATTTATATTAAAAAATAAAAAAAAGCCTCAAAGAACTTTAAATAACCCTAATCGATCAAAACCTCTCACCTTCCCCCATCATCTTCTTCCTCAGACCTGCTTCCCTTCCCCTAATCGACATCGAACCCTAACAATGGATGACAACGAAGACTGGAACTGGTGCATCCGAAGAGAAGGCACAACGTTTGATCCTGAAGTAAAATATGGTACGTAATCGTGATTGTTTACTTATAAATTTGATGTTTTTTCTTTCAAAATTGTTAGGGCAATCTTAGTTGAATCTTAGTTGAATCGATCTCTGTCTTTCCAGGTCGATTAGCTGTATATTGACAAAAAACTTTTCAGAGATCGATTCAACTAATATTGCCCTAACAATTTTGAAAGAAAAAGCATCAAATTTATAAGTAAACAATCACGATTACGTACCATATTTTACTTCAGGATCAAATGTTGTGCCTTCTCTTCGGATGCACCAGTTCCAGTCTTCGTTGTCATTCATTGTTAGGGTTCGATGTTCGATTAGGGGAAGGGAAGCAGGTCTGAGGAAAAAGATGATGGGGGAAGGTGAGATGTTTTGATCGATTAGAGTTATTTAACGTTCTTTGAGCCTTTTTTTTTATTTTTTTAATATAAATTAGTTTATAATAATCTATAATGACAATTTTGCCCTTATGAGAAATGAGGAAGAAGACAAAATTCAGTACGAAATCCTGACAAAATTAGACTTTTTTGAAATTTGGACTAAAATGGCAACAAAATGCAAACCTCGGGGACCCAGATTTAAAAAATTTGGATTTTGGACTAAAGTGGCAAAAGTGAGCAAACCTCAGGGACTATTTTGGCTATTAACTCTTTTATATTTGTATCATGTTTGATGTAAAGTTTGGCAAACTATCCTGTAGCTCGGTCCGAATCACGAACGCCTATTGGTATGTATAGGTGGAGTTTTATAAAATGAGAAGCTGAAACTTGTATATATAACTAGTTGATATCCCGTTCATGTTGTGGGGCGTAGGCTGAATATTTTTTAACCAGTTAAAAAAATGCTCCCATAGTTTTGCTAGAAAAACTAAAACTATGTCAAAACTGTAATTTTGAGCTCGGGGCAAAACTGTAATATGTCAGCACTAATGAGTGAGTATTAGACAGCTCCTTGACACAAGATAAAACATTAAATCTAGTCAACCAATTAAACAAAGCACTTCCATAGTTTTGCTAAAAAAACTAAAACGATGACAATAGTGTAATTTTGAACCGAGGGCAAAATTGAAACTTTTGACTGGGGTAAAATCGTAATTTTCCAAAAGCTAAAGCGATGACAATAGTATAATTTTGGACCAGGGGCAAAATCGTAATTTTGAACAGGGGCAAATTCATAATTTTGAACTGGGGTAAAATCGTAACATATCTGGGCCAATGCGAGAGTGCCATGCAGCAGCCTGGCACTATTCTCCAGCACACCTTTCCAAAAAACTAAAAAAATGGTAAGACTGTAATTTTTAACTAGGGGCAAAATTGTAATTTTGGGCTGGGGTAGTATCGTAATTGCTAAAAGCTAAAGCGATGACAATACTGTAATTTTTAACTAGGAGCAAAATCGTAACTTTAAAGGGGGGCAAATTCGTAATTTTGAACTGGGGTAAAATCGTAATATAACTGAACCAACGGCTATAATGCCGTTAGGAATCGATTTATGGCCATTTAAAATCGGTTTCAAGTATATATATACCTATCAACATCAAACATAAGTGTAGGAGTTCCAAAAAAAACTTAAATCAGTTTCAAGTTTACACTTTCTAATCGCTTTCAAAGCTCATTATGGCGTGCAATGATGAAGTAGTCGTGGTTTTGGAAACCAAAAGAAACCCCCAAGTTTGGAAGCACTTTGATTTGTGCTTAATGACTGATAGCCATGAGATGGAACGGTGCAAAGGTTGTGGGAAGTTCATGAAGGCCACGGCGAACTCGACGCTAAAAAAACACACCGACCGTTATTGTCCGGTTACAAAGGCTACGACGAAGAAAAGTGAATCCGGTGAAGCATCCGGAACCGGTTCTTCGAAGGTTTAGTGTGTTTATGTAATGTTGGATTTAGTGTGTTTTATGTTAAGTAATGTTTGATTTAGTGTGTTTTATGTTAATGTAATGTTTAGTGTTTGGTAATGTTTGGTTTTAACTTATGTAACCGGTTTTAATTTAATGTAATGTAACGTTTGGTTGAAATGAAACGGCTAGGAATCGATTCCACCGTAACATTGTCTACAATTTAATGCATCGGGTCTCGGTTGGGTATAGAGGAACCGGTTCCAAGTAGGAACCGAGTACCTATCATTTTTTTATAAAAATTGGAACCGGGTAAGTCTATGACCTCTTCTCATAAGGCCCAAATAGCCCAGCCCACTTTTGGTGGTTAGATCATAGGCTGAGAGCCTGATACGATGCATAGCGCCTCAAAGATAACCATTAAAGATGTGACTAGAGATATAAACTAGCTAAGTCTTTTTTGAGTTACTCGATATCGGTTATCTAAAAGATTAAATCGAATCGAGCTTAAATGAGTTTAAATCTAAGCTCGAGTTTAAAAACAAATAAGCAAACTCAAACTGGCTCACGAGCCTATTATATATATAAAGTTTATTTAATATATAACTAGGTTAGAACCCCGTGTATTACACGGGTTGAATAAATGTAATTTTATATATTAAATAATAAAAACTTATATCTTTATGAACCTTTTATATTGTACGGGTTAAATAAATGTAATTTTATATATCAAATAATAAAAAAAAATTATATCTTTAAAAACCATGTGTATTACACAGATTAAATAAATGTAATTTTGTATACTAAATACTAAAAACGTCGTATCTTTAAAAAAAAACTCGTGTATAATCGGGTTGAATAAATCTACCAAATAATAAAAATTTATTAAAAACCCCGTATATTACACGTGTTGAATAGATATAAAAAAGAGTTATATCTTTAAAAACCATGTGTATTACACAGATTAAATAAATGTATTTTTGTATATTAAATAGTAAAAACGTTGTATCTTTAAAAAACCCGTGTATAGTCGGGTTGAAAAATCTACCAAATAATAAAAAATTATATCCTAAATAAATGTAATTTTGTATATTAAATACTAAAAATGTCGTATCTTAAAAAAAACCTTGTGTATAGTCGGGTTGAAAAATCTACCAAATAAAAAAATATATCCTTAAAAACCTTGCGTTTTACTCGAGTTGAATAAACATAATTTTGTATACCAAATAATAAAAAAGTTATGTTTTTAAATAATTAGGATAACATTTAATATTAATTTATTATTTATAGAGTTAATTACATAGTTAGTCCCTGTGGTTTGCACAAAATAACATACTTAGGTACTAATAGTTTAAAATCACCTTCTAGGGTATTAACTTTTCATTTTGTAACGTTTGGAGGTATTAACTTATAGGGTATTAACATAGTTAGTCCCTGTGGTTTGCACAAAATAACATACTTAGGTACTAATAGAATGTGATTTTAAACCTACAAATAACGTTAATACCTCCAAACGTTACAAAATGAAAAGTTAATACCCTAGAATGTGATTTTAAACTATTAGTACCTAAGTATGTTACTTTGTGCAAACCACAGGGACTAACTATGTAATTAACTCTTATTTATATATTTAATATAAGATAAGATAAGTAGATAAGAGAGGTATTTGTTTTAAAAATATATTAAATTAACAATTTAGATTTGAGGATAATATTTTATTAAAGTATGATAAGATTTAATATTAATTTATTATTTATTTATTTAGATAAATATAAATTTGAGGATACCTTAAATGGATGACACGTGTACTAAATATATGTATTATATTACATAATGATTGTAATTAAAATATAGTTAAAAATAATTATAAATTTATCTAATTTAATTTAATTTAATTAATATATAATAAACGAACTAAACTCAATCTAAAAAATACTCATTAGTTGAGCTTGAGCTTTCAAAAAAGGAGTTTAAACTAATGGAACTTGAATTTAAGCTTTCGTAAATTAAGCGAGCCAAGCTTAGCCTTCGCTTGTTTACGGCGTTATGCACCTAACGTGTCTATCGAATTATTGGATGTTAAAAACTCATGGACATACTTAGCCCAAGAATATGGATATAAGACCCCCCGTAGTGGGGCGTTTTTTTTAAAAAAAATTCAAAAAAAACGTCTAGAAACGCCCCCACCCCCATTACATGGGGCGTTTTTAAAAAAAAAATCAAAAACTTGAAGTTGGCGTGTTTATTATAACGCTGAATTGGGTTCTTTGTCTGACATGTTAATTAATGATGCCTGCTTTTCCAAAAGAAAAAAACATCTTTCCTTTGTCCCAGCCAATGAGAAGTAGTATGTGTTTTTTTTTTAATGATTAGAAGGGGTATTGGGCATTATTGGAATAATGCCCCACTACACCTTTTTTGCTATAATGCCCAACGATGACTAGGATGCCACGTGTCGGATAATGCCCCATGGTGGGGGCATTATTTTTGTTCACCACTACGGGTGGTCTAATAAAGGTGTCATTAGGTGTTCAATTTTATTTGTTAACTTTTTATTTGATAGAATTAAATAAACAACATAATATTCATCGAATTCAAATACAAATGTACTAGGTTAGAACCCGTGTATTATACGGGTTGAATAAATGTAATTTATATATTAAATAATAAAATAATTTATTTTTAAAACGTAGTTAAATAGTTGGTTTTATATATTAAATAATGAAAAAAATATATATCACACAGTTTAAATCCTCTATTTATACAGTGGGTAAGGTAAACCCAAAAGGCAATGATCAACATTTGACGAAGATATAAAATCATAAGGGTGATACTATTCCCACCCCCCTAATTCCTGATTACACCCCCCTACAAAAACATCACATCCATCAATCCATCAATCAATCATTTGCTTTTTGTTTTTAGTTTTTTTTTGTCTTTTTGTTGTCTTTTTAGTATATTTTAGTGTTTTTTTGTTATTATTATTTTAGTTTTTTTTTGTCTTTTTGTTGTCTTTTTAGTATATTCAAACGGCGTGCCCGAGGGGGTAGTTTTTTACACCCAAAGTTTGTAAAAAAAAAACAAAAAACAAAAAAATAATAAAAACACCAAACTTTGGGTGTAAAAAACTACCCCCTCGGGCGCGCCGTTTGAATTTTTTTTTTACGAATGTTGTTAAAATATACGGATCTAGTTGTAAAAAAAAAAATCGTGGTCAACGCCCCTCCGTGGCACGTGGTTCCCGAGGGGATAGTTTTTTACACCCAAAGTTTGTAAAAAAAAAAAAAAAAAAAAACATAAAAATAATAAAAACACCAAACTTTGGGTGTAAAAAACTACCCCCTCGGGCGCGCCGTTTGAAATTTTTTTTTTACGAATATTGTTAAAATATACGGAACTAGTTGTAAAAAAAAAATCGTGGTCAACGCCCCTCCGTGGCACGTGGTTCCCGAGGGGGTAGTTTTTTTTAAGTCGACTGTATAAGAATAAGGTACACAGTTTACAGTTATTTGGTTATTCGTCAAACATACACAACATAAATAGCCGTTAACGGTTAATGATCATGCGATTTTGTTATTTAAAAAAAAAACAGAAAACAAATATCAAGTCAAGAAATGCCTACTATTATTATTATTATTATTAAAAAAAACGTGGATCATATAATTGGTGCTACTGCCTCAAATTATTGTTTAGGGCTGTTCAAATTTCAATCTCTTTTAAAAAGAACACTTTATTCTTCAATCAAAGTCCCGTAGCCTCTCTCAAATCAAGTCCCATTTCTTTATTATTTACCCTCTCTCTCTCATTTTCTCTAACCAAAAGTCCCGTAGCCTCTCTCAAATTTCAATCTAAAATTTTACAAAGTGACACAAGAGCATCAAGAGGGGAGCAAGGATCATCACACTCGTGGTTAAAGAGATGTCTGGATTTTCAACAGATCAGGTATAGTTTTTAATTCCCATGCATCAAGAGGGGAGCAAGGATCATCACACTCAAGCTTGTTCACCTAATATTTTGTAACTAATATTAGTTCACTTTTAGGTGTTCAAGTCTCGTGAAGAGTTGATGGAATGAGTTAGAAACACCGGACGTAGTCTTGGTTACGCTATGGTGACTAAAAGATCGAAAGCTAAAAATGGCTACGTGTCTAAAGTTGTACTTATGTGTGATCGTGGTGGTGTGTATAAATCAGATAAAGATTCAAGTAGAGAGACCGGCACTAGAAAGATAAATTGCCCGTTTGAAATGGTAGGGAAATTTTCAAAAAAGAAGGGTTCTTGGACGTTAAAAGTAAAACCTGGTGAGCATAACCATCCACCCGGAGAATATATGGAGGGACACCCAATCCTCAAACGATTGACACCTAATGAACACCAATTGGTGGCAGAGTTGACGGGGAAGGGTGTGTTCCCAAAAGATATTTTAGGTGTTATGAAGGAGCGTGATGAAAATAATGTCTCTACAATTAAAAACATATATAACGCACGTGATAAAATTCGAGCAACGGATCATAAAGGGAAATCTTTGATGGAGGTGCTAATGTCTCATTTAAATAATAAAGGGTATACTTTTGAAATTTCTACCAATAGAGTTTCAAACATGTTGGAAGACTTATTCTTTGTTCCTAAAATATCATACAAGTACTTCCTTGATTTTCCACATGTGTTGCTTATGGATGTCACATACAATACGAACAAGTATAAATTGCCTTTTCTTGAAATTGTTGGTGTAACTTCTACCAACAAGACAATCTCCATAGCTTTTGCAGTTATGCGTAAAGAAACAGAGGAGAAATATTTTTGGGCATTAAACTGTTTAAAATCAACTCTAGATGAGAGGAGCATGCAACAACCACGTGTTATAGTTACGGACAGGGAGTTAGCTCTACAAGTGCGCCAGGCTATGACTTCATGGGGTTGAACCAAGATCAAGCATCACAGGTGATACACAACTATATTCATCTAATTCCAAAAATCTTCCATGCGTATGTTACACGCATACATAACGTGTTAGGTGATGGAAATTGTGGGTTTCGGGCGACAGCTTCTGCTCTCGGGTACGGTGAAGATGAATGGTTATTTATCCGGAGAGAACTGTTGGAAGAGCTACTCGAGTTTAGAAATAAGTACCAGTTCTACTTGTTTTTCGCTTTGGAGAGGCCCTCACGAGTTCCCAGAAAAAAAAATAATTACAATTGCACACGTGAATGGTAACCATTTTATAATGGTAGAATTGCAAGGAGAGTATCCAATTGCCAGCACAAACAACCTATGGAAATTAATGAGAGAAAATGATGCAGCTGGCTGGGAGAATATATTTGAATCACGTCAAAATATGTATAAGTCTTGGATAGCACAACCTGCTACATTTGGGGGGTGTATCGATTAAACCTCTGTATGTAAATTATTAAATGATAATAATTTTGTAAAAAAGTACTTATTTTTATATAGCTTTTGTTACAGCTATAAATATAATTTGATAAATTATAACAATAAAAACTAATAATAAATACTATATCATTACTACTACTAATAATAATAAATATAATAATAATAATAATACTAACTAATTAAATAATAAACAAATACTAATTAATAATAATAATAATAATAATACTAACTAATTAAATAAATGAATAAAAAAGACAACAAAAAGACAAAACAGGCTAAAAACAAAAACCAAGTGATTGATGGATGTGATGTTTTTAATAGGGGGGTGTAATCAGGAATTAGGGGGGGTGGGAATAGAATGAGCCAATCATAAACACTTCCGCGTACAGAGTGTTCGATTTCGAGTATGGTTTCTCTATTACAACTGCCTGCAAATCTGAACCACATTAAACATTCCAAAAAGAGAAAATATAAAAAATACAATATAACCTCTGACTAAGAGGTAACAGAACAATACAATCAATCCATCAAACCAAACAAAATTAATATATTTGGCAAATCAGAAATGCAAATCAAAACAAAGCTATTAGAAACCAAACCAGAATCAAAATAATTAGCTAACCATAAGTAGTAATTAACCCAAAAGAAATAGAATGAAAACAATCAAAACAAACCGGAAGTATGTAGCTGACAAAAAAAAAACGAATCGAAGTAAATGATATGAGCATATGATACCTTGAAGAATTGAAAGTAATGAAGACAATGAAATCTGACCTAAAATATGATGAAAAGATCTTTGAATGCGACATCAAGGTGAACACAAATCGGTAACACATATGCTTTATAAATCGATCTATGTACGGGATATAACGCAATAGTTGTTTGATACAGATAAAAATGATTTGAATAAGAAATTCAAACAGATAACAAACCGAAATGTAAGCTAAAATCAAAGGTTATTGGGTATTTAGTGATTGGGGTTTTTGACTTTGACTGGAATTTTAGGTAGAGATATATATATATATATATTGAAATTTTAAGGCCATCTACTACTCCCCTAAAATAGGATATTGTTTAATTTTTTTATATAACCAATAAAGGAGCATTGAACTTGAACCGTATTACAAAAAGCGGGTTATTTTCAAAATAAACTATTTTTTAGTCTTGTAAATATAATTTGATGTTTTTAGATTAAATATTATTAATTAATAATAAGAATTTGTATTAATTTAGATTAAATATTATTATTATTATTATTAGTATATTATTAATAATTTTAATCAATTAAATGAGAGAATGACAAGTGTCCTAAAACAGGTTTCTTTTATTATAAAGTATAGATATAGATATAGATGTGATATGTTACATTTATGTAATTTATGTGGTATTATTGTTGTACAATCCTTATAACCCGATACCTAAGACTACGTATTTAGTTTTGTAACATTTTGAACCTTTATAAAACTCAGTGATTTAACGAAGTAGAGACAACTGCAAAAATCAAGGGGTATGATTATATTTTGGGGCCCATTTATTACTCGTCCAGGGCCCCCGAACTTTTTGGGTTTCTCAAGGACGACTCCGCCTATACTTTCATATCCCGTAAATCCTTAATGATCCGAACCAAATGAAATATTTCTTTAATCGACTTGTTCTAACACGTTAACCAACCTAACCTACATGTCGGTTTTGCCATGCTTTATTCCTAATGATTTACTGAAGCTAATTATAGCTTATCTTCCTATTGCAAGCATCTTTCGGGTCAGGTGTTTGTGTGTAGATGGAGAACCACTCAATATACTGAAAGAGGCGCGTAGTAGTTTGTTTCATGGATACCAATTGTAGAATTGAATTTCACTTCCATAATCGGCGGGAAAGAGGCATCAATCAACGTTTTCTATTACGCTTGATATACCGAAAACCTGGGATTTATCACTAGACAGGTTCGGTGGGACCATATTAAGAAATCGTTCACGGGGAAAGTGAAATGATTCCCATTGGTTAATGCTTTCCCGAATAGAAAATTAAAAAACTATTTGTAGTTGTTTCGGATTTTGTTCAATGACTGGGCGATGTGGAATTTCCTAGTCGAGAACTACTTCATTGAGCTTGAACTCGAAGAGGTAATGTGTTTGGAGGTTTTGGGAATGCCTCGATCTGCTTTGTTGATGGTCGATAATTATCGACAACTAAATTTCCATGTTATGTATGATATGAATAAGTCTAGACTCAGGTTTGAACCAACAAAATGTGCAGACCTATAAGTCCCCTAAATCATATATCAAACACGAGATAACGGATCTAAGATGATCAAGTGAGCGGAAATCACTTGAACACCGAACTGGGCACACAAAAAAAAGTAAAACACAAAACGTAAAGAACACAAGACACACGAGATACTTTTAATCCATTTGGATTAAATTCAAATTTAAACCCACAATCTACAACTAATCTACAACTTTGATGGTTTCTCTCTCTAGGATTCTCTCTACAAGAACCCTTGAAACCATTAACCTACAATTCTGTTTCCAAATCATTTATATAGGTATGTGCCAAAATACTATCAGACTCCCTAATAGGCTTAACTCATCATTAGGGCCTTAAATACAAAGTGGAATGCAACGTTAATTACAAAGATAAATACAACTTTAACCCAAAAGTAAAACATCTAGCTAACTGTCAAAGTGTGCATCAACAAACCCCCCTTGACATTAGCTCGACGTGTCTTCAAGCTCTGGCCCAATTTGTTGTTTTTCTGCTCCTTGCATGAACTCCTTTCTTGACACGTGACAACATTTTGAAATGGGTTTTTCACATATTTTCCTCTCCTAAGCTGGCTTATTAGGTATCCCCCCCCCCCCCCCCCCCCCCCCCCAAAAAAAAATGCAATTACATATTTCTCCTTCCTAACCCATATATATTACATATTTCCCATTTTCATTAAAATTACTCTTAAAATGACTATTTTACCCTTAATGAACTATTAAATGAATATTTACATATTTCCCCTATCTAATATCATCAATCAATTACATATTTAGCCAATTCATGTAGTTTTTCTCCAATTCATATATATTCATGCTTTTGTAATAGAATTGGTTCAAATTAGGGACGTACCCAAGGGGAGGCTTGGATGGCGGGTGCCCCCCTTAATTTTTTTGTTGGTGCTTTATAGGCAAAAATCCTTATCGTACCCATTGAAAGTTTGGTTGAAACCTTCATTCGCACCCCTAGAAAATTATCGGTGGGTCCGCCACTGTATCTAGTGCTCCGGCCATGATTACACTACTAGAAGGGCTGCAGTAATAGCAATAGCCTCCAAAGAACACCATTTATCCCTACATGAACAAACTAGCAATGGAAATAGTTTACAAAGAAAAGTATAATTGGGCAATTTCTTTCTGCCTTTTCATTTCATCATTATAGAGTATACATAGAGAATTACATTAGCTGGCAAAAGAAGCGAACCCACATTATAAAAAACTGAAAGTAGTGCGGCAAACTGAAAAACATTAAAAAAGGCATATAAGAAATAAACAATTGAAATGGAGATAAGCTAAAAAGAAAGTGTGGATCAGCTGCATTACTTGTAACCCAATTGAAGACTAAACCCATGTGATTGGCCATCTCATGTCATCAACCATATCCATGCATGCAGACGTGTCCTTGTTGCTCCCAGCATCCTCCCCATTTAAAAACTTCTTCTGCTTGATCATACTAGGGCTGGAGGTCAGAAATGTTAAACGTAGCACCCCCTATGTATAAATTTTAATTTTAAGTTGAGTAAATTGCTAAAATAGTCCCTCACGTTTGTTCACATTTGCTAGATCCATCAAAAAAAAGATTTTTTCTCATATGAACCACTGAGGTTTCAAAAAAGTTGCTAAATCCATCCAAACTTCAGGGACGATTTTAGCAATTTAATAAAACAAACTTTTTTTGGATGGATTTAGCAAATGTGAACAAACGTCAGGGACGATTTTAGCATTTTACTCCATTTTTTTCATTATTTTATTATATCTCTTAATTAACATAAAATCTATTTATTTTTTTATTTTCATCTTTTTATTAAATTTCTTATTTAACATAAAATTTACTAGTTTTTTTTTTGAACGGCGAATTTCTACAACAAGCGATAGATTCTCACCTGCTTTTGCAGGCCCTCCACCCCACTCTGGCCAAGACTATGGTGTCTTAACCGGGCTCACGCTTGGCATCAGAGTTTGGTTTGGCGCTCCCGACAAAATTTCCAGCCTACTGCCATATGCGAGTAGTTGCACCCTCCACAAGAACCGAAAACTCTCTGGAGTAAATGCACTGTAATAGAAAACTCGGGTGTACTCCGCGGGTTTCGAACCTGTGACCAGGCCTTCACCCAGTATTTTTTTGTTCATTTATAAAATAAAATACACGTTCTTGCTAAACAGGTAACAAATTAAACCGTTGAAAAGATTGTCGTATAATTAACTTTATTAAAGGATTAGTAATGAGTAAAATGTTTACATTTTAAAAGACTTGGTTAGATGGTTAGATGATTATAAATATAAAACCGTATTCATAATTGTAAAATATAAATGATTAATCTTTATTATGAAGTGGGTGAAGGCCTGGTCACAGGTTTGAAACCCGCAGAGCACACCCGAGTTTTCTATTACAGTGCATTTACTCTAGAGAGTTTTCGGCTCTTGTGGAGGGTGCAACTACTCGCATATGGCAGTAGGCTGGAAATTTTGTCAGGGAGCGCCAAGCCAAACTCTGATGCCAAGCGTGAGCCTGGTTAAGACAACATAGTCTTGGCCAGAATGGGGTGGAGGGCCTGCAAAAAGCAGGTGCGAATCTATCGCCTGTTGTAGAAATTCGCCGTTCAAAAAAAAAAACTAGTTGATTTTATGTTAAATAAGAAATTAAATAAAAAGATGAAAATAAAAAAATAAATATATTTTATGTTAATTAAGAGATATAATAAAAATATGAAAATAAAAAAATAGAGTAAATTGCTAAAATCGTCCCTGACGTTTGTTCACATTTGCTAAATCCATCCAAAAAAGTTTGTTTTATTAAATTGCTAAAATCGTCCCTGAAGTTTGGATGGATTTAGCAACTTTTTTGAAACCTCAGTGGTTCATATGAGAAATTTTTTTTTTTTGGATGGATCTAGCAAATGTGAACAAACGTTAGGGACTATTTTAGCAATTTACTCTTTTAAGTTGTAAATTTTTGCTAAAGTTGTTGTCCGTGATCTTTAGATCTTAATTTCAAATATTATACTTCCATTTACATTCAATGATATTCATAAAAATATCGATATATACTATTCATGTAGCAAGTAGAAGAATTAAGGAAATACTACATGAATCGGAGAAATATGTATAATTGATTGATGGTACTAGATAGGGGAAATATGTAAATATTCATTTAATAGTTTATTAACGGTAAAATAGTCATTTTAAGAATAATTTTAATGAAAAGGGGAAATATGTAATATATCATGGATGCATCCCAAGTGTCCCTGTAGCCTAAAAACCCTTTTGTGCAGCACATGGTATGCAAAACAAGCAATTGGAGTCGGTTAACATGGCTGAACAGACACCTGTCAGCGTTTTCTGCATCTGGGCGTGCCAGGCGGCCCGCGTAAGGCTATGCCTGGGCTTACGCGGCCCGTGTGGCTTTCTTGAACCAGCTAAGCAAGTTTCCACTAATTGCAGTTTTGGTCCCCGGTCCTTCTAAAAGTTGTTTTACCTTTATTTCTTGCATTATAAGCCCTCTAAATTGATTTCCAAGGGCTTCAAGACTTATACCAACTTTGTTAAGTCCTTGGTTAACTTTTGATTACCCGAAAAGTCATAAATTTCATTGTTGACGCTTTTAACCCCTCGCATACGAATTTTACCATAACTTTCTCATACGATAACGAAACTTGGTGAAATTTTTATCATGCATTCTAGTGAGCATAATTAATCGTTACAAAGCTTCGGGTTTGCTAAAAGGTCACTCAGAGGTATACCTTAAACATGTTGACACATTTAACCCCTGTAGTTTGTAATCTCTCACTTTCTTTCACAATTTGCTTCGCATGATCCATGATTCATTCGTTTAAGGGTATAAACATCATGTAGGGTTATTGTAAAGTATATTTATCCATTGTTGACATTTTGAACCCTTATATTCACATACTTTCCTTGTTTGTCAACTTTAGTCCCTCTAGAGTATTCTTTCACACGTTCAAAGCTTATGACACGTGTCAACACATTATAGGACGTGAATTTTCGAGGTGTTACATCCTCACCCCTTAAAAGAAATCTCGACCTCGAGATTTACTGAAATAAATAAGGGTACTTTTCTTTCGTTGTTAACTCTACCTCCCACGTGTACTCGTGACCTCTACGGGCATCCCATTTAACCTTTACGATCGGTACATGCTTCCTTCGAAGCTTCTTAACCCGTCGATCCTCAATCGACAAAGGTTTTTCAACAAACTTTAAGCTCTCGTCAATGTGGACATCTGTATGTGGTATGACTAGTGATTCATCATCTAGACATTTCTTCAGATTGCAGATGTGGAATACGTTATGAATACCACTGAGCTCTTCAGGCAAATTTAGCTTATACGCCACTGATTCGACACATTCGATGATCTCGAATGGTCCTATGTATCTGGGGCTTAACTTGCCTTTCTTGCCAAAACGCATTACCCTTTTCCAGGGTGATACCTTAAGTAGTACTTTGTCACCTACCTCGAATTTCAGAGGTTTACGCCTTAAATCCGCGTAGCTTTTCTGCCTATCCCTGGCAGCTTTGAGACGACCGCGTACCTGCACAATCTTATCTGTCGTCTCCAGGACTATTTCAGGTCCTGTTAGTTGGACATCTCCAACTTCCGCCCAACATACAGGTGTTCTGCACTTTCTACCGTACAAGGCTTCGAAAGGCGCAGCCTTAATGCTGGTATGATAACTATTGTTATAGGAGAATTCGACCAATGGCAGGTGGTTATCCCAACTACCACCTAAGTCAATCACACATGCTCGAAGCATGTCTTCCAAAGTTTGGATTGTACGCTCACTCTGCCCGTCCGTCTGAGGATGGTAAGTCGTACTAAAATTTAAGCGCGTGCCCAAAGATTGTTGGAAACTTTTCCAAAAATGTGATGTGTATCTAGTATCTCTGTCAGAGATAATAGACACTGGTACGCCATGCAGAGATACAATCTTATCTACGTACAATTGGGCTAACATGTCGGAGCTATAGGTCTCCTTAATGGGTAGGAAATGTGCTGACTTAGTCAGTCTATCTACTATCACCCATATAGTATCATTTCCTTTCTTTGTCTTTGGCAACTTGGTGATGAAATCCATTGTCACCATTTCCCACTTCCATGTGGGAAGTTCAGGCTGTTGTAGCAAACCTGACGGCTTCTGATGTTCAGCTTTGACTTGCGCACACGTCAAACATTTAGCTACATAGGTAGCTATAGACTTCTTCAAGCCTATCCACCAAAAATTTGCCTTTAGATCCTGGTACATCTTGTCAGCTCCAGGATGAACGAAATATTTAGAACTGTGGACTTCCTGGAGGATAACATCTCGAAGTCCTCCATAAACTGGAACCCAAATTCGTCAATTTAATCTCAGGATTCCGTCCTTGCCATAGGATAACTGTTCTTCAGTTACTCCTAGCTTTTCATTAGGATAGTTAGCTTCTAGCACAGCTTCCTTCTGCGCAGCTAACAACCTTTCATTCAAACTATTCTTTATCTCAATGCTCTTGGCATTGATTCTTATAGGCTTCACTCTTTCCTTTCGACTTAAGGCATCGGCAACTACATTCACCTTGCCAGGATGGTATCTTATCTCACAGTCATAATCATTCAAAGTTTCCATCCAACGCCGTTGCCTCATGTTCAAATCCTTTTGGTTAAACAGGTGTTGGAGGCTCTTGTGATCAGAATAGATCACACACTTGATACCATATAAATAGTGCCTCCATAGCTTCAGTGCAAATACAACGGCACCCAACTCCAAGTCATGGGTGGTCTAATTCTTTTCATGCACCTTTAATTGACGTGAAGCATAGGCAATAACCTTGCCTTTCTACATAAGCACACACCCCATCCCGGTGTGTGATGCATCACAATATACCACAAACTCTTCAATTCCATCAGGCAATGTCAACACAGGTGCATTGCTTAGCTTCTGCTTAAGGATATCAAAGGATTCTTGTTGCTTCGGTCCCCAGTTGAACTTAATATTCTTCCTATTCAAGGAAGTTAGGGGCGCAGCAATCCTTGAAATTTTTTCAATAAAACGCCTGTAATATCCTGCCAATCCCAAGAAACTGCGAATCTCTGTGGGCGTCTTTGGCTCTTGCCAATTCATGACCGCTTCAACCTTAGCGGGATCTACCTGGATTCTGCGTTCACTAACCACATGTCCAAGAAATTGGACTTCACGAAGCCAAAATTCACACTTAGAGAATTTGGCGTAGAGCTTTTCTCGACGAAGCAGTTTCAGAATGCAATGGGGGTGCTTCTCATGGTCAGCTGTTGATGTCAGAAACTGTGTAGCTGACGCTATCCAAAGACCAAAAGAACACAAGATGTTTAAAGACAAAGTTACACTATGAAGCTATTGTCAAGGGGGAGTCTGTTGGTGCATATTCGGTGACAACAGCTTAATAGTTTGATTATTTAGTCTTTGGATATTTTGTAATGGGCTTAGCTTATTGGTTAGTGAGTTTATTGTTGTAATGGGCTTGGAAAATGGCCTAGCCCAGTAGGAAGCCCAGTTCACAGACATGTGGTATATAAACATGTTTTGTGATTAGGGTTTCCGTTTAGAAGAGAAGTTAGAGAATTCTAGAGAAAAAAAAAGTCTAGAGAGAGAGAGAGTAATTTCGAAAGCTGTGAGAGGCAAGATCACAGAGATAGGCTGTGAGGTTGTGAGGTCTTGAATTGATTGTAAACTGCAAGTTGGATAATCAATAGAAGACCCGTTTGATTGTGAAAACTGTTTTTCTACTCGTTTCTGTAACAAATCTGATCTAGAGGATTCCGCACTCTAGGTTAGATATACATTTCTGTGAAAGATCCATACATCAAGGGGACCTACAATTTTAAAATATATTAGGGTGTCGGAAAATATTCGAGGGTGTCGGTTTTCTTGAGGGTTGTTATAAATTCAGATCTGGAACTAACACACCACTAAGAACGAGTAGGAGGTCAGAGCAAGGTCCGAATCTAACGGTTTTGAGTGCATTGAGTGTAAAAGAGTTGAAAGAAGGTTAGAAAACCATATTTCAATCCTTTTCACCATGAATATGTTCAGATCTATGAAAGATCTTTGTTTATTCATGTGGAAATCATTCAGATCTAAGTTGTTCTTGGTGGATTGAAGCCAAAACATGAAGTTCTTATGAACACCATGATGACATCATCCTAGAACACCTCAAATCTAGTGATTTCACGGTTAAAAGTTAAGATTCAAAAGATAGAAAGGTGTAGGAGTGCGTGTAGATCAAGAAAGTACAAGATTTAGGTTGAAAACTTACAAGAATCGGAAGAAATCGAGAGAAATGAAGGCTGGAGCGAGCTGGTCGAGTGAGGGCTGTCAACATCAAGTGATGTGACATATGAGGGGTATTTATAGGGTTTCCATAAAAGGAAAGTGGGGAAGTGGCCGGTCGATTGGAGTGTCCGGCGCGACGAGTTTTGTTGTTTCGTTTCGCGTGTTGAGCGTTGCGATGTGATTCGAGAGAGCGATACGATAGATTTACCCATTAAATTACTTTTAATCCCAACTACTATATCTAACATACAATCACTATCATTCACTTGCGTTTAGCGTTTTTCGATTCGATTGCGATGCGATAGAATTGCGATTGTGATTAACACCTCAACATAAACATAACATGCACAAGTAACACATAAATAGCACACACACGTAAAACAATAACCAGAACACATAATTCGAGTTGCGATAGCGATAAGCGATAAGTCGATTAAACATGCGATTAATAGCGATTAAACCTCGATTAATAACAAGTACTCCACATAATACAACTAACGCGATAACATAAATAGACTATCTACGAGTCAAAGAAGTCAAAACAGGAATTGAGCAAGGAGTGACAGATCGCAATTAGCAATATTGTCTTTCTTTGACTTCAATCTTAACTTTGACTTTGACTTTCGAAACACGGGGTGTTGCAGAAAGCATGAATGACATGTTAGAATCCGTGAGATGGATTCAAAACCAAGAAGGAATAAAAGTATGAATGATATGTTAGAAACCCCGCGACGGGTTCGAAACATAATGAATGATAAAAATGAAAAGATTTAAATGTGTAAGTAATTACAGACTAAGCAAGTAAATTGATGTGTGCAAAATGCAACATATAAATTACATCAATTGTGGCATAAAACTAACCCTTTTTAGTACTAATGTTGGAAAAAGTGTGCTTTTGTCTTCCTTTTGTATTTTCAGGATTAAATGAGCTCAATTTAACAAAAGAAGCAAAAAGACATCAAAATCTGACATAAATACAAGAAAAGGAACAAGACGTGACATGCCCGACCCCACGACAGCATCTTCCCAAGCAAAACAAGACAACAGAAGACTGAACACGCCCCGTGCTCAGCCAGCACGGGGGCGTGCCCAAGTGTCAGCAGAAAAGACAAAGTGGTAGAAGCTTCTATTGCCCACCACGGGGCCGTGCTCAGCGGACATGGGGCCGTGGTCAACTATAAGATTCGCACAATCCAGGCAAATCTTCATAGTACAAAGATTCTTCTGCACACGGGGTCGTGCTCAGCGGACACGGGGGCGTGGTCAACTAATAAGACAAAGCTGCATTAAATGAAGAAAGAGAGGATGTGGACACGGGGCCGTGCCCATTGGACACGGGGCCGTGCCCGAGCTTCTGTTCAGCCTATAAATAGGAGTGTTTGGCTCAAGCTCAAACCATCCCTTGGCACACCACCTCTCTCACACTTCACCCACCACCCACCACCACCATAACACCATCATCCACCACCATCATCCATTGTCCATCGTAGAGTGTGTGAGTCGTCTCGGGATCCAAGATTGATCGTAAGAGTTCTTGACAATCAAGGCCATGTTTGCCTAAGTCTCTTACATCACTTGGTGAAGACAAAGTGTCTAGTGTAATACTTTTTATTTCTAATCTTTTCGCACTTTTTACTTGGTTTTGTATTAATGACTTTAATAACTAGTTGCTTATGTTGAAGGTGATCTTTCCTTATCGTTTGTCCGTGGTGTCTTGGCATTATTTTACTGTCTATATAAAATAAAAGATTTTCACCATTCATATCTCCACGGTCTATATGGAGGTATGTTGGCTACCTGGTCGGGGGTTAAGGGAACGGTTTGGTAAAGGTCTTGCCATTGTTCAGCGTTTAGAGGTCCTGCAATGGACCTGGGTCAAATTTAGTAGGACCTCCTTCAATACTTAACGGTATTGGATGGCGGGGGTCCAAACTCTTTGATCCCCTCATAAGTTAACTACTATTAATACTATAACCCGGCTATTTAGGACTGTATCCCTGCTGACTCAGACTACTTAGTCGAGGGTAACGTCACCTCCAAAAGAGGGGCCTACCATAATTTGCATTAATAACTTAATTAATTATCTTCCAATAATCCACCCTTTTAGGATTGTATCCTTGCTGACTCAAACTACTGGGGTGAGGGTAACGTCACCTTCAAAAGAGGGGCCTACTACAATAACTAATATAATCTCTTAAAATAGTGCAAAAGTGCGGAAATAATCAAAGGTTACACTAGATACGAGTCGGAATCAAGTGATTCATCTTGTCTATCTGTTTTTTCTTTTTATTTTATTTTCAGCATTTTAGTTAGTTTTTATTTTTCTTAGCTTAAAACATTTTTCTAAACTTTTTATTTTGATTAGACGTTGAGGATAAACCGGTACTAAAAGCTCTTGTGTCCTTGGACGACCTCGGTATCTTGCCAACACTATACTACGCTCACGATGGGTGCACTTGCCCATATGTGTGTTTAGTGTTAGTAAAATATCGTGTTTTATAAATTTAAAACTTGGCTAAAAATAAGTGTTAAAGGGGCTTAAAATATACACCTAATATATATAACACTTCACACGCATCATAAATATTCTTTAAAAAGCGAATATTATCCAAGTTATGTCTTAAACTTATATATATATATATATATATATATATATATATACACAAATATGTATGTATGCAAGAATGGTTAAAGAGACGAATGAGTCATACGGGTCAAATGGTAATTGCCATTTAAACCCGATATATTTAATGTTTTGATTGGTTAAGTTCTATACTTATAGGTGGGCATAATGTTTGGCACGCAAACTTAAATTTTGATGAAAGAAAGAAGTTTGAACATGTTATGTGTTAGATGTGTTAGAAATCGACTCTTAGGAGTCATAATGAATGACGGGCTACGACCCGGATAATAATTTAAGTATGATTGAGAAGGGTAAGTTTTGGCAAGAATACTGAAATGATGTAATGAATGTCTTGGCAAGTAAGCATGAAAGGAAATAAGTAAGAACGTGTACTTCAACACATCTACGATAAGTAAGAAATGTCAGTTTGACCTTGAAAAGTCAAACTGTGAAGGTTAACGAAATAAGTAATCAGAATAAAAGAATTGCATGTAAGGGATGAAATGTGGGATATGTTATAGCATGTATGTAGGAAGATGTAAAAATGGATTATAGGTGGGTAATCACCTAGTATAATGAATGTTTGAATGAAAGGTGCTAACCGCCGATTTTGTAGATGTTAATGGTAGAATTCTGAATGTGATGAAACCAATCGAATTGGTGAGGGAATGTGCACGAGTGGAAGCCCATTACAAGAATGAATGAATGAAAGCTGGTCTGGTACGGTTAGTACTCGTGAAGGAGCGGATCGATCTGGTTTACGGATCGCTGAAGTATGAAATGAAATCGAGGACACACTTGCTTATGCAAATTAAGTAATGCATGAAACGAGAGGAATGGTAATGTAGAATGAATGAGGTGAGTTGAAGGTAACGTAAGAGTATGTATAGTACAAATAACTATAGGAAACATAGAAGGATGTTAACTTTGGAGTTAAGCGCGTATATGTAACTATGAAATAGTAGTTTTGTTGCGATAACAAAACAAGAACTAAATGTTATATGATATATGTATAGAATGTAATTTTAAGAGATGAGATGGAGGTATTAGGTCCGTTATAAACGGGTCAATGAAATGAGAATGTTAGGTGAAAGTATGGTATGGAAAGTATGGACTTATTAAGAAGAAGTCAATTATATGAATAATTAATGAATCGGGAATGGATAGTTAAACATATATGTGTATGTATAAATTCTGAATTTAGATTGTATGGTCGATGAAAATAATATGAATGTTGAAATAAATAAAATGATATATTGTACATGATATACGAGTATTAAAATGATGAATGAACCGCTAGCTATGAAGTGTGTTAGAAACTAGCGCCAGTTAGAGAAAGCGACACTAATAAGAACTCTGGGACTGGTTCTTGAAGAATAGAAGGTCGTCATTAGATGGGCTCATGGTCGTGTTGATGGGGCGGAAAGGAAAGATAATTAGTATTTAGTGGAAATGAGAAAGGTTTCGGGGACGAAACCTCATTTAAGGGGGTAGACTTGTAACACCCCAAAACCCGAATGTTTATATTTGCTGTATGTTCCTATATAACATAGCTTGAAATAAATAACTAGGCTATTTAACCTAGTTAAGTTTGTGGTCAAAAGTGTTAAATGACGAAAGTTGTGCCAAATATGTTTTAGTGGCAAACACGAGGGACTAAACTGGGATAAAATGAAAGTTGAATTATCAACTTAAAAGAAATCAACACACACACAAACACACACTTCGTGTGTGTTCGTGAATGTTCAGGAGCTCTAAAGAGCCAAACCCTAATCAAGAAAGATCATCAAATTGAAAGGCTAGATGAAGCTTAAATTCATAACCGAGCATGGATTAATGATCACCTTTACAAGGGGATCATGAGGTATGTTCTAAAACTCAGATTAGTGACCTTGTATGAAGTGGGTTATGTTTAATCCGTGAAATTGGTTGAAATTAGAATGAATACTTGTTGATGCTAATATGTTGAAGTTGAATCATGGTTAAATTTTAGTTATTTGGATGAATTAGAATGAAACCCATGCATGAATGTGAAGAGGATGATCATGAAGAAATTGTAGATGTTATATTGTGATTTTGTGATGAGCAAGGTATTATATGATAGATTTTGATAGACAAACTTGATGTGAAATTGATGATTATGAGGTCTTGTTTGAATGTGGTGGTTCATGAGATGAAGTTGGGAAAAACATGCTCAAAACACTTGTACATTATGCTTAGAAAGTGGTATGCACACCAAGTGTTCGATAAAATGCTTAGGTGAAAATGATAAGTGAAATTTGTATGCTAGCAATGGATAATTATATGTAGAATGTGATAATGATGTAATAGTTAATAGGTTTGCAAAAGGAATGTGTTTTAGATGGATTACAAGTGGGAAATTAGTGTGATAAGATGATACTGTAAGATACTTGCATTAGAAAGTTGTACTACATGCTTTGAGGGTGTGATGCACACCGTATATGGGATTAGGTGTTTGATCATAACTAGTAAATAATCATGTACTAAATATTAAGTGTGTGAACTCACTAGCGAGTAAAGAAGGTGGAGTTATGTAAATGGGTTAATTTAGAATGTGTTGGTCAATTGGTAGGATCATGAAGAATTCGCATATGTCGGATTTACTATGTGATTATATGTGGATATAACTAGGTGACCATGTGGTATGTGCGTCACCACATGAGTATGAAATGCACACGATGTTATTACTATGGTCTACCTTATTAAGAATAACAATTTGAAGGTATACATGTAAGTTAGATAGTTGACTTTTGAAAGTCAACAGTGTATGAATGTAATGGATGGGTTTTGAACACAAATGTTAGAGTAGAGAATTAGTGTGTCATGTACTAGATGATTTATGTGCTATGTATGATGATAATCGGATTGCGTGAGATTTGAATAAGGTAACTATTGACATGTGTCTCATGTATGCGAAAATGTGACTAATGGAAGTCAAATAATGTGTAAATAAAAGGAAATGAATGTTTGTATGTATGATCATATATGCTAACTTTGATACGAACGTGATGACATGTAAGGAAAGGAATCGTATCAATTGACTCAAGCACGGAGGGCTAGCGCGGCGAGATGAGGAAGGAAGTAAGCTCTAATAAGCACGCTTAAGGTAAGTGACTTCCGACTCACTTATTAGTATGTTTAGGGAGTTATTTAATGCTTATAAATGTGAGAAGGTTATGTATGATTAATTAATAAATGGAAATACTAAGGTAGGAATGATTGTCGGGGCTGAAAGTAGCTAGTTACGTCGGAAATAAAATGGTGGAATCGAACGGGTCGAATAATGGCATGAAGGATCTTTAAGCCTTTTTCTTATAATTCAGCTCTTGATGTGAGTTAGGATGGTGAACGAATCCGTAATTAAATTACGGAAGCGCGGAAACAAGAATTACACAAAACGGACGCTTAGCTCAAAAGTTATGTAAGTTTCAAGTTGAGTTTTGGTTGAAAACGTAGCTGGGCACTTTATGCATCAACAAAGGGAAGTATTCTGTCGAAATAGGGCTGTCGCGCTACGCGACAACAATTCAGTTTCACTGTCGCGCAACGCGACAGATGTCGCGTTCCGCGACCGCCCGGGGTAGGGGTTGTCGCGCCCCGCGAGAGCCAGTTAGCTGGAAAATCTTGTTTTTCTAGTCCGTTTCAGCAAAAATGTTCACTCAACAGTTGGAACGTTCACTCGTCAGCAAGAATGTTCACTCAACAGTTGGAACGTTCACTCGTCAGCAAGAATGTTCACTCAACAGTTGAAATGTTCACTCATAAGCAAGAACGTTCACTCAAAGTATGTGTGGGAAAGAAATAAGTTTGGAGATATGTATGTGTATAGATCTACCTACATGTTAGTGACGGAATCCATAGGTAAGCATGAATAGAAATGATCATGCACGTAAGTTTGTACGTATGAGACTTATTTATATGAACGTTTGTGACTAGGATATGTTAGTAAAATTATATGGGAATGTAAGTGGTATGTAAGAGCTTGTACGTATGTATGTGTGCGTGTACGAATGTGTGCGTATATATGTAGGTGTATATGTCTGTGTACATGTATGATTTATGAATGTATGCATGTATGGATGTAATATGCTATGAATGCACATAGGAATTAATATACATATATGAATGCGAGATGTTATAAATGTATGAATGAATGGTTTCATTATGTTTGGGCATTGACGTTGCTAATGGTGTGCCTTGAAGTTGAAATGTAATGCAGGTAAAAGAACATCGGGTTCATGAGGTATCGAAGTCGAACTCGGAATGAGAAAATACGAGAGGATAGTTGAATGAATCAAAGTTTATATTGTTGAATGATATTTGATATTAAATTACATGATAATAATGTCGTATGATGTTGTTAACGACTAATGGTTAAGTTGTATGTGATGTCCAGAGGTACTACACGGATTTCTTCTACCACAAACGAATAGAAGCGGACATAGATCGAGTCGAGAGCAATGATTGTACGGAAAAGAACGGTCACATAGCTTTAATATAGTTTTTGAGTTTTTGTATTCATAATTTAGTGTTGAATTCTGAATATATTTTTATACATGTTTTTGATGGTCTGTAGTGGGTGGTTGAGAAACGAACACATAGTAATAGTTTGTATTTGATAGTTTTCAAGTTTTTGTATGGATGATATTAGAAAAGCATACAATTGTAACAATGAAAGCGCACATGTTAAATTGTTTTGGATCAACCACTTAAACTATGAACCGTCTCTATCAAACATCATTTTTGTTTTCATTACTCTCGCGTATACGATACGATTGCATACATAATTATAAATAACACTTGATTGTTAAGATCATTCTAATTAACCAGAACAAACTGTTTTATAATTGATTTATTTTTCTCTTAAACATTGTTATTATAAGGTTTACTTGAATTTAGTTCAAATCCAATAATACAAATCAAAATACCCAATTAACTATAATTTTTAATTATTTCACATGGTATTTTTTTTATTTCTTCCTATACTTTTTAGGGAAAATACCAATAATACAAATCAAAATACCCAATTAACTATAATTTTTAATTATTTCACATGGTATTTTTTTATTTCTTCCTATACTTTTTAGGGAAAATACTACTTTTGTTTGATCTAATATAAAACACACATATGCACATATGAGTTTTCTCTAAAAGTATAGGAACCATTATGAGTCTTTAATCAAACTAACTTAATGGTTAAAATTGACTTTAAAGTTGTTGATATTTAAGATGAGCAAAGTAAGAAAATTTCTCTTTTATGTTAAACCTCTTTTTTTCCATTAAATATTAGTTACACCAATTTTTTCAGATTCAAATAACTTTCTTATACTTACTTTTTTAAATTATACTACAAAATAAGAAATGTATTCTCTTCAACACACATATATGTGTTTGTATGTGTGTACCATATTAAATTAACTTTCTAAAAATATATAATGAATGTGTGAATACAACACAGTTATAATTCATAAATCATCACAAATGAGTATTTATAACTCGTACCCATCGCTCACTGAAACAACAACATATGCTTACGCATTCTCTTCTATGTTTTTTTAAGGCAAAACTCATTTTATATTTAGGGGTGTGCATGAGTCGGTTTGGTTTAGTTTTTAGCATTAACCATGATCATAACCGCTAGTTTCGGTTATAGAATATCCTTAACCATAACTAAACATCGGTTACGGTTAATCGGTTATGAAATCAGTTACAACTCGGTTTCGGTTAGATTCGGTTAATTAACCAAGCAAGGTTTGAAATCAATAGGGGTGTGCATTAGGGGCGTGTATGGTTTGGACTTAGTTTAGGCCTTTTTAATAAGATAACCAATACTACATTTGTTGGTTAAACTATCGATGTAGGAGTCCTTTTAATAAGGTTTAATTCTCAAAAAAAAAAAAAAAAAAAGAAACTATTGTAACACCTCAATTCTTCATAAAAATAAGGCATGTACATCAAAATAATTTTGCTACTAACATACTTTATCTTAGTAGAAAACCACTATATGGTTAATGTAAAATATAAATCCATTATATAGACTTAAAATTACAAGTTCGTTTCGGTTTCGTTATATCGGTTAACCAAAGCTTCGTAACCATGACCATAACCGATTGGTCGGTTAGAAAAAGTTTCGTAACTATGACCATTGGTTATGTCGGTTATCGGTTAATAGCGGTTCGGTTATGGTTCGGTTATCGGTTATGACGGTAATTTGCTCACCCCTACGTAAGGTTGATTGCAACATACTAGATTATTACGAGAAACAAAAATAACAACTATATAAATCGTCTATTTTTTTTTTTATCAACAATTCATGTTTTTTTAAAGTTTACTTATCATGTACAAATGCATATATATTTACACACAAAAATACCAAACTAGTTTACTCTATAAACAAATATGATTTGCCATTCTTTAATTTTAGAAAAAAAAAAAAAACAAAATTGTATTTCAATTTTTTTTATACTTAAAAACTTTAAGCTTTAAAAAATGTAATGTAATTTGTTGTGAATAGTCTCAAAAAACATGTACATATATGAGTGTATAGCGGATGTTTGGATGTTTGTAAAGCCGGACAATCTAAACCTCTCAACTTTGTCGGCGGAGTGTAAAATTAGTACAATTTTTCCTCTCTGTTTTATGTATCAAGATACCTCTCAGCATATATTAAAATACTTTTAGGTAGGGGTGTGCAAAAAACCGAATTAACCGAACCATAACCGAATTAACCAACAAAACCGAACCGAAAAAACCGAACCAAATAAAAAACCGGTGGGTCGGTTAATGGTTTTTTTGAAAACCGAAAGTAGCGGGTCGGTTATGTTTATCATTTTTTCCATGCCCACCATAACCGACCCGAACCGACATGTAATAAATCTTTGTAGGATTTAGGACTTTTTACCATATTTTTAAAATTTTATGTTTTTGATTGAAGATTTTTAGTACTTATGGGTTTTTCATATCATTTTGTTGTTTTGGTTGAATGTTTATTTAAATTTATGCAATGTATCATATCACTTTATTCGGATATTCGATAATAATTCGTATTAATATTATAGCTTATATGTATTTTTTAATATTATGTAATATACTAATATATACAAATATGCAATAACAATTTATTCCATGTTAAAAAAAAATTAAGCTATTTTTAGCTAAGCTAAATACACGGTTAACCATCCATAACCGACCCGCTATAACCATCAAAATCGAATAACCATAACCACCATAACCGATCGGTTATGGTTATGGTTATCCAATAACCGACATCACGGTTATGGTTACGGTTTTTTGTCAAAACCGACCCATGCACACCCCTACTTTTAGGTCTATTTTTTTTAGCTATCTTCAAACTTTTCTTCTAGGTCTGTCACTCAGTATATATGTTATTATGTATATGTATTATGAGGTTTGTTTTAAGAAAAAAAAAAAACTTAAAGACGCAAAGATATAATAAATGATGAATTAATGGGACACTTAATACTGAATAGACGGTGTTGACTATTTATAAAACCATGTTTTTAGATCCAACAAATCGTATTATACAAGCAGCGAGCAGCACAAACAACAACAATTGTAATGCTACTTCCTTTTCCTTCTACCTCCTTCTCCTTCTTCTTCCCCTTTGCGTAGTACAACAACAACAAAATCAACTCCCTCCACACCCGTCTTCCATTCATTCACCTCAAAACCCTAATGGAAAGATCTACCAGCATTAACCCTTCATTATCAAGTGAGCCTCTTTCTTTCCCCTCAATCTTTAGGGTTTCTTGTTATATGTATATTATCCGGTTATTCATTTCTAGCTACTTGTTTTTTGATAGTTATATGTATAGATACAGTCAGCCAATTGTATCTCTGAATTTGCGTCTAATAGATCTCCAACAATCATTATGTATGTGGCTTGGTTCAAGAAAGTTCGTTTGACTTTTGGGTGCCATACGGGTCGGGTTTTAAGTTTTAACCTAAAGATTTGTGTTAATTGTTTTGGCTGGAAAGATTTTTTTTTTTTTTTGGGTATGGATATAATAGTTTAGTTTTTTTTTTTTAAATAATTTGAAGTTAAGAAATTAGAGACAGTGGTTTATAGATGTATGCATTTTGTGTGTGTGTAATATGGTTATTGTTTTGGATTTGTGGTGGATGACTGGATTCTTGTTTTCAGCAACTGTTTCTGTTGCTAACTGGATCTGTTGTTAATTGTAATGCAGATGACAAGCTCTTTGATGCGTCGCAATATGCTTTTTTCGGTCAAGATGTTTTGGAAAAGGCTGATTTTGGTTGTTTGGAAGTTGAAGAAGAAGATAAGCCTCTGAATGGAGTTGGTGATGATGAATACCGATTGTTCGATAGAGATGAGGTGTGTTTGTCTGTTCTACATGTTGATATGAATTAACCGATGGTTACAGGTTACCATACTTGTTGTTAGCTGCGGTTTTTGATGTTTTTTTACTGGTTTAATACTTACTGAACTATTTTTTCTTAAGTTTGTAACTTATGGTATTCTGTTAATTTATTTTGCGTTCCATGACGAAAATCCCATGGTTTATAGTTGTGCGGTTTGATGATTCCTGTACCAAATAGTTTCTTCGATGTTACTTGTCGATCTTTTGTTTTTGTTTGTTTAGGCCGGCGATGTCTTGTTGACTATTGAAGTTGCTTTTTAATCATTTTTACGTTGTATATTGACTTTTATAAAAAAGTTTACTGTTGTTTACTTCTAATTAATGCATAATTCTTTATACATCTCAGTTTGCTTTTGTTTACTATGGTTCTAATTTCACTTTCTATCACCAGGAATCAGGGGTTGGGTCTCTATCAGAGTTGGATGATCTGTCTACTATATTTTCGAAGGTCAGATATCTTCAACCACATATTTGCTTGCAATGAATATTATTCATTCGTTTTTCTTTTCCTATTAAATTGAGTAAATTAGTGGTGGCATGTAGAGGTTGGGCTGAACACAATGAGTAATTTATAACGGGAGTCCAAACGGGTCGGGTTGGACCCACTCATGAGTCACACATCAAAAAATTTCTGTTCATTCTTGGAAAACTTCATAAATAATTTATGTATTAACACTCATATCAGTTTAAAAAAATATATGGTTAAAATATAATCTTCTTTTCTAATAAATCTAAACGAAAACGTTTTGGGTGGTTACATTTTTTTTTAATTCGTAATTTTATTTTTGACATGCCTAATGCAAAAACTGGATGCTAGAATTCTTTATGAATTTCACTTGTTTCTTCAGCTTTCTAAATTCAAAGTTTGGATGTTTTTATTTTAATAATCTTTTTTCTTAATTTTCTTTAATCTTGTGAAAAAAACAAGTAAATATGATATGTTAAATATATTTTCTTTTTTGCAGTTAAACCGAACAGTTAGTGGACCTAGGCATCCTGGAGTCATTGGTGACCGTGGATCAGGATCCGGATCCATTTCAAGGGAAAGTGAGTACACAAGTTGCAAAATTTTCTCATTTTATATTTTCTTTGTACATTTATAATTGTTATTGTTAGTATGGTTAATCAACTACACTAATCGCAGGTTCATCTGCCTCTGAATGGTTACAAGAACGAGAATTATCCGACTGGTTGGATCAACATATCTCCGACACTGAAAACTACCAAGGAAACAGAAGATGGTCATCGCAACCTCATCTTCACTCCGATTCAAAACCGTTGTACAGAGCTACATCGTACCCTCAAGAACAACATCAGTTCTTCAGTGAATCTTTTTTACCACCTATCAGCCAAACCAATATCTCCTCGCCACATCAGCATTCACATCTTCTGAATCTTTCCGCCACTAACCCTCAGTTACCGTTTTTAGATAACAACAATAGTCTGCATTTAAGCGGGGGCCTTCATCGATCCCAAGGTTATAACGGAAGTGGGTCCCACCTAATCCCTTCCGGTTTTTCCCGTTACTCTCAGCCGCAAAACACATGGGCTAATCACATGCTACATGTTGACCATGCGGGTTTATTAAGCAACACTTTCCAGCAAAAAATGCTTCATAACGGGTCGCTGACCCCACATTTTATGTCGCCACATCATCACTCGATTGGTCCTTTCTCTCCGCTCCAGCTGTACTCGCTACATTCTCATCCCCTACATTTAGGTAACCACAAAACGAAAACGACTCACAAAAGTGGTGGTGGTCGGCACGGTAGTGGACGTCTTACCCGTCATGGCTCGGAAGGTAGTAATAAGAAAGGTGATAAATTTCGGGTACAATTTAGTTCGAAGTATATGAATTCTGAAGAGATTGAATCTATCCTTAAGATGCAGCATGCTGCAACTCATAGCAACGACCCGTATATAGACGATTATTATCACCAAGCCCGTGTTGCTAAAAGTACTTCCGATTCAAAATCAAAAACCCGTTTCTGTCCAGCTCATATTAAAGATTCTTCTTCTTCTTCTTCTTCGAAATCCTCGCGTAATAGTACGGAAACTAAAAGTAATTTTAACGTTGATGCTCATGGAAGGATATCACTTCCGTTCATCCGTAGGCCCCAGCCGCTTCTTGAAGTTGACCCGCCAGCTGGCACTGAAGGAAAATCATCTGACAGACCATTAGAACAAGAACCGATGTTTGCTGCAAGAATCACAGTCGAGGACTGCCTTTGTGTTCTTCTTGATGTCGATGACATTGATCGGCTCCTGCAATTTAATCTGCCTCAAGATAACGGTGTTCAAATGAGACAAAGAAGGAAGATTCTTCTAGAAGGGTTGGCCACATCGCTTCAGCTCGTTGACCCGTTCGGAAAAAGGTCAAACCCGGTCGAGTTGACTCCCAAGGACGATATTGTCTTTTTACGAATAGTATCTCTTCCCAAGGGTCAGAAACTCGTATCAAAATATCTCCAGCTTTTGTCACCAAAGAGTGAGCTGGCACGTATAGTATGCATGACCATTTTCCGTCATTTACGGTATCTATTTGGCGGTCTTCCTTCTGACCACGAAGCTTCTTTGACCGTTTCTGGTCTAGTCAAAACGGTCTCCACTTGTATCGGGTCAATGGATCTTAATTCTCTGAGTGCTTGTCTAGCAGCGGTAGTATGTTCTTCAGAGCAGCCACCACTTAGGCCACTTGGTAGCCCTTCTGGTGACGGGGCGTCAGTTATTCTCAAAGCGGTTTTGGATCGAGCTACTCAGTTGTTAAGTAATCCGCAAGGTTTGACCGACCTTGCGTTGCAAAACCCAAAGCTTTGGCAAGCTTCATTCGATGCTTTTTTCGGGCTTCTTACAAAATACTGTTTAAGCAAGTATGACAGCTTAGTGCAAGCTATGCGTACGCGGGCTCCACCAAGCACGGAAATGACCGTTTCAGATGCGGCTGGAGCCATCAGTAGAGAAATGCCGGTTGAACTTCTGCGTGCTAGTCTTCCACACACGGATAATAAGCAAAGGAAGATGTTGGTTGACTTCTCACAACGGTCAATGCAGGTTGCTGGTCATAGAGAGACCAGCGGTCAAGTGAACCCTGAGTCGGTAAGATGATGAGTTGGATGTTACGGAAAACATTGTACAATGGCTTTTATGTTGGTCCGAAATGGTGTCTTGACAAATGACAAGTTTAGGTTATGAATGCTTTGTTTGTTTCGTGTTGATCCCGCATGGATGAAGGTGGTGGTGACAAATGGAAATAAATTAAACATGAAGAGAAATGAAGTTGGTTTATGTTGTGTAGTGAAATTTTTAACTAGCGGGACGACTCTTGTGTACAGACAGACATTAGCGGTACACCAGTGGGATTTGAAACGTGAGGCATGTTTTTTCGTCGCTTCTGGTTTCGTTCTTTAGAACCTTGTAATGGTCGTAGCTGCTCTTACTTTTAGATGTTATAATCTGCATTCGACGCCTTTTGTTTGTGTTTTCGTTGAGATAGGGATGTTCACATTTAAACTTGTTGAACACAGTTAAAGGATAATATGACATTATATAGTTAATATTTTTCTTTAGACTTGACAAAAATACATGGTAAACATATGCATAAAAGGATGACGATAAGACGGGTATGAACATCCTGTCTATATAACATTAAAAACATATGCGGTATAAACCTAAATGAAAACACATGTTTTCCGCTTGCAACCCATTCAACAAGGATATTCCTTAAACGGACAAAAATGCTTGCTATCGCTAATCGTACCTATGGTTCAGAAACTGAAGTAAAAATTAGAAAAAATGACATCAGATTGCTATAGAACCTAGCTACTACAAGACATAAATATCATCCATACACCAAATGAATTGCGGTCAGATCAACGAAACTCCTCGTGGAATTCATAATCTTCATCTTCATCCTCGTTAAAGATAGCACTGTAAAATACATATGGACTATCGATCATCTCTGTCAATGATAATCGTCCGTCTTTATCTGTATCAGCCTGAAGTGAAAATAAAGAGTTAAGGATAAATGAGTCCAAATTGTTTTTACTTTTTACAACAATTAACATGTCATTGCAACCCTAAGCATTTAAAGGTTCCTAATTATCCCGACTTAACACAAACATCATCCTACATAGGCACCGCCACAAAATATGTTATTAGAAGTTTAGAACTAGAAACACAAAATAACAATACTATCTATTTACCGCGAGTATAAGCTGCAAATGAAGATGACACAATCTATAAGATAACCGTTACCCTATACGTTTGTCTACAAAACTAAACATGCTTACCTGTGATATAATATAATCTGCCTGCTGTTTAGCATAGTAACGCTCTGATGGATGAAGCTTTCCGATGATAGGTAGCAGTTCCACATCAGACAAGTATCTACAACAGGAAAGCTTAGCCCCGTCAAAACTACGTAGTTTTGGACATGTTCTATATGTAATCTTATTGAAACTCCAAGTTATTAAAAAAATGACAATTATATTAGGGTACCCGTCACCATCTTTGTCAAGTTGGGCAAAAAAGCTTCTTGCGGGAGATTCCAATGAATTGGAAGATTCATGTGAAGAAGAATTATTAGCATCTTCATCGTAGTTCCTTACCATGTCAAAGAGTCCATGGAAGAATTCTTTGAAATTTACCCGACCATCTTTGTCGGTATCTCTTTCCCTGCACCAAATCAAGAAAATTAATAAGTAGAAAGTGTTAAAAAGTGAAACTTTTATTATGTGCAGTTTTCTAGGTAAGTTCAAATTAAAGATAACATGCCACCTTACTTCCTCCTTGCACAGCCACTGAAGCAGTCTCGGATTCTTAGTGTCTGCAGGATGCTGAAAGCTATGTGTAACATAAAAGCACAAATTAATAAGAACAAGATGGAAGTCTAGAAATAAGGTACAAATTCATATACTTATAACAAAGAAGATTGCTTACTCATTGAATTCGGTTATGTTAAGAAAACCATCCCCGTCAGAGTCAGATGCATTGAAATGCTCCTCTTTCCACCAGCCCATATCATACCCAAATGAATTACTATCTAGTGACCATATAACAAGTTGTAAGTGGAATACTCAAATATTAAAAAAACATACAGAAGCCTTACTATATACTACAAAGCTTATGAGAATTAGAAAGAGGGTATTATGCAAACATTAAGTTTGGTCCATGTATCTCGGAAATACATAAGACAGTTTGTATGATATAAACCTTCAATTATATGTATAGATAAAACATAAAACGCCCCATCCATGAATGGTTCAAGTCCCCTTTTTCGGCTTTTTTATTGTGCATTTCTTTCTTTTTGCCCTTAAGGAAGCAAGCAGCTAAATCCATACTAAAAAACGCTCAAGTCTATCAGGCACAACTACATGATAATAAATCCTTTACAAACTCCTTTTGATTATCGACTTCTGTACCTAGTACTTAGTTTTTTACCCATAAATGTATCTACTCTGTATAATTCAAGCTTTCATGTAGATAAAAGCAGAACCAAGTTTCTCAAAGTCCCACTAAAGCCACTCGAAGTGTTTTTGTTCCTCTAAAGTCAATCAACTTTCATAGTCCAATCCTGTATACTTTTTTTATTTTTTATTTTTGTAAATGTTATAAAAACATTTAAGTGAGACAAATGAAACATACACGAGTCTTGATTACTATTTAGTAAAAGTTAAACCTTAAATTACTAGATACATATGAATGGCTACAATGCAATCGGAAGAATGGTATGTAAAGGAGAAACATTTATCATCACTTCTATACCTAGTAGTTAATTTTTCACCCATAAATGTATCTATTCCATATAGTTCAACCCTTCATGCAGATAAATGCAGCAATAAACAATTGGCTACATTAACGAAAGAAAACATTTCACCCAACAGTAACCACGTTTCTCAAGTGTCCCACTAACGGCACTCAACGTTTTTTCCTCTAAATCACTCAACTTTCATTACATGTTCCAATCTTTTATAAATTCTTTTTATAAACGTTAACTTTTTGTATAATTTGTTTCAGTTTCATTTAGCATATGATAGGAAAGTAAACGGGCCGCAACCCCCTTTTGAATAGCAAATCCGATCCTCCGAAAACAAAACTTTGGTTCCTCGACTCCAAGAAATTGTTGTGCACGACCCTCGCACTCTGTCCAGGAAGGGAACCAAAAGTATCAAAGGCAAAGGGAATAAAGACATGTTGATTCTCATCACAAGCCTTTTCGCCTTTTCATGCTTAGCAACTTTCCCATTTATGAATCTTGATTACCATTTACTAAAACCCAAACACAAAACTATACCACACACATACAAATATGAAATACCCACAACACAATCAAAACAACAACATGCAAAAGTTTCAACCTTTACCTGAATCACGAACCCAAGTGGGAGCCTGATACTCCTTAAAAGAAACCAACCCATCACGGTTCTTATCATGCAACTCCATCTCCTTCTGGCTCCTATGCACAACCTCCTTTTGAGCCTGCTCAACATTCCATTCAGTCAACTCATGCTCACTCACAAACCCATCAGCCGGATCCACATCAATCTTGGGAAACAACAACACCAACCTATGACTAATATTAAACTTATGTTCATCATTCAAGTAATCCTCAGCCCCAACAAAATCCTCCCATTCCGGCTGCATTTCCATTCCAGGAGCCGGTTCATGTTCCTGATTAATATTATTGTTATTATGATCGTCGGAAAAATGGGTCTTGTCCCATAACTTGTCCTGTTGTTTGCGCTCAATGTTGGCGACCAATGGGTCGAATGAGATGTGGTGATCGGAAAGATTGGAGCGGAGTTTGAGGCGGCGGTGGCGGCGGTGGGTGGTGGTGCGGTGGCCGGAGTTGTTAGGGGAATGGGAGATGAGGAGGAGGAGAAGGAGAGCTACGGTGGTGTAGATTATGACGGAGAGTTTGCCCATTTCATGGGACGATGATGGTGTGAGAGAGGATTTTGATTGGAATGTTAATTAATCTCTCTCTCTCTCACTGGATTTGGGATTTGGCGGTTGAGAGGGAATTGATGATGGGAAGATTGGAGAAGAAGAATCAAGATTTTTTTGTTAACACAAAGGCATGTAGATCTAGTCCGATGATTTTGTGATTTCATATTTATGGAAAACCTAAATTAAATTTTTGTTTAAACTCTTTTCTTATTGTCTAAACATAACATTTTTAACTTAAGACCATGGGTATGGTGGGGCTTGGGTTGGGAATTGGTTGACACGTGGACTTTCAAAACTCAAGGCTTCAACCCACTTTTGAAGGGGGTATGGTGGGCGTGGCTTGGCTGGCGTGGCCAAGCCACATCAGCTTTATATATATATATATATATAGGGAGAAGATCATGCGAGAACCACCTCTTATTGTGAGAACCGCGAGAACCAATGTGAACACACCAAAAATGCCTAAAAATAGCTAAAAATCACACAAATTTTTTTTTTTGATTTTTTTAATATTTTTTAGGTTAAAATCGCTACTTTTCGAACAAAAAAAAAATTATTTTTTTTAATTTTTTTTTTTTTTTTTGGCTTCGAAAAGTAGCGATTTTAACCTAAAAAATATTAAAAAAATCAAAAAAAAAAATTTTGGATTTTTTTTTGATTTTTTTTAGATTTTTTTAGGTTTTTTGGGGGTTTAGTTTTTAGCATTTTAGCTTGAGGGGGGGGGGTGGGGGGGGGGGGGTGGGGGGTGGGGGTTAGGTTTTTTTAGCTATTTTAGGTTGTGTTCACATTGGTTCTCACAATAAGGGTGGTTCTCGCATGAGCCCCTCCCTATATATATATATATATATAGGATTAGGTTCAAGAGTGAACACTAGTGTAGCTTGTGAACTGAATGAACTAATCCTGGCCATACACGTGTGTAGATCAATGGTCAAGATTTGATGTTGAAATACACTAGTGTATTTTACGATTTGATTATTAGATCCTGGCCATACACGTGTGTAGATCAATGGCCAGGATTTGTTCACTCAGTTCGCAAATACACTAGTTTTCACTCTAGAACCCCACCCTATATATATATATATATATATATATATATATATATATATATATTTATAACCAAAAACTACTAAACATACAACATAATTATTAAAATAAACATACAAAATAATTATCAAAATAAAAACCTATCATTCTTCGTCGTCTTCGTCGGTTTCGAACCCAGGAATCGTTGAAACATGTTCCACCAAATCAGCTCGAAGGTTGTGATGTATATCCCTTGACTTTATTAAAAATTCATTTGCCGCTTTATCTTCGTCTGTTACGTTACCTGGTTGGGGGTCATCATCATCATAGTAGGTTACGACCGCTCTACCTTCATCCTCCAAAATCATGTTGTGAAGAATGATACATGTGTACATCACGTTTCCAATTTGATCCTTGTCCCATAGTCGACAAGGCATTGCCAATATTCGCCACCTTTTCTTCAAAACACCGAACGCTCGCTCGACGTCTTTACGTGCAGCCATCTGGACCCTGTTAAACTTTAATCTCTTTGGATCTGAGGTACCGTTTCTTGTGAACGATTTTACGAAAACCCCCCACTCTGGGTAAATCCCATCAACTAGGTAGTACCCGTACACGTACTCAACCCCGTTTATAAAGAAAGTTCCTTTGGGTCCTATACCATTTACCCGATCATTGAAAAGAGGCGAGTGGTTTATGATGGTAATATCATTATGTGAACCTGGCATACCGAAGAACGCATGCCATATCCAAAGATCTTGGGACGCAACTGCTTCAAGCATGATGGCTGGCACCCCGTGAAATCCACTAGTGTGAGCGCCTTGCCATTGGGTAGGACAAAGTTCCCAAGGCCATTTCATACAATCTAAACTACCTAGCATCCCGGGTAGCCCATGATAATCTACGTGATGTTCCAATATTTGTTGCATGTCACTGAAGGATGGCTTTCTCAAATATCTTTTCCTATAAAGTTCTAGAATACACGAACAAAAGTTGTAAAGAGTTTCTCTAGCTACACGTGCAGACATTTTTAAATAGTCATCCATAATGTCCGAACTATTGCCGTACGCTAACTGCTTAAGTGCGGCCGTGACCTTTTGCCACGTACTAAATCCTAATTGCCTGGTTACATCGGGTTTTTGTTGGAAATAAACATATTTCTCCTCAAGATCTCTAGATATCCTTAAAAATAAGTTTCTACTCATACGAAAACGACGCCTAAACATTTTTTCATCATACTTAGGTTCCGCGGAGAAGTAATCGCTTACCAACAAATCGTTAGCGGTGTGCCGTTCACGAGCGATGTACCTTCTCCTCCGTTTAGGTTGTTGAGTCTCTTCCTCATCGTCTTCGTCTTCCACGATAGCTTTCACCACCGTCGCGATCGTTTGTAGAAATATTTCCGCACCATCGTCAGATGATGATAACGATTCACTATAACTTGAAGAACTCATGGCAATATTGTGTTTTATGTGTTTGATATTGTGTGAGAAAGATGTTAAATGTGGTAAGTATTTATAAAGGAATTTTTTTTTTTTAAATATAGACCCCAACGGCTAGTTTGAAAGGGCCATTCACAACCCGCCATGTCAGCTTGCTCCCCCGCCCCACGCCCCAAGGGCCACGCCCCAACCCAAGCCCACCCGGGATGGTGGCTTGGGCGTTTTCCCCCAACCCAAGCCCCATACCCCATGGCCTAAGGCTATATTAGTAAAGACTTTATAAATTATTGTACATTAGTAGGGAATAACATTTTTTTTAATTTAAGTATTGGTATCGAACTAATGTTGACCGAACAATATTGGTACTAGTATAAGAATTCAATTTTTTATGTTTTTGGTTTCGATAAATGTTGATTGAACGGATGATTTTGTGATTTATAATTTTAACTAATCTAAAATTTATTTATTTATTTATTGGCTAAACATAACATTTTGATTTTCAATAGTTGAGACTAAGATCGGTTATTGTATAAAGTATGAGGGGTGTTAATTAGTTGGGCACACGTTGTCCATCCTGAATCTTGAACCATTTCTTCGACCTTGATTTGGATGAAATGGTATTTTTCGTGCGGCCCCGAATCGACCTTACCATATTGATTTTGTTTCATTTATTTGTTTCGAGTAAATTGCAATTTTCGTCCCTATGGTTTACATGAATTCACACTTTCAGTCCACCTTTAACACCATACGTCATTGACATTTCATGTGTTAACAATATTCCTCCTTGGACCTAACGGTCGTTAGTTTTTCTGTTAACTTTTAGGTGAAATTACTGATATACCCTCCCTCCATCCTCTCCAACCATCCCCCACAATCCAAATCCTCGTCTACCATCACCAACCACCACCTCCATCAATTTGATGGCACCTACTTCTACACACACTGAAGCTCCGTTAGCGTCTCCACATGCTCCTCTCGCTTCTCTTGCTTCCGGTGCTTCTCTGACATCTTCGTCATTTATTCCGTACACTCCACTCCGATCGGATCGTCGACTACTTCACTGCCTAGTGCCTCTACGTTTAACTTAGTTGACGCTAGATCTGTGGCCATGGTTGTCTTTGCTGCCACTAAAACACTTGGCCCTACAATGTGCATCATTATAACGGTTTACCTAGACTAACATTTATTTAAACTCCGACTGGATCGCCAACTACTTCACCGCTAGTGGTGCTACATTTGACATAGTTACCTGGAATATGTTTAGTGTTCAAATTGATGGAGGTGGTGGCAGATGGTGGCGGCGGTTGGTGATTGCACATAAGGTTTGGATGGTGGGGGCTAGTTGGAGAAGATGGAGGGAGGGTATATTAGTAATTTCACCCAAAAACTAACAGAAAAACTAACCACCGTTAGGTCCAGGGACACATAATGTTAACACATGAAACGTCAAGGACGTAAGGTGTTAAAGGTGGACTGAAGGTGTGAATTCATGCAAACCACAAGGACCAAAATTGCAACCAGTTTCTCCGAAATCTCACCAAATCTTAGAGTTCTTGATTCTAGAACATTTTATCAGTCCTAAATGAGGGGGGGGGGGGGGGGGGGGTGTTCTCGCACGACATCGAGCTCTCTGATCAACCTTCCCAGATCGACACTGTGTCGCCTCGGGATTCGTAAAATTCAAATCAAATTTTGTTTGGAATTTATGAATGGTGTTAGTTTTCCAACCAAATTTAAATTTGGTTTTTGATTGATTCAACATGTATATTCGAATTTACGAAATGAGTTTGCGTCCGAACTAATTTGAATTCGGTTTTTAATTCAACTTGAATACTTGAATTTGAATTATATAATGTTTATTCTTTGCAAAGGTACATATATTTTTGGTTATTTATTTTTAGGTAAATATTTTCCTCACAACTTAGGTAGTGTTTGGTATGTAGGAATGAGAGGTGGAATGGAATGGATGATTATGAGGGAATGAAGAAAAGGGTGTTTGGTTGGTCAATGGAATGGAATCACCCATTCCAAAAGGCATTCCATTCCCTCAAAATCATTCCTTCCACCCCACATGTTTTTTTTCCATTCCATCCCCTCTTGCACCATTCATCAACAACACCACAACCCACCACCTTCGCCACAACCCACCACCACCACCCACCACCGACGCCATCGCCGCCACCCGCCACCACCTCACCCCGACAGCCACCGCCGCCACCCACTCGCCACCGTTATCACCCACAGCTGCGACTAACCGCCAACGCCACTCGCCGCCGCCGCCCACCACCATCGTCGACGCCACCACCACTGCCACCACCAACGGCCACCGCGGCCACCAACGGCCACCGCGGCCACCAACGGCCACCTCTGTTGCCACCCACCACCAACGACTACCTTGCCGCAACCACCACTCGTCGTCACCGCCGCACCGCCACTCGCCGCCACCACCACCACCCATCGCCGCCACCGCCACCTATAACCAACCGCAATCACTACCACCGGCCACCACCACCACTCACCGCTGATTTTATTACTCCGTTTTTCTTGCCTATCGAACAACACACAATAATAATTCATTCCATTCACACATGGTAACCAAACAAGACATAGAATGGTAATGATCCATTGCATTCCCTCGTCCATTCCATTACCTCGTCCATTCCATTCCTTCGTCCATTCCATTACCCCATACCAAACAGACCCTTAGTTTATTTAACTCAACCTAATTTAGCAAGAATTCGAATGACTTGAAGACCAACACTATGAATACCCTTGTTATTTTGTTAAGTATTTAAGGTTATACTTGATAAAACGTTTTATTTAATACAAATTAATTATTTTAGTTTGATATTTTATATTTTATATTTTAACTTGATATTTTAGATATAAAAAATATAGGATAGGTCTCAGTTTAATAAAAAATGCTATAGATCAGTGTCTTCATAATGTAGCCTTAAATACATTGTAGGAGATTGAATTACTGACCTCAAATATTATCAACCAGTTTCAAAGTTATGGATGAAGGAGACCTTGTTTCTTATACTATTAAGACTAAAGGGAGTGGGGCATCCTTTTGAGAGAGCGTCTTGCGACGCGACACGTGGCGCCACGTCAGATTAGAGGATTTTGAGCAAAAAAGGGGGAGTGGGGCAACTTTGCTGGGTAGGGCGTCTTGCGACACGTGGCACCCATTTAAAAATATAAAGTGTTATATATATAGGTGATTTGGTTAAAAAAAAAAAACAATAATTGGTCAAAGTAGGGGGGAATTCTTGATTTGTGTGAGGAGTTGGCGACGAGAAGAGGACGCCCAAAGGGGGGACGCCCCATGGGACGCCGATGGGGGGCGGTGTGCGAGGCGGCTTGGGGCGGCTTGGGTAGGGGAGACGCCCCACTCCCTTCGGTCTAAGTGGCACAAAAATAGAAATGAAAAATCAATCCCAAATTTTGCACAAATGGACTTTGTTACTGAAATTATTACAATAAAAAATTCTGGAGCCGCTATATTTCTCAATAGTCTTGCAAAATCATGGAAGAACAAAACCTCATTCAGAGCCTTCACCTGAATCCTCCGAGACTGAACCATCAACCATCTTTTCTAGTGAACCCATATCACCGGCTTCTGCAACTGTATGCAACCGAAGCTTTTCAGCGTCCTCACTGCCAAATTTCATTAACCAAGTGGTTAAACACTTGTTAGTTCCACAACTCAGAGGTGGCAATTTTAACCTGTTTACTGTGCAGTTGATATCGGTGATATATTGGTTATCGGTCCCCATGTAAAATATCTGTGTCAAATATTATCGGCGATATTGACTGATATAACCCATATATCACCGATATTTGACCGATATACTGAATAGTTAGTGTTAAATTGCTATATATATAAATTCTGCATGATATTAAAGTTACCGATATCTCACCAAGATAACCTATATCTCAAATATCGGTCCTTGACTATCCGATATTTTACCGCATTAACTGCATAGCCTGTTTAACAGTCAATTTAGTCTTTTATCTCTATTCTCTATGGCTCTAATGAATGGGTCATATAAGTTAAATTAAAGGACTAAACTAAAAAGAAAACGGGTTGAACAGGTCTAAGCTGTCCAAATTGTGTTTGAATACATAGAAACCTTCTAATCGCTTTATTCAAGAAAGTTTAATTGTTTTTGTTTTGCAATCATGTTTAGCACAATATATATATTTTTATAAAATTCAAAAGAATGAATAACTTGGTTTGCTGGCTTGGCCCACACCAACCCGTTTGACCCGACCCTAGTTTACTGTTACGCACCCTGCCCATTTGGCAAGTTGGCAACCCTTATGGGAATGGGATGTGAAGTGAAAGAAGCAGAGTGTATATGGGAAGATTCCAAATACAAAGGGTAAAAAGGTAATATACTCTAAAAAGAAAGATGCTTACTCTGCAGCACCAAATATTTCTTTCACTATCAAGGAGCCGTCTCTTGCACAGAACTCCGGCAGCTGGTAACACAGTGTAAAGTGAATACAATCAAGTGATCAACTTAAGTATAGATTAGAATAAAAAATAGATATAAAAGACATACTTATGTAAGTATGTTTCATATGAATATCTATCCATTTTCGACTTCCCGTCCTATTTTAATAAAATTAACTAATGCAAATGGAGTTGAAAGAAGATTTGATGTTAATCATCTCAATTCTTTGATGATTCACATTAAAAATGTAATTAAGTTTAACAAAAATGATGTATGATCCGTACTATTAGAAGAAATGATGTATGACATGTATTAATCTTACCTCAGAAATAACACTCAGAATGTTGAACTTCTTCAAACAATAAAATGTAATAACACTCAGAAATTACAGATGTAGGAAAAGATCACTTTTATTAATCTTACCTCTGAAAGATAATAGATTTTTCCAAAGAGAGCTTGGACAGCAAGCTTTCTCCTTAAGCCCTTTTCAGAATATCCCGACGTATCCATGACAACTGGACCTGCAATATGGAAGAATCATTATAAGAAACCAATTATTTGTCATATGTTTACTTTTTCATAACACGCGTAGTTTGTATAAAATAGAAACCAAGACTTGCACTGGATTATACTTTTCATGTTTGCATAAGATATAAGCAGATTTGTTGGATTATACATTACGTGTTTGTATAAAATATAAGCAGATTTGTACCATAATCTTTAACGATTCGCCTTGAAATATCATTCAGAATTTCAGCAACTTGAGAATCATCCAACATTGTCGCTTTCCTGAGTTGAATCAATGCTGCAACCAGTTGTGGGTTGAACGGCTTTTCATTTAAAGCATATCGGACGTATTTACGCAAAATTTCTCCTGTGCTGAAGCCTGTCTGCATATAGAATAAAAGATATCAAAAACTCAATTCTCTTTACTGGATCTGATTAATAAAGAAACTAAAATATCATTGAGGGATATTAATGTATGCAGAATGTAGAAACCGAAATTAAAAGATAACAAGATATACATGGTTGAATGTCTATCACCTTCTGTGTCAGTTGCTTTAGAGTTTCTTGTTGTACTCCACTCCCTTCTTTCTCAAGTAACTCATCTATTGATCTGCATAGCTCTGCATTTTTACCGACCTGAAAATATATATATTTTTAGCAGTCCGATAACGCGTTAAGTATCATTTAGGAAGTTACCAACCATTTAATTAAATAACACAAAAGCAAAACACGCTTCAGCTGTGTCATATACTATATCTTCATTATATTCTTACTTTTTAAGTATTGCCAATACTCCTTTCATATAATACAAATGCAACAGTTTTTATTTTGGGCGAGACTTAAATATTTCAAAATAATTCCCTTTTCAAATGTACCTATTTGCCCACAACAAATATTACTGGCATGGAAATATAAGATATTGGTGAGATCAATTGTGGTCCAAAAGGTTTCTCAATTCTGTCTTGTTACTTGTTAGGATTATGTTTAGTATTTGATTATTAAAATAAAAAGTTTTATTGAACCATATGTCATGTCAAACTATAAAGAAACCCTATGTTATTCAAATAATAGGGTGTATAAACTATAAAAAGACCCTAAACCATAGTTATTAAAAGCGTTAAGCGCACTCAAGGCGCATAGGCCTCGCCTAGGGCCTAGGCGCAAGGCGCAAAAAAAGCGCGGGCCTGAGAAAAAAAAAAAGCGTACAACAAAAAAAACATATAATATTTTTATATAATAGAAAATTAATACTATTCTTCAAATAAAATAAACTAAAGCTATTATATAACATTTAATATCGTCTATTTAGTACCAAAATTTATAAAATGCTAGTTTATTAGCGTAGAAAAGTAGTTTCGTTAGATAAAAGTAGAAATCTAGCTAGAAACTTGCAAGGATTTAGAGAATTTGGCCGAAAACTCTCAGGAATCTAGGAATCTCACCGGAACCTGCGCATGAACCATCACTTGGAGAATTAAAGCGCAATTGCCCTGACTTAAGGCGCAATTGCCTCGCCTCGCTAGGAAATTGGGCCTAGGCGCAAGAGGCGATGGCTTTTAACAACTATGCCCTAAACATAACAAACAATGAAGTGTCAAAAAAAAAAAAAACATTACAACCTCAATACATCACATAACATGTATTGAAATCTGAAGTCCATCTTCTCATTCTCTGAAACCTAACCTTTATGCTATTTTTAACTAAGCCATTCCTCCCCTAATTTTCTCTTTTGAACCGAAATATCATGGAAACCTAAAAAATAACGCATTTCACTACATTGAATGTGACATTCTTATTGTCCCTCACTCCCTCATGCGCTTTCTCTTTTAATAGTTTCTATCCAATACATGATAGGTTTACTTTCATTGTTTACTCTAACATTAGCATGCATGTATGTTCTGTGATCACTTAACATGGAAGAAAGTGAGGCCACTATGTGTGGGGTGGTTAAGGTAGGGTCTGAGGTGGGTAAGATATAGACAGCCTTACATCTACTCTACCCGTAGGAATAGAGAGGCTGCTTCCAGTGAGAGTAGTTTTGCATCAAGCCTTGGACATAAGACACATAACACTCAACAATCAAGACAAATCCCGATTAGTGCATGTACCCTTTTGTCTTTCGGCTATCAACGCCACCACATGATGCATGATTAACCGTCCGCCGCTTTTAACGTTATTTTCACAAAATTAGTAAAAATACGGTTAAAACTAGTGCAATTTCACTTTTGCCCACCGAGGGCCCACACACATATACATTATATATGCACACCGCAAGCATACATACATACAATTACCCTCTCATCACAATATCTTCTAAATTCAACCCCAAAACCAACTTAAACATCATCTATCCCATATGCAAGTCCGTTTACCCTGACTAGAAACTATCTGCATCTATTAAACATAACATAAAAACTTTAAAACAGAAACAAAAACAAGGTGAAATGAAATTCTTACTCACCAGCTTCCGCCGAGCTTGTTTCGGCGAAGTAAGCTTCCTAACGGTCTTATAAACCGAAAACACAAACGAGATTCCAACATAAGCCAACGGAACCGCTAGAATCCACGGAACCGACGAGTTTCCAACCCTAGGTCCAGGAACAGCCTGTGTTACCGAGCCAGTAAACTCAACAACGTCCAAAACCTTCTCCTGTATCCACGGCATATCCTCCTCCACTTCCACTTCCTCCTGCTTCTTCTCCGATTCCCTAGGGTTTACATTACTCTTCGCCGCCGCTGCGGCGGTTGAGGAAATTAATCGAGCACGACGAGAGGAGGTAGTTGGATTCAATTGGAGAGAAGTTTGGGTACCGGTGGTAGTGAATTTAGTGGTTATTAAGTTTGACGGTGGCGGTGGTGATAGAAGCGGTGAATGGCGGTTGGTGGAGGAGGTTGCGGTGGTGCAGAAGGGGTGGTATCCGTAAGAAGTGGACATTGTAAGTTGTAAGGAGCTTGATTGTATGAATGATAGGGTTTGGATGTGTTATTCTTCTTCTTCTTCTTCTTCTTCTTCTGGCGAGTGTTGCTGTGTGTGTGTGTTTCCGGTGGCAATGGTTGGATAACGGTGGTGGTGTGACTCAGCTGTGTATGAAGTTGGGTTTTGACTTGGGCGTTGTAATTTACGAACACTGCGATTTGGGCTTTTAGTGGGCTCTGGAGTGAGGAAACGAAAATATGGCCCTCAAGTATAGGGATAAATGTAACAAATGATTTATCGTAGGAATATTGGATTTGAGTAAATTACAAGTTTTGTCCTTTATCTTTACATCAAATTTCAGGCGCTGTCCTTTTGGCCAAAAGTTAACAGGCGCTGTCCTTTACCTTTCCAAATCTTGCACGTTTTGTCCTTTAGGCCAAACCCAGTTAGAATATTTGGTTAAATCTGGTCATGTGCCTTGCACATGAGGGCACTTTTGTCATTTTATCTCCTCAGGGACTATTGTGTAAAATATCTTATATTTAGGGGCTAGTTTCTAAAAAATAAAAAGATTATAAAGAAGCCCTCTCTCTCTCTCTATCAGACGTGCTCTCTCTCTCTCTCTCTCTTCTCTCTCGACTCCAACTTTCTCAGATCTAGAGGGTGGCTTTAGCGGTGGTGACGGAATTGGTGGTGGTAGATTAGATTGAAGGTGGGTGCGTGGTTGATGGTGGTTGTTGGCGGCGGTGGAAGTGGATGGTTCCAGATGGTGGAAGATGGGTGGTTGCAAATGGTGGAAGATGGGTGATTTAATCGCAGAACAATTTAGGGAAAGGTTGTAGGAGTAGGTGGGTGGTGGCAGGTGGTGCCGTGATCTCGTCGGAGGTTGGGATCCGACCGTTGAGAATGCACAGGATCATCAAATTGTGTGATTCAAGGTTAAAATTCTGACAACGGTGGAGACCGATGTCTAGTGGTGGTGGCGGTGGGTTTTGAGTGTGGGTATTCATGGATATCGATTTTGTTTATCGATTTTGTTGAAGAATTCGTTTTTAGGGATTTGGGGATTTTTGGGGGATGTTGGTTGTTGATTTGGAGATGGTGGAGGGTGGTGGTAGGCGGCGATAGATGATGAAACGCAATTGTGGTGGTGATGGCGGCGGCGGTAGGTGATGTGGAGTGGCGGTGGCAGGTGGTAGATGGTACAAGTAGGTGGGTGGTGGCAGTTACAGATGGTATGGGGTTCGTGGGTGGTGGTGGTGGTGGTCAGGGTTGTGGGGTAACAGGTGGTTGTGTGGGGTGTGAGGTGGTGGTGGTGATGGGTTGCCGGTGGGGTTAGGTCTGAGTGTGTGTGAGAGAGTTGTAGAGGGAGATGTAAATAATACAGAGTTGAATTGAGGTATTTTAAGAGAGAATGACCATTTTACCCTCATGTGCCTTGCACATGGGGTATTTAACTGAGAATTCTAACTTGGTTTGGCTAAAATGACAAAACTTGCAAGATTTTGAAACATAAAGGACACCGCCTGTCAACTTTTTGGCTAAAGGACAGCGCCTGAAATTTGATGTAAAGATAAAGGACAAAACTTGTAATTTACTCATTGGATTTTAATAATTATAATGTCGTTGACTGTCAACAGTTTCAACTTTAAAAATAACTATTGTCAGTCTCAACTATTAATATATCGGCCTCCAATGAACCTTGACTGACAGAACCCTAATGACGATAGTTTCCGGTCGCCAGAAAAACGTTTTTGGTCTGAAAACTCAACATTTCCGTTCCAAATATCTTTGTAACTTTATTACGAAATTTAGGGACTTTTTTTTCTAGTAAAAGGCCCAGTTATTGAGGTCGCTGGAAAACTTTTTTTGCCAGAAAACTTAACATTTTCTTCTCAAACCTCTTTGTAACCTTAAATCGGACCTTTAGAAACCTTTTTTCTGATAAAAAACGTTTTTCCGGCGACCGGAGACTAACGACGTTAAGGTTCTGTTAGTCACGGTCCATTGGAGGTCAATATGTTAATAGTTGGGACTGCCGGTGGTTATTTTTGATGTTGGGACTGTTGTCGGCCAACGTCGAATAGTTGGGATTATTAAATTCTAATATTCTTTTATTGTATTTTGTTCTTGTTTACACCATGATTAGAAGTATTACTTTGTATAATTGTCTAAAATGAATAAAACATACATGAGAAACACTGAATTTCAATGTATGTATAAGTCTTGAATCATATATTAGACATGCACAACCAACTAACCAAGACAACATTTGGTTTGGTGGTAGGAAGCCCAAATGATGGCTTGTCAAGTGAAACATCATTTCGAGGGACATGAAACATATGTTTCATTAGAAAGTTGAATATGTATATACAGGGCTAGCCATGAGGATGTGCGGGGTGGGCGTCGATTTAGGGCTAAAAAACGTAAAAGGTCCGTAAAATATTTTAAAAACTTTTATATGTTATATACATATAATTAATACACTAACTCTACAGAAACAACAATCTAGTCCAGTGGTAGCCAACTTTCCTCTTAAAAATCTAGTCTTGGGTTCGAGACTGGCTATTTTAAAGTGATATTGCAGCTTGCCGACGTTTTTTAACATTGATACTGCAAAGCTTTACCATTTATCGGCTTATTTTAGTGATGCTGCAACCAGGGTCGGCCCTGAGCATGTGCGGGGTGGGCGTCGGCTCAGGGCCAAAAACGTAAAGGGGCCCGTAAAATATTTTAAATTTTTTATATGTTATATACATATATAATTAATACACTAACTCAACATAAACAACAATCTAGTCCAGTGGTAGTAGGCTTTCCTCTTAAAAATCTGGTCTCAGGTTCGAGGCTGACTATTTTAAAGTGATACTGCAGCTTGCTGATCGTTTTTAACATGGGAAATTGGCCTGTAATAATCCCAACTAGAGGTCATTGGCCATTGACAGTGTCACCTTTAAATATTTCCCCCACCAGTCCCACCTTTCACCTATTTTTCCTACACCGGTCCCCCGTTAAAAAAACTTAACGGAGCTAAGCTTTTTTCCAAATTACATACATATTTTCAGGGCTTTTGATCAGAACGACGATACAAGTCCATTGATGTAAAATTTTCAGGGCTTTTGATCGCCGTTCTGATCAAAAGTCGTAAAAAACTGTTTGTAATTTGAAAAAAAAAACATAACTCCGTTAAGTTTTTTTTAACATGGGACCAGTGTAGGAAAAATATGTAAAAGGTGGGATTGGTGAGGGAATTATTTAAAGGTGAGACTGTCAATAGCCAAAGACCTCTAATTGGGATTATTACAGGTCAATTCCCCTTTTAACATTGATACTACAAAGCTTTACCATTTATTGGTTTATTTTAGTGATGTTCCAACTATTTATCCTTGTCATCCACAACCCTTTATATTTCATTTTGTGTACAAAAGAACCATTAATGTATTATGTTTTTTTTCTTTTTTTTAACTTATACTTATCGTTAACTTAAGTTTTCGTTTTCTTTTTTGTAAAAAGCTAAATTATTTTATTGTTCTAATATTAGTATTAGTTATAAATTGTATATAATAACAAAACATGAGATTTCTTAGGAATAGTATACAAATTGGTCAAATTTAAAGTGCTACTTACACTATTGCCATCAGACTTTATTAGTTGAAAAAACAAGAGCTGAGGGACTTATAAAGAGAGACTGAGAGAGTTAGAAATGAGAGAGAGTCAGAGGGTTGTCATTTAGAATTTGGCAACAACAAAATTCTTTTTCTATACATTGGCAACAACAATATGAGTTTTAACACTGAACTTTTGTCGGAGTTCAGTTTATGTTTCTAAAGAATTTTAATGATTCTTTTATTTTTAGTGTTAAACTTAAATTTAACTTAACAACAATTACTAATTTATGTAATTGCTTTCAATTCTAATACTATGACAAACCAAACGTCCGCCGTAAAACGCGAGGATTTCTACTAGTTATAAACATATGTTGTTTTTCTCTTAACTTCTAAAATAATCTTTTTACAAATTATTCAAAAGTGACCTGAATCTGTTCGGTTCGTTATATATAGTACTCGTATAGGGTACTAAAGTGTGTATGTTTTACAAAATTCTAAATATAGTGTCTGTTCGGTTCATTATATATAGTACTTGTAATGTAATAGGGTATTAATGTATGTATAGTGTTTTACAAAATTCTAAATATAGTGTTACGACATGCTTATATTTCTCTACTTTTCGATGTAAGTTTTATTAGAAACTTACTCGAATTGGTTTGGTTCATTACAATACCCGAATCGGTTCGGTTTAAAGTAAACCCAAACTGGGGCCTCGTCAATCTGTTTAGTACTTTAACTGGCTGAAATTTGCTTGAGTTTTTTTTAGTACCAATCGGCCTAATCTGTTTAAGTGGCCCAAAGTTGATTCAGATTTTAAATGCCAATATGTTTAAACAACTAAACCCAACCCCCAGGCTCAAATGTTCAAACATTCAAACCCAATTAAAATAAACACTAAATGTTGATTAAGGTGGGAGGGACGGTAAAAAAAACACAGAGACGTGGGGCTGAGTGAGGCAACAACAACAATGATGTGAAATTTTGCAAAGGGTTTGATCGAATTATTGAGTGACGCAACAACGACCCTAAATTCTTGTTTTACTAGGGCGGGTAGGGCCTGGGTTTTTTTATCTCACACATGGCCTAATTTTTTTTTTAACATTTTCGGAGATTGCCCTGTGTATATAACACATGAAAATTAAAAAAAAATTAAGTATAATGCATTAGAAAATTACTTAAAGTTGGAGGTTTTGAAGCTTCACATACGACATACGTGGAAGAGAGAGGGTTGAGGTGAAGGAGAGGGACTCTGACCACACCCTCAACCTTAAAACGTGATCAAACCATATTATAAGTTTGAGGACAATGTTTGGTCACTGATTACCATGATCTATGCTTTCTCCATATGACACAAGAGTTAGCCGAACACAACCACCTATAAGATATGAAAAAATATATGCCAATTGATCAGGTTTTAAGTTATGAACGTTGTAACATGGAGATGATGCAGATTGTAAGACATTAACATGCCTAGAAGACGCAACCCTCACAAAACGAGTACCAAGTTTGGGTGCAAGTCCCACCACTAGTACATAAATAGGCAAAAGATGCCATAGGATTTTCAAAAGATGCGGTTGGTAGGTTGCAACCTCATCTTTTAATTCATATGATAAGGTCATGTATTCATTTTGAAAAAAACATCGCCCAAAAGATGCGGGTCTAATGAAACCGCATCTTTTGCATCTTTTGATTCATCCGATGAAGTCATGCATTTAGTTTGAAAAAAAGCATCGCACAAAAGATGCGGTTCTAGTGTAACCGCATCTTTTGCATGTATGAAAAATCAACAACATCCTCTCTTGATATTGATTTCAAAATTTTGATTATTATCTTCTTCCTTTAATAATACCTGAAACAATAGATTTCAAAATTTGATCATCATCTTCTTCCTTTAATATCGGAAACAAAGATTTCATATCTTTTCCTTTAGACTAAACGGTACGGGGGCTGTCCCCATGCCCGTCGCCATCTCGCCGCCCCGTCTTCCCCACCCCCTTGCTCCGGCGCCGGGCCAGGCCCGTCATCTTCGTCCTCCACAAGCCGGGTTCGACGCCCCTAACTCCCCCACACACACCTATACATATATATATATATATATATATATATAAAGGGGTTCATCCCCCACCCCTATAGGTCCATTCCCTTTAAACCCCCGGTTACGTGGCGGTTACGTGGCGGCCCATCCTCTTGGGAATGAGGCTCACCATAGCGTCTAGTCTTAGAAAAATGTTGATTTTGGCGGCTGGGAATATAGGTTTTGGGCGGTTCACTCACAAAACCGCTGAAAATCGATTTTTTTATTTTTGTTTTTTAACTTTTCCAATTAAATATACTAGCTTAAAAACATATCCAAACGCCCATAATCCCTTTATTTATTTTCTCATTATTTTGTTTGAGCGACTAAATCATAAACGCCTAAAAAAGATAGATTAAAAAAATTATATTTCACAATAGATTATAATTTATTTTTTATCACTGAATTCACTCATCATTTGATACCAAGGTATGTTAGATATATTTTCTTGAATGACAAAGTTGGATCACTGACGTACCACTAGAATAACATCGTGTTACCAGCAGAATCATCCGACCATATCAATCTCCACGAGTCATAATGTCTATACACCAATTCAGGAGGCAATCCAATAAATTTGAGAAATCCCCTTTTGTAGGAATCGAACCCAGGACCTATTGGTCCCAATGCTTTATCCCACCCCAAAGATGCCGCTAGGCTATAAAGCCATGAGCATGTTACGTATTTATTATTCATGTCTTTTTTATATTCGTAACGTGCGATGGTAATTATACACCCCCAAAAATTGTTTGACATCTTTATAAAACGCGCATAACATTATATGTGTCGTATATGGTTTTTTACTTACATTAAATAATGCTACAATACAACGCGTATAGTGATATATGCATCGTATAGAAATTTTATGTGTAGAACTACTATTTTTACAAACTTCTTTACACGATATTTATAGTTTTAGAAAGTTTTTTTTAAAAGAATCTAAAAAGATTAACCATATGAGACTATACGATATGATACTATAATATACTACACATATACGATATTATTGACCATTGTGATCCATCAAGGCCTAATCTGGCCTGTTAAGATATATATGATCTACTATTGTACAGTGTAAACCATTAAGGCAAATATGGTTCGTTAAGACGTACACGATTTACTAATGTCTTTTGTAATCTATTAAGGCCCAATATGATCCGTTAGGACACATATGATCTATTATTGTCCATTGTGATCTTCTAAGGCCTAATATGCTCTGTTAAGACATATATGATATATTATTGTTGAGTGTGATCCATTAAGTCCCAATATGGTCCTTTAAGACGTACAAGATTTATTATTATCTTTTGTGATCCATTAAGGCCCAATATGATCCGTTAGGACACATATGATCTATTATCGTCCACTGTGATCCTGTAAGGTCTAATATGATTTGTTAAGACATACATGATATTTTATTGTCCACTGTGATCCATTAAGGCCCAATATGGTTCGTTAAGGCGTATATAATCTATTATTGTCCATTATGAATTTGCCGTATAATGATGTTTTCTTTTGTCCATTGTTGCCTGCCTAATCGCACCCAAGAACCACCCAAAAGGCAAGTACTCACTCAAAATCCAACCCGACCCGCCCAAATACCCCACCCGCCAAAACCTACCCTATCAATACAGAATCTCCAACGCCTCCAAAACCTCCACTGTGAACAGGCTAGCCTTAACCCTCCAAAACCTCTAACGTGAAATGTCGCACCATCGACTCCGATCGTGAACGGGCAATTGCTACTCGTTATCAACATGCAGTAGTTTGTTCTCATTGGAATTTTATTTTTTACTCTCTCTCTGACTCACTAACTCATGCGTGCACACATACACACGCTCCACACATGTGCGACTACAGAGTACTTAATGTTTTTATTTTCCTAGTTCTAGGTTTTGTTATCAGTTTGTATCCCGAGCCTAAAAACAAGCTCGTTTAATAAACGAGCCCAAATGTTGCTTGTCGAGCTCGAGCCAGCTCACGAGCCTAAACGAACCCATTTTTTTATAAATTTTAATTGATATATATATATATATATATATATATATATAATTTATATTTAAATAATCATAAATACTAGTTATAAAAAATAAAAAAATAATTAAATTATATATAAATAATAAGTGTAATCAATATAAAGTAAATAATAAATAATAAACGAGTCAAGTCTGACCCGAGCTCAAACTTGAAAAACTAACAATAAGCCGAGTTTGAGCATTAGAAACAAAGCTCTCGAGCTTTCATTAGTTAAACGAGCTCGAACTCGTGCTCGCCTCTTTTGCAACCCTCACGGATCACACTTCTTTATTTTAGATACAATTTATAATATTTTTAGTTTACTTTAATATCCTTTGGCTGAATTCAGTTTATTTATATGATTTAAAAGAAATAATAATCTACGTTTTGTTAATTTTCAATACAACTAGAATTACGACCCGCCGCAATGCGGCGGGGATTCGTTAGTTATAACTAAGTCGATTTAGGACGCGCACGTTATGTTGAACCTGTCAAACGGGAAAAAATAGACGATGTAAAAACGTTCACCCACACACGCACATTGCGTCGTGTTAACTCGCAAAATTTAGAACGAAACGTAAAAACGCTAAACCAAAGACGCACTTTGCGATGTGTTAAGTCACAAAATTTAGAACGAAGCATAAAGCGAAAAATTTGCGGAAAATGAAAACTATAAAGGACCAAAGTTGAAAGTAAAAAAAAATTGTGAGGATAGATTGCAAAAGATAAAAAGTTTTGTGTTAAAAGTAAAAAAAAAACAAATAGTTTTGGGTTAAAAGTAATTTATGAAATACTTTTGGGTGAAAAGTAAAAATATCATTTTTTTTGTAAAACCCCCAAAGCCAAGGTTACAACAACCATATGCATAACCATTTTTTCTTTGAAACCTCCAAAGCCAAGATTACAACAGATAAGTAAAAAAAAATCAAAGTGGTTAGATCGCAAAAGATGGAAACTTTTGAATTCGAAGTAAAAAAATCAAATTAATTAAAGGGGTTAAATTACCAAAGATTAAAACTTTAAACTTAAATTGTCAAAGATTAAAACTTTAGGGTTAAAAAGGAAACAAAGATTAAAAATTGTAAACTTAAATTGTCAAAGAATAAAACTTTAGGGTAAATTGTTAAAGATTAAAACTTTAGGGTTAAAAAGGAAACAAAGATTAGAAGTTTAAACTTAAATTGTCAAACATTAAAACTTTAGGGTTGAAAAGGAAAATTTCCTTTTTTTTTTTGAAAAACTCCCAAAGCTTACATTACAACACATATATGCATAGTTAGGTTGCTTATTTATAGTGTTTAATTTAAGCTTCCCTCCTTATCTCTTTTCCCTCAAATTAAATTCCCACTCAAAATTTTCCACTTTTAAAAGTTAACCGCCCATTCATTAATGCCCCTTTCTCCCCTGCATCTTAGCCATAAATCGGTTCCCCAGCCCCCAAAATCCAACTGGATAAACAGAGAGATTGAGTTGTGGATGATTCTTGAAGATGATTTGATCACAGTTGCTCACCGCTACAGCGACGAATGATTCTCTCTATATCTCTTGTTGTCCACTGCACTACCATCGGCACCACATGTAACTTTCAATTCAGCCTTCCCATTGCATTTCAACTTCGTTAAATCACATTTGATTTAATGTATTTGACGCTTGAGCTTGATAAGGGATTTTGATTGTTATTGTTCATTGTACTCTTAAATTAAATTCGTATGTTTATTTGGTGCTTTACAGTTTGCACACAACCTATTTGATGAAATGCCACATAGAGCTGGGTAAGTTTAATTTAATTATATTTCGATTTTGCTAACATGTTTAAGATATTTAGGTTGTAGCCAATTGACTTCTAACATCTTTGTTTGAAAGTTGATGTTAAAATTTTGTTTTTATAATTACCTGTTGAACTTATTTTATCTTTTTTGGTTGAGATTTTTTTATTTTGACTTTCATTTTAAGAGCTTATCTTCATGGCTTGTTAGATCAATTGTTTTGTGGAAAAATATTGGGTTTCAAAGCAACAAAACTAATTAGACTAAAACAACATATGGAGGGCTTTCTCATAGCTATGTGCTCTACTGGTACTTCTCACAGTTTTATCTATGCATATGTTCTGAAGTCCAATGAAACTATTTCTGTTACACATATATTTGAAGTGTTAACTGTGATTATGTTATTGTTCATGATAGGAATTCTGGAAATATCCTTTTGGTCATAGTCCTTGCAATATGCATCTAGGGTGGTATCCCTTTTGGAGAACAATTGTCTGTAAGTCCAAGGCACTATCTTATTCGTCCTTCTTCAAAGGTATATCATCCTTTTAATTTATTTTATACATATAGATTTTTTTTTGTTAGTTTTTCAAAAATGGAATACACAAGAGAAGACTTCGGGTGAGGAAATTGAATCTATGGTCGTAGACTTGATGGAGCGTTGGATTAAGGAGGTGTTTGGGGTCCGGACATGAACTCCGTAAAGGTATCTCAAGGTTAGCTCAAATTCCACCATTTAATGTTCATTTATATTTAAAGGGATAACAAAAAAATTGCTTTTAGTATAAAGATATGTATTGATACACAATGATCTTTCTAGTTTTAAAGTCTTTTCTTACAGTTCCTAATGTATATAATATATATTTCCATATCCATAATTGTTATTTAATGTCTTCATTTGGTAACCGCAGGAACTAGTGAGATTGTTTTTGCACATGAAAAGCAGATAATTGTCAAAAGCCATCAGTGAGGTACGCTAATATTAACCATGTGTAACACAGACCGTGCCCATGTATCAGTCTAGTCTCTTAATGACATGTTTTTGCAATGTAGTTCGTGCTGCTATACAGTTGAAAATTGATTTTCACTGGGCACTGTTTGGGTTAGTTTAAAGAACTTTTCTTCTCTACAATTCCGGTTGGAAGCATGGATTGAAGACGTTGGTTTGGGTTAAAAGTATGAAGACATTGGTCGGTTCAGGAAGTTATTGTATATCACTTTCATATTTAGAGTTATATGTATTGTTGTGTTACAGGAAAACTTTTGTAATAGTGTGTTACTTTGAAAACTTTGTATTTTATATTCTTGGGTTGTATTATATTCATTCTAATTAATTTTGTTTTTTATATATTTTATTTTAAATTTTAGACAATTTGTTAATCATGGGAATTTATATATATATATATTATTTACTCTAAACGCCAACAGATGCGTTTCTAGAACCCCATCTCTTGAATATATTAGGAATAGTTTTTTTTAATATATCAAAAGATGCGGTTCTAGAACCGCATCTCTAGAGAATATTATGGATAAGTAGTTTTTTGTTAATATTTCAAAAGATGCGGTTCTAGAACCGCATCTTTTGGAACCGCATCTCTTGGCATATAGCCAAAAGATGCCTTGCCATAAGATGCGGGTCTAAAACCGCATCTCATAGCCAATTTGACCGCATCTTTTGATCAAATCTGTACTAGTGCACCCTTCATATACATACAATACTACAATGTGACAGCAGTCCTGCTCTAGTCTTTTGATAAGTTGAGAACATTACACAATGTCATTTCAATGAGTAGTTGGTACATATAATACAAACAAACCCCAAAACACAATTAGAGTTTTCAATATGTTTAGATCGTCGTCATTGATATGATATCACTAATATATAATGATCCATCTCTACGTGCTTAAATCAATAGTTGATTAGTAATATGTGTCTAAATTTCATGCATTATATAGCAAACTAAAGTAGTTTGTTGGCATTTCTGCCTTGGGTACACGAAGAAAACACATAACACGCGAGCCTCTTTCATGTATAGGTAATATGTGAGACTGTTTCGCATTTTCATGTATCTAAATCATCGAATGTATGTTTGTTGATGATACACGGGTGCCCATTTACGTGTAACATGATCTTAAGCATACATTTATGATATCGAAGTTTGATACATGAGTGACAAAGCTAGATACATGAAAGTAGATAGATTCATGTACCACCTATAGGTATACACTATTTTTATGATATTATAATATTTATTTATCTTGTTGGACCACGTTAACCTATGAGTTGGTATTATTGTTTCTATAAGAAGTCCAAAAACTTATAAATCCAAAAGAGAAATTACCTACTTCAAATAAAGTCTATATTGATTTTCAATATTTTTCAATTAAGCAAGTCTAAACACCCCTTTATAAATCTAGGTTGTGAATTTTTTAACCCGAACCGAAGAAATGGCACGAAGATTCTAATCAAAGTGAGTTATGGACAAAACGCAAAAGGTCCTTATATATTGATACAGTTTTTAGACAATTTATCCACAATCACTTTAACCAACACACACAAACATCTCGAGGAATACGATGAGCGGACGACAAAATAAACGCCATACTCTTAGGCGTGGCGAATACTAATTACAAAGTTCGTGATCTTAAGCTACACTGAATGAAGAAGTGCTTCCCTCGACATATTTCCTTGCTCCTTTAAACCATCTTTTGTCACCCGCTTGCGCCTTGCAAATGTAAAGCTTTCCATCAGATACCGTGGCGCTGATCAACTGATGTTTGCCGCCCTCATCTCCGTCTGCTGTCCTTGTTAACACCGACAAAAAGTAGTACTTTTTCCCATCGACCTCTGGGGTTGAAACCTCCAATATGTTTGCAGTTGCAACCGCATCTTGCTCGAATCCTCCCTAAACATACATACATAGGAACAAAAAGTTTTAAAGAATTCGGTAAAACCTCCCTAAACTTTTTAGGGTGTACTTGTAGCGACAACTACCCATGGCATTATAGCCTAGTGGTATCTTGGGGGTGGGATAAGTCTTATGACCATTAGGTCATGGGTTCGATTCCCACAAAGGGGGTTTTCCCAGATTTATTGGGTTTCCTCCTGAATTGGTGTATAGGCATTATTGCCTAGTGGAGATGGATATGATCGGGTGGTTCTACTGGTGGCACGATGATACTCCAGTGGTCCGTCAGTGATCCAAATTTGCCGTTCAAAAAAAAAAAAAAAAAAAAACTTGTAGCGACAACCCAACACAAACGAAGACAAAGTTAATTAGTAATTACCTCGGAGGCGGTTTTCCCAAAGTAAGCTTGCTTGCCAAGCAAGTAATCAACCTAAAAAAACCACATAACAATGCAATACTCAGCATAATTTCTAAACAACAAATCTTAGAGCATTCACAATCGATTCTTTACTCAATTTCTATAGTTACACTAAAAAATACTACGTTTACTCTGTGTTTTTTAATTAAATAATATTTTTATATCTTTATCATTATCTTTTCTGTCTCCTCTACTCACAATTATAGAGAATGCACTCGCATAAATATGAAGGTTCAATTGTGAATGCTCTTATTCAGTTACCAAGTTTGTTTAGTACGTACTTTGGAGAGGAAATCTTCAGGTGCACCATAATCAGTGATCGATTTCTTATCGGTTGGTGTAACCATGACCGCAAGATTGCTAGTGGTATCAAAGTTGTCTTCATATCTTAACACCTGACCAGGGTACTCCACCTCCTTGCTAGGGTTCCACTTTGCCGGAATCGACAGCTTGAACCCCGGACCGGAGTACGTTGTGAACTCAGTCGACTTCTGCTTCCCGAACACATTCGCTTAATCAAATCACACAAAACCCATATTTCATTCATTCCATTCAATTTGTCAAATACTCGGACAGTGTTCGTTTCATGAAATGTAATCGAATTTGAATTTGAATTTGAATGTAAAATATGTAAAATGACATAATTATCTTGTATCGAGAAAGAAGGAGGTGAACGGGCAATTTAGATTCAATTCCAATAATCCAATTCACTCTTTTGTTGAAACGAGATCGTAAGGAATGGAATCTACATTCCAATTCCATTCAGAATCCATTATGTGAAACGAACACTACCTCAAATTCACGTATAGATTTAAAAAAGTTGGTTAGTTGTTACGTACCAGCTTCACCATAAGCAGCATCCGCCGGAGAAACCTTGGTGCCGACAGCAGCTGCTCCGATGAGAACAGTGAGTGCTAACCTGCGGGAGATTGACGCGTCGGTTGTTGTAACGTCTTCACGTTTTTGTGAGCTGCAGATGATAAGTTGGGTGGGTTTGATTGGTGGTTGAATGCGAGGTGATGATGATAATGATCTGGTCGGAGTTGAGAGAGCTTGGAAGCATGAGGTGGCGGCCATTGTGGTGGTGGTGGTGGAGTGAAGGGGTGATTGCAGAAATGAAAGTGAGGGTGGTGAGGAATGAATTAAGAGAAAAGGGTTGGTTAGAAATGGGATGAGGAAGATGAGATTGTTAGGGTTTTGGATAAGGGTTGCATGGCTGAATTTGGTGCCAACTGGACATGGATGATCTTCAACCTCACTACCGTTTTTAAAATAACTTATATTTTAAAAATTTGTGTTTTCATTTTTGTGGTATACAATTTTTTTCTTAAAAAAGAAAAAACTAAGTTGTCTAGCATATTTTAAAATATAAGCCTTAAACTTGTACTTTTACAATTATCAAATCCTCATACGCATATAACTTATTCTTAGGACATGGGGTATATTTCAGCGCTCCTTAACTACACGTAGGCGTCACATCACTCACTTGACATTCTTTCACTTCACCTCACATCAAGAAAACGGTTTAACCCCCATTAACACCCCTTAATTAATTAAAATACACATATATCACATATTGTGTGTGTGCAAATTTTCCAATGCTTCATTCTCTCTCTCTCTCTCTCTCCTAGTTAACATCTTAACACGTGATGCTTTTAATGTCCTTTAACACACTCTAGGAGCGGTATGACGTAGGGATGAGCAAATCCCGATCCCGTCCCGAAAATCCCGATCCCAAATTTCGCAAAAACTGGGTACCAATACCGATACCGAAATATGTCGGTACGGTACGGTGCGGTATGGTATCCGTACGGTAGCGGTATTTGAAGGTAAAATTTGGTATTTTACCGGTACCGTACCGAACCAATACCGATACTGATCCCGAAAATAACGATACCGAAAATGCCAAAAGGTGGATACCGTTTCCGCTACCGAAAAAATTCGGTATGGTATTTTCGGGACGGGATCGGTATTTGATACCAAATGATCATCCCTGGTATGACGAGTGTTAACGGATGTCAACTTTGATTAACACCTATAGGTGTTAAAGTATACCAGACGGCCTTTTTAACTTTAACGTGGAAAGATATGCACGTTAAATCAAAGTTTGACTAATCGATTTTACCTAGAAGTAACACGGTCGGTCCTAGGGCGAACCAAGCATCGAGCGTGTGATATCCTCACTCTAATTACTCTTTATCAACATATCAACTTCTTGCCTTGAGTATTTGGTCTTGCTTGTTTACTCGTCTATGGAATGTGCATGAAACGTCCTCTTTTATGTCTATTCTTTTGAATATAACGTAGGGGCATCATGGTATCCAAATCCAACAATGAACACACTGGTACGACAAAGATATCATTGCATAATTATCGCATACCCTTTGGAAAATGCCAACCACTCGTTTTACCGGGTCTTATACGCCTCATTGACCATACTCAATACTGACAAATCTTAAATTCATTCATTCCCACCTCTACCTCCGTCCCCCACAACAACAAAACATGTTCACCCCAACCGGAAAACCAAAGCTTCTCTTCCTTATTCTCATATATTTAACCAACACAATCGCCTCGGCTCAACCCGATTTCCGATCCTACGTCTGCGGAGACAGTGGCAACTACACCACAAACAGCACTTATGAAACAAACCTCAAAACCACACTCTCCACTCTCAACACCACCAACTCCGGCTTCGGCTTCTTCAACCTCTCCATCGGCCAAGGCAACAACCGAGTCCACTCCGCCGCACTTTGTCAAGGCGATATGGACCCGGATTTATGCCTGAGCTGTTTGCATGACTCCATCATTAAGTTGCCACAAGTCTGTCCTAAGAAAAAGGAAGCAGTAGGATACTACGGCAGGTGTATGTTAAAATACTCCAATGTTGAAGTAATTGGGAACACGTTAATGGAGGGTTCTGGGATTCTGGTGAACACACAAACCGCATCGGATACAGACCGGTTCGTTGGGGCTCTGGACCCGTTGATGAACATGCTGAAAGCCGCTGCGGCTGCTGGTGATTCGTTGCTGAAGTTTGCGACGGGGAACACGACAGGGTCGGATTTCGAGACCATTTATGGGCTTGTGCAGTGTACTCCGGATTTGTCGGAGACGCAGTGTACTGATTGTGTGGAGGATGCGTACAGTGAGTATTTGAGCAGTGGGTCTAGAGGGAAAGTTGGAGGGACGGTTTTTAAACCCGTGTGTAGATATAGTTATGACATTATACGGTTTTATAACGGGAGTACTATGGTCATCCCTGCACCCCCACCGCCGCCAATCTTGCAGGCGACTCCTCCCGTCTTAACAACGCAACCACCCCTACCAGGTATAAAGTGACTTATTAACTTATTTACTTTTTAAAAAGTTAAAAGGTGTTTGGCATTCTCACTGTATCTTAGGGGAAAAGTTAATAAGTCACTCAATTGTAATTGAGTAACTTATTGAATTTTTCATAAAGTTATAAGGAGTTTCCAAAGTCAATCCCAAACATTAAATAGGGGGAGTGGTCATTTAGGAATAACAATCATGGATGAGGTAACCTTAAAAGAACCTAAAAATATATTTTGGTTCATCTTGTTTTGCATAATACGGATATTACTAAATGTTAGTTTGTTTTTTACTCAACTAGTATTAAGCACCCTTGCGTTGCGGTGGGGGCGTAAAATCGGGTCAGATAGTATCAATGTCACACCATCGTCCGCGACCATCAACACTGCAGTTGCACTTTGTGACGAACCTGTCAAATGACGAAAAATTACACGACGTAAAAAATGTTGAACCACACATCAACGTTGCGTCGTGTTAACTCGTAAAATTTAGAATAAAGCATAAAACGAAACGTAAAACGTTGAACCGCACACGCACGTTGCGTCGTGTTAACTCGCAAAACTTAGACCGAAGCGTAAAACTAAAAATTTGCGAAAAATAAAAAGTATAGGGGACCAAAGTTGAAAGTAAAAAAGTTGTGAGACTAAATTGCAAAAGATTAAGAGTTTTGGGTTAAAAGTAAAAAATTCAATTATTTTTTAAAAAACTCCCCAAACAACAACAACAACAACAACAACAACAACAACCATACCCAGTAAATCCCACAAATAGCAAAGCTACTCGTAGGGTCTGGGGAGGGTGGGATGTAGACAGACCTTGCCTCTATCCCTAGGGATAGAGAGGCTGCTTCCAGAAGAGACCCTCAGCTCCAAAACAAACAACAAACCAACACATCAAGTCAAATAATATAGAAAAATAGAATATAGAAAAAATAGAACAAACCAACACATCAAGTCACCTATACCAAGAGAGAGATCCGAGTGACACAGTATAATGTACATCATGTATAATAGCATACAACATAATTCAGGCATATACACAAGAGGTCAATCACCGGTAAAGTCATTTAGAGAATAAGAAAAACATACGTCCCTAAAATACACCTAGGACCTTACTGCAATATCCTCTAGAAGTCCTTAACCCTAATCCTACGCCTCCACGAAGTCCTATCTTGGACCATGTCCTCAGAAAGATGTAACTCTAGTAAATCATGCCTAATCTGCTCTTCCCATGTCAGTTTGGGTCTGCCTCTTCCTCTCATCCCCTCCACAGTAAGGGTTTCCACTACTCTAACTGGTGCTGTCGTTTGTCTCCGCTTCACATGCCCAAACCATCTCAATCTCCCCTCCCTAATCTTATCCGTTATACTAGCCACTCCTAATCTCTCCCTAAAAACCTCATTTCTTATCCGATCCAATCTCGTGTGTCCACACATCCACCGCAGCATCCTCATCTCTGCTACCTCCATCTTGCGCGCTTGCGTCTTCTTGATAGCCCAACAGTCTGTTCCAAACATTACTACTTTATAGTATTTAAATTTGTATATTCATATTAACTGTGTGGTTTAATAAAAGAAACCAATTTTAATTACATATACGATAAGTATGTAAGTAACCCGTGTTGTCGCTCGAGCCCCAAATTTTCAAACGCCCCGAAAGGTTCTTATAAGATTATATATATATATATATATATGGTAGGGATATGGTAAAAAGTGTCTAAAATGTAAGAAGGGTAAGAAGTGTTTTAAACCATTGGATATTTGATCTAATGGTTGAGATTAATAGGGTATAAAAATGTAAATTGTGTTTTAATTAGAGGGACCTTATGTAAAATTGAAGGGCAATAGTGTCTTTTTAAATGTTTGAAATATGGTAACCGTAACCTACACAACCAAAAACTCCTACATTCACTCATTTTTCCTTAAATATAGGAATTAATGATTCACCTTAATTGTAGGAGGTCTTTGGTTGCATATTCTTCATACGTTATCATAAAGAGATCTATAATCAGATTCATGGCGTGGTGTTTTAAAACAACTGGATAAATTGACTATGATTCAAGTCATGGTGTTTTATCTGGAGACATTGTTCATGGCGTGGTGTTTTAAACATATATTATTCAAGTCATGGTGTTTTATCTGGAGACATTGTTCATGGCGTGGTGTTTTATCAATAAAAAAACATTCCCAGATTTTAAAACACCATGACTATGATTCAAGTCATGGTGTTTTATTTGGAGACATTGTTCATGGTGTGGTGTTTTAAACATCTATGATTCAAGTCATGGTGTTTTATCTGGAGACATTGTCCATGGCGTGGTGTTTTATCAATACAAAACATTCCCAGATTTTAAAACACTATGACTATGATTCAAGTCATGGTGTTTTATCTAACCGTCGTACACCATCACTCACATTAACCACCATCACCGTCGCCATCGCCGTCGTGAGTCACCATCTCCGACAACACGTGACCTTCAGTTCAGAATCTCCGACGAACCACATATTCCGGTTTCCTCCACCACTCATCGTACAGCCTTCATATTCTCCGTTCATCATCTTGAATCTTTATCGTCATCGGTGTATTGTCTCGGGAAAGAAAGTGTTTGGCGGCTGAAAGTTATTTAAGGTTTTGGTTCGGTGTGTGTGTGTAACAGAGAAGAAGAGGGTTGTCGGCTGAAACGTATATTAGGGTTTTGGTTTGATTTTTGTTTCGAACGAGGAAGAAGAGACACTTATCTTTTTGTTTTAATTAATTGATAATATATTAAGGGTAGGGAATGTACAATTACTAATATACCCTTTTGAATTAATTAAGATGAGGGACACTTGTCATTCCCAAATTATTTCTTACACTTCTTACAAAAGATGGACTTTGTACAGGATCCTCTACCTATATATATATATATATATATATATATATATATATGGATGTGTTAAAATGAGAACCACCTTAAGTTGTGAGAACCATGAGAACTAGGCCATCCAAAAGGTTTTTCTGAATATTTTTTTCTCAAAATTCATAAAAAAATACCATTTGTTTCAGCAAAAAAAAATAATTAAAAAAATGCCGCATACTCGCATTTACATGAGGCGTAAAAAAAATATTTATTTTCGTACAAAATTTACACCAGCGCGTAAAAAAAACTTGCATCAGTCAAAACTACCAACTCGACAAATTTTTTTTTACATATGTGTTTATAATATTTTCATCTACGTTTGTGTAAAAAATTTTTGGCGCAACTCGTGCGGGAAGAAAAAAGTTCTCACGGTTCTCACAACTCGTGGTGGTTCTCATTTGAACTGAGCCCTATATATATATTATAGGAAGAGGATTATTTATGAAAAAAAAAAACTTAATATGAGAAGAAAAAGAAAAAAAAACATAATGGTAAAACAATAAATAGTTTATCACTCCTTCCTTTAATTATTTTCTTTCGTTAATTAAGCAAAAACACTTTATCCTACACATTTTAAAATTTACTCTACACATATCGGAAATTATCATACATATATCCTACACATATTGAAATTCATTTTACACTTTATTCTATACATATGAAATTTATTCTACACTTTATCTTACATATTCGAAAATTGTCCATCATAAATCAGGTTGCCATGAAAAAAATATATTTTAAAAATGAATTACAAGTTTAATTGTTTAGCTAATTAAAGGAAATACAATAAAGAGTTAATTACATAGTTAGTCCCTATGGTTTGCACAAAATAACATACTTATGTACTAATAGTTTAAAATCACCTTCTAGGGTATTAACTTTTCATTTTTTAACGTTTGGAGATATTAACTTCTAGGGTATTAACATAGTTAGTCCATATAGTTTGCATAAAATAACATACTTAGGTACTAATAGAATGTGATTTTAAATCTACAAATAACGTTAATACCTCCAAACGTTACAAAATGAAAAGTTACTACCCTAGAATGTGATTTTAAACTATTAGTACCTAAGTATGTTATTTTGGGAAAACCACAGGGACTAACTATGTAATTAACTCTACAATAAATTAATTAAAATTATAAATTTACCTATATACTTGTACAATAACATTAAATACACATATGAAATAATTCTTACAAAATTTTTCTCGCTTGAACCCTCTACCTATTTTCTATGTCTGTTTGTTTCAAGTAAACTTGAGATTTTAGGAGTATGTTAACGATTTATTTATAGGTTTAAAGTACTTGCATATTATATATTTGCACCCATAAAATTTAGAGTAAATTGTCATTTCAGTCCCTGAGGTTTGTTCAAATTTGTCATTTTAGTTCAAATAGTTTTTTTCTCCTTTGAGTCTCTGACTTTTGCCTTTGGTTGTCATTTTAATCACATTGTCTAACTCCGTCCAAAAACCCTCATTTTTTACCGGGGATATTTTAGCAATTTTCAATTTAAATCTTTCAAATTGTGATTTTGATTCATTCTTTTTTATATTAAAAAATTAAAAAATATATCTAATTAGTGGGACCCACCCTTACCCTCCTCTTCTTCGTAAAACCCCGTTCTGTCTCTATATGTATATACATATATATATATACACATTCCCTCACTTTACATCTCCTACCCAACACCACCATAGACACTGGCCACCAATATGAGCAGTGCCTGATGATCCATCCCAACCAATATGAGCAAGATGTTTAACATCAGTTGGGTACCCACTCTCCATCTTACGTTCCTTCATAACTATAAAAAGGAATCTAAATACATCAAAATTATAAAATAGAAAGAACCCAAATTTCCACTTTGCAGATAGATACAACAAGAAGGGTACCAAAGATCTGTGAGATAAATTTGAAGCCTTTTTGAAAACCCCTTTGATTTTGGTGTCCCATGACTGAAAAAACTACAGGGGAAGCTTTAAAGCCCCTTGTGGAAACTGAACTAACAAGATGAAAAATGACAAAACCAAACGAATGCAGTCGTTTGCCTGTAATAAATCAATTCAAGCATTTTGTCTTGGTGTGCATTCTATAATTTCCAGTTACTTATGCCAATCGATGTCTGTGGATCAAACCACAAATAATTCACTTATGGGACCTTTAATCTCGAACAAAAATATGAACAATAACAGATTTTAATTTGCAAATATGGGACCTTTTAAATCAATAATCCGACGATAAATATAGATAATATTATCATTACATCATCTTCACCCTGCTCATGTCCATCTATTTCACCTTCTGTTACCCACCCAGAACTCCCAGGCTCACCTACGTTACCTACCCATTCACCACTACAACCACAGCCAAGCTCAGAATTTCAAACAATTTATAAACCGTACTATCTTTAAACAGACGTTATGGTTCATCATCTTCCCCAAAATCCCTTCTAGTCTTTTGATCCCAAAATTGAACTTGAATGCGTTATTGTTACAGAATAAAATGTTAGGGCTTTTGACTAGTGGGACATAAGGAACAAAAATAACGTGGAAAACTTACCTAGTCGAGCTTGGTTGATGAGATTCGAATGTTGATTGGAAAAAGACTTTTCCGACGAGTCTCGGTGCAAGAGAGAACAGAGAAATTGGTTGATATTTCGGGTTGGGGCTAGTTGAATGAGAGGAATGGAGTATGTATTTATATAGTAATCATAGTAGTGAATGGCGGTGGTTGTGGTAGTGCACGGTGGTGGCAGTGGTGGTGCATAGTGGTGGGGAAAGGTGGGCTGGTGATGGTGGATGAGAGAGATGCGAGAGAAGAGAGAGATAGAGAGTTGGGTTTTGATTATTTTTTTCTTAAAATAAATAATATTTGTATACATGTGTTTATATTTTTATGACTTTTATATTGTTATTTTTTTTATATATGAAATTAGTTTTGGATGAAAATGGCAACACAACAAAACATATATGTAATTTGACCAAAATACCCTTGAGTTAACTGACATTTTTAACAAAGTTAGAAGGTGTGATCAAAATGGCAAAAAAATGAAAAACTCAGGGACTCAGAGGAGAAAAAATAAACTTTTGAACTAAAGTGACAATTTTGGACAAACCTCAGGGACTAAAATGACAATTTACTCTAAAATTTATAATCAATTGTTTTAAGAATAAAGTTTATTTCACAAGTGATTTATGATCCATTATTATTTCATTGTTTGGACTTCCTTCATTCACATTTTTATCCATCAAGAACGTTTTATAAAACTTTTTGACTCCTGAATTTGAAATATTATTATTTCATTATTTAGACTTCTTTTAATATCGAACTATGAGTATATTTGAAAACGCTATTCTTTTTTTCAGGTAAAGGTTCTAATACGACCCAATATGTGATAATAGTAATTGCTATTGTGACCATTGGTGTCATAATAATTGTTTCAATTTATTTCCTCTTAAAAATGAGGAGGAAGAAGAAGCAAAATCCCGTACCACCCACAAATACTGAGGGTAAGATCTATGGTATGCATTATTAGTTAGTGATCAATAAAGTTATGCTATTGTAACTACTTTTAACACACTCTCTCTCCTTATCTCTCTCGCTCAGATGAAACCACAGAAATCAGTAACGCTGAATCTTTGAAATACAACTTTAATGTAGTGAGAGTAGCAACAAATAATTTCTCTAAAGAGAATAAGCTTGGACAAGGTGGATTTGGAGCAGTTTACAAGGTATAAACAAAATAATATTGCTAGTAGTTATGTGTTAAAATGAAAATCTTTATGTTACATGGTCTATGATATATCCTATATATCATATGGTATTTAGGGTACCCTTGGAGATGGACGTGAAATAGCAGTAAAAAGGCTAGCAAGAGATTCTGGACAAGGTGAAGTAGAATTCAAGAATGAGGTTTTGCTCCTTGCAAAGCTTCAACATCGTAATTTGGTTAGACTGCTTGGTTTCAGCTTAGAAGGAAGTGAACGACTTCTCATTTATGAGTTCTTGTCAAATGCAAGTCTTGATCAATTTATATTCGGTGAGTTCTTAAGAACTAGAACCTTTTGACACCACATTTTTGTCCCATTATACAAAATAAACTATGTATAAATGCAAGAATTACTAGTAATTTTGTGAACATCCTAACTATTTTTGTTTGGTTAAACATGGAAAGTGATACATATATATTTTTGAATCTATGGTGGTTGTAGATTCAACTAAACGTGCCCTTCTTGACTGGAAAAAACGATACAAGATTATTAAAGGCGTTGCAAAGGGACTTTTATACCTTCATGAAGACTCTCGTCTAATGATAATTCATCGTGATATGAAAGCTGGTAATGTTTTGTTAGATGCAGAAATGAACCCTAAAATTGCAGATTTTGGCATGGCAAGATTGTTTAATCCCGAAGAAACTCAAGGTGAAGCAAGTAGAATTGTTGGAACTTAGTAAGTATACATACATGTTTCCTTCTTTCAAATTAAAATATTCATAATCACTAGAAACTTAATTTGTTATCCAGTGTATATCCAATTTTACTATATATGCTAATAAAATAGCCATTGACATTTTTTAGACTTAATGAACTTGGCCATTATAAAATTTGTTAATAAAAGAAAACCACATCAATACTCCACAAACGGACTAATTTTGTGTAAACTTAGCTACTTTGTATCGATCAAGAAATTGGCGTAGAATTCTACTACTTTTGTGTCAATTATATTGACAACCAAAAATACATTAGAGCATGTCACAATTGACGCGAAAAATGACATAATATGTGTTATTGGCATAATCTTGAAACATGTGGCGTATTTAGATTAGATGCAATGACTTGTAATGTTTAAATTGATATATTCTACAAGCAGGGGAATGGTTATTTAGGTAATATGCTCAATCAAAATGGTTATTCATGTGATTTGCTTTGCTTTATTCCCTGTCCAATGAATGTGTTGACACTTTATTCATGATCAATTTCTCTTGTAGTGGTTATATGGCTCCAGAATATGCTATGCACGGGCAATTCTCGGTAAAATCAGATGTCTTTAGCTTTGGAGTGCTGGTGATGGAGATTGTAACAGGACAAAAGAACCAGTGTTTTCAGATTGGAGAGAGTACTGAATACCTTCTTGGATTTGTAAGTATCCACCCTAACACTATAACTAAAGTTTAGTAAACAAACTTAATCATATTATTTTGTTATGAAATTAGTATTCTCTAGGTTGTTTTCTTTTCATGTATTATGGTAACTAAATTTTGAAAATCTATTTTAGGCATGGAAAAGTTGGCGAAATGGGACAATAACAGATATAATAGATCCCACATTGAAGGCGAGATCAGGATCAATTAATGACATCATTAGAAGTATTCACATTGGGTTATTATGTGTTCAAGAAGATGTTAGTGATAGACCAACAATGTCATCAGTTGTTCTAATGCTTAATAGTCATTCTCTCTCACTTCCGGTACCATCAGAGCCTGCATTTTTGGGGAACAATTACACTTTTCACAGATATGTTTCTTCCTTAACGTCGAGCAATGATTCAGCAAACCGTAAAGTTTTAAAACCGACATCATCCCAGTGTTCAAAAAATGATGTTTCAATATCCGATATAGTTCCTAGATAAGTTTATAATACTTTTGATGTATTTGTAGTATCTTTAAATACTTCATCTAATACTACCACTGTATTAAAAAATTCAATAAGACAGTTTGTATGTAGGTATAATCTTGTATGTTTATATAAATTTGTAAAAGCAATTAAGTTAATTTGTAGTACACATCATTTCTATGCCATATGACATGGTGGTGTGTTTAGCCAACCTGATTGGAGAGTAGGTACTTAGGGTTTCGATAATTGAAATGTAGAAAGAACGAGTAAGAGTGAAGTTAGTTAGTATATTCCAGTTATATTATATGAGGAAATAACCGATTGATGAGAAGTTTAGGGATCAAAGTCTACGAGACAGATAGGTTGTATGTACATTCCAGCTATAAGCATAGATGTATCTAGACTATGTCAAGAGGTCAAATTTGACACGTAAGGTTGTACTTAGAATTTTGTTAGGTAATTTCAGGATTCAAATTACTCAATCCTATTAAGATAGTCAGTAGTTGTATACATAACAAGATCTGGGTCATAGTCAGGGGCGGACTTACTTGAGGAGCTGGGGGGGGGGGGGCACCCCTTAAAAAAATAAAACTAGTGTATTTTATAGGCTAAAATCCAGATCGCGCCACTTGAAATTTTGTAATTGCACCCCTTAAATTTTGAGATGAAAAATATGTGAAGCAAAAGCTAAAAAAAGAATAAATAAATGTTCACCGGAAAAAAATATTCGCAGAGGCGGGGGGAGCTCTGTAATTACAATTAGCTAAATAGAGAAGAGAAGGAAGACAATGGTTTTGGGTTGTCCTGCTTTTAAAAGGAACCACTAACCAAACATTTTATTATATATATATTTTTCTTTTCTTTTGTCAGAGAGGAGGAAAAGACATACTTTTTACTTTTCTTTTATCAAGAACAAGGAAAAGACAAAAGACTATTCACTATATCTTTTTACATTAAAATTAGGAGGTTTGTAGATCCCATAGGTTAATTATCTTATTGGCTATATTTTGATTCTTTTAAGTATCTCTATATTTTATTTATCGTACCCCTAGGGGCTTTATAGTGCCACGCATGCACCATGTAAGCGAGGGCTTTATCGTTAACTTGCACGGTGTGGTTTTAACCCCATTTAAAGCCCCCTATTAAACAAAATACAAAAAAAGTGCAAAAAATTGATTGGTTGAAAACAATGGACCCCACCTGCAGATGCCATTAGTACTCATTACTGTGCTAGCGGAGACTCAATGGCGTCCCCCTTTTGCTGCCCAGAGGGTGGCTTCAGGGCGCTATAGGGCGCTAATTTCGCTTATTTGGCCAGGGGCGGTATACCACACCCCCTGGCCTAACGTAATTTAGTAATTATGTGTGAGTTTTGACTTTTATTTTTATTATATTTGTTAGATTATTTTACTATCATAGTAGGTTTCCTGATTAACTTTGACCATCTATATATTCATTTGTCACAATTTATCATAAATATAATTTTTTTAAAGATATATTGGTAAAAATATACTCACCAAACTCTAGTGTTTCTTGCAACCATTAAATACCAGTGTCACTTTGAGAAAGTTAAGTATATAAATGAGATTGTTGATTGCCTTGATTAAATCAATAAATTATTATTTGTTTAGTAATCGAGAGGAGATGGCATTAAAAAAATTATTTGAGAGGTTATGAGGTGAAAATACATAACGAAAAGTCTTTGTTAACACGAAGGCAACTTTTTTTTTGTTGTGCTGTGTCAAGAAACGTTATTACAAGTGCTAAAATGAAGTTGTTTTCCAATAATTTCAAGATATGTTATCTTAAAAAATTTACGTACCAACTAATATATTGAATTGTATCATATACTTCTTTTTTATTATTTAGTAGTTAACGTCATGTGAGTTATAATTGAGTCCAATCACCAATGTGATTATGTGAAATCCGTATGAAATATTAAAACAGTGAGTAAATGTGTGATAGTTATTAACTTGAATGATAATCATGGTAAGACTTTACGCCCTGAATCCGAGCAATAGACAAAGAAATCTTAAAAAATTTACGCCCCCTTGAATTTGGTTATCTTGATGATTAAAAGTAAAAACCCACTTGTAGTAGTAATATGATGAAGTATAATGATCATGTAAGTACAAAAATAGGTGTAATGTTTTTTTTTTGGTAAAGGGTTACCCAGGTGATTTTATAAATGAATGAATAAAAGAACACGTAGTGTGGACATGCTTCACACTAGATCATAGTCGGGACACTCCCCTAGGTGTAATGTTGATGTATGAACTTGTATGTAATAGAGTATTGTTAGATAATTTGATGAAGGATGGAGAACTATGTGAATTTGATTGATTATGATAATCACCGTTATGAAATAGGAAGAATGTGCATAGACTACTTGTACATTATGCTTTGATTTAGGTATGCACACCAAGTGTTTGATGAAATGCTTATAATAGAGGTTTTTATGTGATTTCAATGATCTTATGTGATTATGATGCTAAACGGATAATGTCGAGAATGTGAGGAATTATTAACATGTTATGTTTAGAAAGGAATGAAATGAAAACATGGGATTAAAGCATGTTAATTGTGAAATTTTAGGTGTGAAAGAAGAAGGTCCAGGTAACAAGAAGGCACAAGGCGTTCAAGATCGAGGTACGCTACTTGTACGATTAAGGTTTTAATTATAGCATTGTTTATTGTTATATATTGTGGTAATCGTAATCCGTTAAAGAATGATCATGTAATAGACCCATTACGAATGGGTCGAACGAACTAGAATTGTCATGTAGAGAATGATCATGTAGAAGACCCATTACGAACGGGTCGAACGAACTAGAATTATTATGTAGAGAATAATCATGTAAAAGACACATTATGAACGGTCGAACGAACTACAATGTCATGTTAAATAATGATCATGCAATGGACCTATAGGAATAGGTCGAATAAACTAGAATGTTATGTCAAAAAATGACTATGTAATAGACCCAATACGAATAGGTCGAACGAACTAGAATGTTATGTTAAAGAATGAACTTGTAATAGACCCCTTACGAATGGGTCGAACAAACTAGAATGAGTATGTAAAAGAATGGTCATATGTTGACCCGTCATGAACGGGTCAAATGAACTAGAATGGGGATGTAAAAACAATGGCCGTATGATGATCCACTATGAACGGGTCAAACAAAATAATGATAGTATTAGTCTAAAATGGGAATAGGAATGAAAGTGATAAATAGTATGGTTATCATGTTTATTGGAAGTTAGTATGTTGTGTTGTATGAACTTGATAATAATTCTTATTGCTTGTGTTTTAGGTAAAGCTCCACTTTAGGTGTGTCCACGGCGCTTGGGATCGAACACATAAACACTACTCGCCCTCATTACGCTTCCGAACTAAATTATGCGAACTGGTCAAACATTTTGTGGTTATGTATTAAGGTGTAGACGCTAAACTTAAACCAAAACATGTGTCCTGTAACCTTTTGTGAATGTTGGAATGGTTTGTAACTAGTTGAATTAGCTAACTTAGTTTATGTAATCAAATTTTCTTAGTAATATGTAAAAGTTCAAATTTGATCGTAAATTTTTATTGTTTAAGTCTTGGTATTTGACCGACCGAAATATCGGTGTTTCACGATCGTCTAAGAGTTCGCACGCATCAATTCGCATAAGTCTAGATATAGTAGGTGGGTAGTGATTTGAAATGATCTACATAAACAGTTTAGTTGGAAGATTATGTGAATATCCAAACCGTGTAACACCCTGGAAATTACCGTTAATGAGATTCCAGGATCCGGCAGGTTTGACAGAGTTTTGGCCCTGAGATAACCGGTTCGGTGGAGTATTATTGAAAAGAAATGAGTAGAAGTAGAATCGACACTGAACAGGTTAATGTAAACTGGTTTCTATTCAATGATTTGAAGTTACATACCCACGAAACCAGTTGGACAACATTTCCCCTCTGGGAACCAAAGCTTGTCCAAATGAGAAGACCTCATCCCTATTTATAAGCATAGTCCATTCGCAAGGATCAACATGTGCGAAGGGACTTTATCACGAATGCACCATTAGGGACGGATCTACCCGTTCGTGCGGATCTACCTATGTAGATCCGTGCGGACCTGTTATGATGTCCATTCGTACGGATTGACTCCATCCGCACGAATGTACATTTACATTATAGAACCTTGTCCGTTTTCACTCTAATCTATACAATATTCAACACACGCTCTATCTAGCCTATTCGCACAGTGGTGGACATGCAAAATATGCACCAACAGATTCCCCCTTGGCCGTCACTGTCAAATCGTGTCTTTGAAAACTTAGAGCTGTGTTTTGAATATTCTGCAACTTCAATCAGGCATCTTGAAATCTTCAATAGATTCCCCCTTGATTGATGATTCGGGTTTGCATTATCTTCCTTATACGCAAATTCCCCCTGAAATGAATCTTTAGGCCTTTGTCTGCATAGTTCATGACCCCTCCTCTGATTTGCTAAACTGCAATCTTCACGAATAATCACCAACTTGAAACTAATCAATACAGCTTCTCTATTTCGGCTTTAACAACATCCGCGTTCGGTTTTTTGATTTACCATTTCAGCCCCATCGATCGCGCATTCCGCCTGCTTGATCTTTTAATGTTCAAAAACCCAACCAGCAATTGATAGAAACTTCGAATACTACACCAATAACCTTCAAGTTTACGAATACCCACGAAAATCTAAACTCCCGTTTTCCGTGATCACCTTTAAGCACCTTCCTGAATGATAGATCCGTATAAACGGTATTCTTATAATAACCCTCAAAATATTTTTCGACACCCCTAATATATTTTAAAGTACTCCAATATGTCCTAAAATACACTCCGTATACGTAAACGGGCCCCGAATACCTTTATTTTTATAAAAATTAATTAAAACCCAGAATTAATGGTCTCTCGCGGGGCGTGTAGCCCTTAGCTACCACCTACGCGGGCCGTGACAGCAAGGAGTCAGGGCGAGCCCCTGAGCCGCCACGTGTCATAACGCGTGTGGAGTCTACGAGTCGAGTCAGCCAAGCTAGGGCCTACCCTAGCTGGCCTCGCGGGCCGCGTAAGCCCTGGAGGAATGCTACGCGGGGCGCGGCGAAGTCCAGAATCAACCCTATAAATTGAGGGCAACGGCCTTCAGTTTCAGTCACTCACATTTTCTTTCTCCCTCGACTTTCTGCATAATTAAAGCTATTTCCGGGTATAATACCCCCCAAATTAACGAAGTTCTTCCCCGTTGTAAGTATTATAACCTCGGTTACGTATTAGATACACAGCCCGATTGATCCAGGGTTCCGTAATGGCTGTCGTGGTTCTGCCCGACGTACTCGGGGAGGGTATTACTAATGTTAATATTGGGTTATTATACTAACGCTTGTGAATTTGTGTAAATTATAGAAAATCACCAGGAAACCCTTAAAGAAAACCTAAGACAGCAACGTGAGTAATCTCCTTTTTGTAAACTGTTTTTTACGAAACCTTAAATATTTTACAATGTGATTAAGCAGTGATTGAGTCTTTGTAATTCTTCAATTACTGTCGGAGTACCGGTATATTGGGGTTTTGTATACAAAATGTGGAACACGTTACCATTGGACAAAGAGTTAGACAATGGGTAATATGACCCACCAGTCAAGATTGACAATACTGAATGAGTAATTGTGTAGATGTAAACATTGTAATCACTCTCACCAGTATTTTCCACTGACAAAATGTTTTTAAATGTGTTTCAGGTAACAAAATGTGAGAGCCAACTAGAAGCCAGCTGGACAGCACTGAAGGCTTGGAAAAGTGGCTATAAAAGTTACCTAAATAAAAGAAGATGTTTTATTCAATAAAATAAGAGATTATCTCTATAAATCAGTTTGTAATGAAAACTTGGGTTTTATCCCAATATGTTTAATATTATAAAAACGTGGTATTTACTCTGATAAATATTTCCTAACTACGGTCCTGATGAAATTTCCGCTGCCAAAAATGATAAACACTGATACCACCAAAACTGGTCTCGCAGCCGCCCGTTTCCGGGACAGATAGGGGACGGGGGTTGCGACAATTCTCCACAATCAGCAAAACTTCATCGGATAACACATCATCCGGTAACACATTCAGATCTCAGAAACGTTCATCCACGATCAGATTCACATTATTTCTCTTCAGTCACGAAGACAGATATATAGTCTTCTCCACTAGTTTTGGCAGCAACTTAACCAACAAACATCATCACTCCCCGGCGGTTAGTCCGAAACACAATTCATCTGCTCGAAGATTAACCATTCTGACACTTTAGACTATCACACGTCTGTGACATCTTATAAGTATCCACAATACAGATGCATCTCTGGATACTAATCCTGCTGATCGGCTTGACGAAGACCCGGGACTCAAACCCTAAGACGTCAATCTGACCCGGATCTGTAGAGTCTGAACTTCCTATGATCATGAATTCACAAATCCAGATCCTATGCATCTCCAGACAATTCTGAAGACGGAACCACCCGAATACTGTTGCATCGTCACGAATTTAAAAAATGCTGGAATTTCAATATGAAATTTTTATTCCCCCTCATTTTTGCAAATTCTGACGTCTTACCACCGAATCCCCCCCCCCTAAATTAGGCAATTCAGTCCTATCTATTCTCTAAAAACTTGACTATACCGAAAATATGACATTTTGGCCCACAAAAGTAAGTTTTTCATCAATGCGGATTTTACGTTAAGGCCCATTAGTAGTCAGATAACCCGGATGAATAAACATTCTGCACCAGTATCATGACTACCCCACTAATTTTATTACACCCTAATTCGTAACTGACTAAAGTCGCAGCGGAAAAACGTACCATAAAAATTCCTTTCGTTACAAACACCTTGACGCACTTAAATTCATTTTTAAGATTAATTCTTTCACAATAAATACGTTTATTATACTCATTTTCAATAAAAAGCCATAACCTAGCTTCGCTCAATTACGTACTCAACACTCCCGTACAATCTATCTTGTGACTCGATCCTCGATCTCCAATCCTTGGATATCCTCATGACTGGTACTACCTGCGTTCACCACATAAAATTCACAACATTAGTACGCATTATAAACATACAAGGTTTTCACGTTTACTTCTCGTTTCGTTAACTCTTTACATCCCAGCTTTTCCATCCTGTCATACCATCCGTGGTGAGACTTCTTTGCTATTCCTGCATTTCACTTATAACTCTAGGTACACGAATAAACAACGTAAATACTTAATCATACCGAAAGACTTACATATGTTGGTGCATTCATCTGTCGTCTTCGTCTTATGTCGAGTCTCGGGTTCGTTACACTGCTGAACAAGAGTGATGTCATCATATATGATGATGACATCATATATGTGACATCATCAAATGCATCATCAAGTGAAGACAAAACTAAATTCTAGATATAACAGTTTGAAAGTCAAATTTGAAATTGTTTAAAGGTAACCGTTTGAGGTTGATCGTTTGAATGTAATTGTTTCAAAGGGTTCCGTTTGAAGGGTTCCGTTTGAAATGATTATGTCATTTTCAAACGGAAGGGTCTTCCCTATAAATAGCCTTCAAACGAGTTCATTTGTAATGTTCTAGTTTCCGACGCCGAGGTGCTGTCGAGGTGTCTCCAGTCTTGTAAACGTTCAGAGATTAATAAACGAGACAATTAATAGTGAATACAAGCTAAACGAAGACCGAATCAATGAATTCCGCCTCTGATTCGGTCTGAGCACTCTTCTGAGCGACTCGTTAGGTCGTTTCACGGTCTTACAACATACATACCTAAACTTCATACATATTATTTCCATATATACATAAGTACACACATGCATACATACCTACTTGCATACATACTCACACACATACATGCCAATCTACATGCATACTTACATATACACACATCTACATCATTAAATACGTATCTACATGTACACATACCAACATCATTACGTACACTCATGACATTATACATAATTACATACATACAACCCTACGTGCATCATACCAAACTCATACATGCCTACTCTCATACATACCATCATAAATCCGCTTATTCTTGCTCACATACTTATAAACATACCCACGTAGGTGCATACATGCTTTCATGCATTTCCACATACGTGTATAGAGATATACAAACATACATACATACCTATCTAGATGTGCGCTTACCCTAATGGTCATAAAACATAAGTTAAATTAGTCATACGCAACTTAAAACGCGTTTAAACGAGTTCCCACGCCAAAACGAGGCACGAAAACAATTTTCGGAGAAACATGACCCGTCGCGTCGCGCGACGCCCTCAAATCGACAGAATGTTGTTGTTGCTGTGCTGCAGATTCCCAGCACGTTCGGATTTTACGGAAACGAGCATAACTTCCTCGTTTTTGGTCCTTTTTACCCGATTCTTTTTCCTACGTGACCGTAATTTAATTCTCCATCACATGGGGTGAAAATCCAATATTTGGACTACCGAAAATTATAACTTTTAAGCCTTCGGCTTATTACCCTTTTTCCATATTTTGACCCGTTCATGCATTTACCCACATAACTTGTTTGTTTGACCTTAACTTCATATGAATTGATAATTTCAAGGTCATTTGTCATAAAAGATTCATTCCCGAATACCTTACATCTTATTCCACCCGTTTGCGCTCAAAAGCTTAATTTTTGACCCGTTAAGGGTAATTGCGCATTAAAACGTTTCTGACTTACAAAACCCTACTCCTCACTTTCATACTTGACCAAAACATTACACTAATCGAATAGCTTGTTTCTAAACTACTTTTTAAGATCGTTTGCCCAAAATACCCATCAAGGGCATTTTGGTCAACTTTAATCCCATCCTTTACGACGAAAGACTACAACACATATTTGACCTCAACCATCATGTTTAGTTAATTAAAACACCATATTACTTAATCGAACTAAGAAGTGATTACAGAAATCACTTACCTTATGCGTCCGCGCTCGTATCCGATCCTTGCCCCTTCTTGACCCGTTAACGCCTCATGCTTGAGCCCGTCTCGACATGGTCCCTACACTTCCATGTCATCGAAACCACATTCTTGTTAGCATACCCATTTGTACATGTTAACAATCATACCAATCGCATAATCCACACTTAACTTCCCTTAGTCATTTCTAACAAGCATACTACATAAAAATCAACTTCATATCCTTTCCAACTCATGTAATTCATCATGTAATCACAAATAACGCATATTAACATAACATGTACCAAACGACTTCCTATAATCCTACCTTTACGACAACGAGTCAAATCATGTTTCTTATACTTGTTGACTTTCAAAAGTCAACTATTAACCATATGTAACCATCGACTTATCAACATATACCCGTAACATCATAATCGACTATACAGACGACACTATATGCATTTTATCATACACTTGATGTACGTACTACCTTTTAAGCATAACGTACAACTTAGACATGCATAAATCTTCTAAACTCATACATAACCCATCAAAACCTACTACTAACCATCATGGATCATTCCCAAATAAACATCAAACATATCATCATCATTTTTCTCCTAATTCATCTAACAAGAATTCATCATACCCACATAATACATCAATCTTTCAACAAGGCTCGGACATGGAAGATGATTCTAGTCATCATCTTCACCCTAACTAACGGGTTTCACCTCTAATCATCAAATTAACACAAACCATACGTAACCCGTGTTCTATATGATGATTCTAACCCTTATACATGATCAATTTCATACTAACTCACAGATTTGAACATAACCCATTTCACACATGATCACCAATCTTAGATTTAAAACATACCTTATGATCCCCTCGTGAAGGTGATCATTAATCCGTGTTTCTTCTTGAATTTAAGCCTCGATTCACCCTTCAATTTGGTGATTTTAAGTGAGTTAGGGTTTGGAGCTCTTGAGAGCTCCTGAAGCTTCACGAACACACACGTATGTGTGTTTGTGTGTGTGTGTTGACCTTTTAATTAGTAAAATGAACTTTCATTTGTTCCACTTTAGCCCCTCGGGTTTGCCTTTAAAACATAACTAACACTACCTTCATCATTTAATACTTTTGACCATACCCTTAACTAGGTTAAATAGCCTAGTTATTTATTTCATGACGTGTCATATAGGAACACACGACAAATATTAACATTCAAATTTTTGGGGCGTTACAAATTTCCACAATCTGTGATCGCATCATCAAATCTGTTCGCTGAAGCCCCAGATGGTGTCTCCGAACAACCCATCTTGGTCGTTAAAAACTCGAAATAAAATTTCAATCACCAAATTTTTTCTGGAGACTCATCTCGTCATTGCGATAAAAAAATGCCTTTTTTTAGGCATTTGCTCATTCGTGCGAATGGAGTAGGTCCATCCATGCGAATGAGCTGATTTTGGAACGAATTGACATTTATAACGATTGCCCGATTCGTGCGAATCTGGACTGCCGGTTCGTGCGAACCTGCACATCCGTCCCAAAGAAGCTGATTTCTCAAGAACATTCCCAATCACATTTTCGATCCAGAATCTTTATTTATGTGAATTTCATGATGAAACTTCACAGGATTGTGCGAAAATCAATCACGAATCTAATGATATATTTAATTTCAAATTCCATCTATGAATTGACCTTCAATTTGATGTTTATTCGAAGTTTTACGTCAAAACTCCCTATAAATCCAAAATTTATGAGCATAGGTGATTCAATCAACTGTTAGATCGACTGAATCGGTACCGTAGCTCTGATACCAATTGAGTTTCCAGGATCCAGCAGGTTTGACAGAGTTTTGGCCCCGAGATAACCGGTTCGGTGGAATATTATTGAAAAGAAAGGAGTAGAAGTAGAATTGACACTGAACAGGTTAATTTAACCTGGTTTCTATTCAATGATTTAAAGTTACGTACCCGCGAAACCAGTTGGATAGCATTTCCCCTCTGGGAACCAAAGCTTGTCTAAATGAGAAGACCTCATCCCTATTTATATTCGCAAGGATCAACATGTGCGAATGGACTTTATCACAAATGCACCATTAGGGACGGATCTACTCGTTTATGTGGATCTACCTATATAGATCCGTGCGGACCTGTCATGATGTCCATTCATACGGATTGACTTCATCCGCATGAATGTACATTTACAATACAAAACCTTGTCTGTTTTCACACTAATCTATACAATATTCAACACACGCTCTATCTAGCCTATTCGCACAGTGGCGACATACAAAATATGCACCAACAGTTAAACTATTTTGGATGGATGGTTTCAACGGGATTTAGTTAGTGGGACAACAAGAGGTCACTGGTGCGATGATTATGGTATAAGAGATCCAGGGACCCAGCTTTCATTCTTTAAAGTTTAATTGAGTAGGTTCAGAATTAAGGGGTTTATTTGAGAACGGGAGGGACCAAAGTGGAAATTAGTGATTCAAAACACTAATTAAACCGTAGGATCAATCATTCATGATCCCAAGGAGTTCATGACGTAAAAGAGAGAGCGGGAAGAGGAGAAAGCGATGAGGGTGTGATCGTGTTACTTCGGATCGTGTTTTGGGTATGCTTGCATTCGTTCTACATTTGATTATGAGTTTTAGAATGAATGGGTCATCAATTAAGGTCTATTTTAATGTTAGGGCCTCATTGTTTTCAGGTTTGAAGCCTTGGGAACAGGTGTCACACCCCGTCGAAATCAGAGTTGGCATGACCGGACTGGTATCTTCATTGCACAGCGGAAGCAAATAATGCTAAGACTTCTAAAAAGTGAACGCCCACTAAGCACTTGAATCCACAAGGTTCTCATATTCCAACCACGCCATAATTTGAAAAAGTAACCTGAGAAAGAACATGCGAAAAATCAACATAAAGTTGGCGAGTTCATAGTTTGTTTAGAAAAAGATTTGAAATAAATCTTTATGAATAACCGGTTTTAAAATATTGTTGAGAAAACGAAATAAAAATCATTTTCTTTGGCATGTTATATGAAGACTTTGTGTTTGTGAAACTTTGTTTGTGTAAAGCGTTATGTTTGTAAAACTTTGTATTTGAAAAGTTTTTTATTTGTAAAACTTGTGTAACTGTCAATGTCTGCGCATGACAATGACAAACATGCCCGCATGAGCCTGTATGTTGGACTATTCAGTCCTTAAGATGAAGGCCTTGGGATGCATGCAAGATTTTGGGTTGTATGTGGGACACATTGTCCCGTTGTTCGTGTGCAGGACCAACTAGTCCTCCTGTTTATATGTAGGACACCCCGTCCCATTGTAAGTAGGACCAACCCCGTCACTAGTGTCTGTAGCTCATGCATGTTTCATAAATGCTTATGCTTTTGTAAAAACCGGTATGTTTTGCATAAATTTTTTGTAAACCATTTGAGTTCATTAAATATCACAAACCATTTGCGTTAGTTAAAACTTGTTAGTAGAATGGTTTAGAAATATGTAATCTTTGTTCATCAAAAATCTTGTTTGTTTTTGCAAAACGTGCATCTCTAAAAATATATCATTTTTGTTCATCGAAAACCTTGTATATTTTCGCAAAATGTGCATGTCTTTCCACCCTGAAAACATTTATAAAAATGTAAAACCGTAAAAAGGTGGGGTTATGAACTCACCTTGATTTCCATGTTCAAAGCTAGCAAAATGTGCATCCATAATGTCGTTTCCAAACGTGACTCGCTAGCGTGTAATCTATAACATTCCTAACACGGAATAACTATAAGTTCCTAATAAAATGATGTAGCTAAACTACGTGTCATCGAGCTCTACCGAATCGCTAACCGAACGATTTGACGGTAAGTTGTTAACTTGAAAGAAATGAGTAAGTTATACTTGTTAAGTTTCGTTTAATGTCGGTGAAATTACTAAGTTTTGGAAGTACTTAGTTTTTAAGAGAATTAAAATATATAAATATTTATATAAAAATATATAAATATATCGATAGAATCGCGTTAGTCGTCTCGAGAAGTCATACGTGTATGTAACGAATATTTATATGAAATTATAATATTATAAACTCGTATAATGTATCACATCTCGTAGATGTTCGTCAAAATATATGTATATGCCGTGTAGGCGTTTTGAAATAAATATAAAAAGTTATATTTATTTTATAATTTTTTTCAAATTGTGAACGTTTATAAATATAAACATAAAAGAATTACTTTTTTAAAATAAATTCCGTGTTTTTGACGTTTGAAACAAGTATAATAGTTATATTTATTTTGTAAAAAGAATCCGAATTGTTTAGTGTTTGAAATAAATATATAAACTTGAAATAAATATGTAAACTATATTTATTTTTATGAAAGAATCAGAGTTGTTTGATGTTTGAAATAAATAATTAATTATACTTGTTTTATAAAAAGTTTCGCGTTCGGCTTTCAAATAAAACACGTTCTTTGAAATGTTAACGGCGTTTCCGTAAGTTATAAAGTGTTGTCGTAAATAAATATACATTTGTATTTGTTTTATAAAAGATAAGTAAAATCCGATTGGTTTTGTTTTATAATAAAACGCGTTTTGTTTTACGGATTTTCTCGAAAAACGGGCAGAGTTTCCTCAGTTTTTGGACGCCCCCGACAACACAAGTTGTCGTTATTTTACTAAACTCAACAATCAATTTACATTATTCAAGTTTTATGAACAAGATAATAAACCAATCCACGAAAATTTTATATATATAATGGTTTCATTTATTTGTTCGGTTCGAGAGCTCGTTCTCACGTGAGTAATAATACTATAAAAACACGTAAATATTAAACGAGTCGTTAACTTTTACCAAGTCTTCGTGCTGTCTCGTTGACCTATGTTGATCGAGTTGACTGGGTTTGACCCGGTTTGACCGAGTTAACCGGGTTAGCTGAGTTGGACTGAGTCGAGACTCGAACCGCCATGAAGCTGCTGATTCTAACCGTCTTTGACTTGGGTTTGACCCGGTATTGACCTGAACCGTACACGAACAACAATCTGACCCTGGTTGACTAGATTTGACCCGCTCCCGAACCGTTGGCCAAGGTTGACTTTGTTGACTCGAACCCGAGACTTGAAACAACTCGTACCAAATATCACAATAACCACCTCCACCCCACTGCCGTTGTCTGAGACATCAACTCAGCCGTAGCGGCGGCGCTGCTACCCCTGCCGTCGTAGCTCACCCTACTGAACACCATCATTGTCAACTTCAACATCATCATCATCCTCCTACCATCACAACCAAAACGGCTGGAACAATCGTGGATCGTATCGGATCTATTAAAAGAAAAATAGAAGGAAGGAGTTAGGCTTACCGGAGACTCCACTGCTGCCAGAAATCCAACCCCACCGCCACTCAAACTGGTCATCGGGAACCTCCGCCGGCTCATCGCCGGCCTCCGTTGTCTCTCTCTCTCTCTCAAACAGTCTCTCTCTTCTTCGAAATCAGATGTGTGTGTGTGTAAGAGGGTGGAATGTGAAAAGATGTCAGGTATGTAACGCCCAAACACGTACTATCTTAAAAGAGACGCAGCGGAAATATGAGCCTTAAAATTTCTTTTCTTGACAATCATACAACTCATTAATAAGCCATTCGAATCGACTTGATTTAAATCTTTTACATTATTCATACCAAATCAATAAAATTATATTACAAATGGTTTCCAACATGTGATCACATCCCCGTACAATCCTTGATCTTAACTCGACCCTCGATCACTAGTCCGTCATGAATATCCGACTAACCTGCGGTCACCCAACACGTTAATAATTGGTGACATCATATACATTAGTATAAAGACATAAAAATATACATAACCACTTAGAAATATGTCATTTTATACAACTCCGATATAATATTCTTTTGAGTTAATTCTTTACACCGAGCATCCAATCTTTGTAAGCCCAATACTTACATATCTGCATTCATGTTCCATTCTCAAGGCACACCATTAGTAACGTGACTATTCAAACATGTTAGAGCCATATATATAAGCATATATACAAGATCCTTTCTTTCATGCACAACAAATCCTACTTCATGGATAAGTACCTACACACGTATGTTCATACACATTTCATACCTACATACATACATGCATACATACTTGTGTACATACATACATACTTACATACATACATACTTACACACATACATACATACGTATATACATACAAGCTTTATTCCTTTGTGTACATTCAATCCCATTTAATACATATGTACATACTTTCATATATGTATACTCATTCATCTATTTACATACACCCGAAAACATACATGCAAACATAAACATGTCTATACGTACATGCTTACATACTTACATATAGTTATACAATGCATATAACGTAGTTAGATAGCCGTCACACAAGTTTGGAGATGAAGAATGCGAAAAATATGAAAGAACCAGCGATTGGCGCAAGAAGAAACCAATCTGGCGCAACCTTGTGCCAGTTCTAGCGCAATACAGAAGACATCAGTCAGGGGCGCAATCTTGTGCCGGGGGGCGCAACCTTGCGCCTGGTTCAGAGCTGCAACTTTCAGCTTAACAAATTTTTACAATTTTGGTCATAACTTTCTCATTTGTTGTCCGTTTTACGATCCGTTTCTTCTCACATGATCGTAATTTGGTCCTCTATCATATGGACTCATAATCTAACATACGGACTAAGGAAATTCTTAACTTGTATGCTTTCGACTTAATATTCATTTACGAATTATTCGACCCATTTATGTTTTTATCAAACAACTCATATGTTTATACTCAAAACTCACATGACGTTATAACTATAACACTTTTACATTATCCGGAGTTCCGTACATGGGGTTTATGAACCCCATTCCCGGTATGCGTTAAACTTATTCATCTCAATCAATTTTATGTAATTGAAATTTATTAGTACAATTTCCTTACACGAAATTGTTCCCATTAATCATGACTCAAAACCAAGTCTTTTGCCCATTAACTCGCGTCCCCATTTCTTGGTTAGCGCACTTATAAGAAATTCTACCCATTACCCAGTTATAGTATCGTCGTCATTAATTATGCAAATCATTCCGAAATGAAATAGACCCTCCTTTTGACCTGTTTGGTCTACTAGCGGAATCCTTCACTTCTATATAACCAAACCTTATTAGACTCCGATTATCATACTTAAAAAAACTAGCACATAACCTTGCTTAAATAAACTAAGAAGTGATTCCGGTAAATCACTTACTTAATACTATTTACTTGATATTATCATCAATAACACATTTCAACTTAGCTTCTAACAATTATCATACAATTAATCTCTTTTTCTACTAAAAAGGGAGTTCGGGAATTTACTTACCTCATGCGTCCGAGTTCATGCATAGCTTCTGTGTTTACCCTTGACCCGTTGCCCTTCCATGCTTGTGTCCATGTTGAGATGACTCCTATCCATACATGTCATCACGTTCATCACAACATGATTAGCATATATGAGCATACATGCATTCATTCATCTTATTTTCAAACCCTACTATACTTGACTTTCATTAGTCAATTATCACATAAATAAGACACATACTAAAAATCACCTCGTTCCAATTCCACGTAACTTAATTACCAACATACATGACACATAATCCGCTATTACATAACTCATATGTTCTCTCCTCATACAATTGTGCCCTAAGGCTCACCCATGACACTCCTACACTGTTGACTTTCAAAAGTCAAGTGTCTATCATACACACTTCCAAACTAACAAACATACATTCATATTGTTATGCTAGATCATATAATGATCACATATGCATTTTATTTCCCATGTGTTAAGACACTTACTAACGCATTCACCTAAATTTCATTCATGTGCCAAAAACAACTTCCAAATCAATATTATCACCGCATCATACAAGTAAAAACCGAAACTTCTACATGAATCATGTTCAAGGCACACTTCTCATGTAATCTCACTACCACATACAATCATCATCTCTTTCTATACATATACATTCTTTGTTTACATCAAATCTCATCCGATAATTTCACCTATGCATTTCATCAAACACCTGGTGTGCGTACCATCTACCAAGCCTAGTGTACAAGTATCTCAAGCACATGCATACCATTTCCTATCAAGGTCATCATATACAACATTTTTACATAATTTTCTTTCAAATTCAGTTTCATATAACATCAATCTACCATAATCATCTAACCATACCAAATCTATAACTAATTTAACACACATTTCATCAACATTTCCATGGCATTATTACATACAAGTGGGTTTACATATAAACATCAAGATAATATGAAATTCTAGCATAATTCCAGTTTCATAAGGTATTCAAACACATATTCATCCTAAATTTCATATATAATCACAACTTTCACAAACCCACTTCATCAAACTTTACTTAAACCACAAAATTTGACTTACTTGATGTTAGAAACGCTTACGGGATCAACATTCTTGGTTCATGCATTCAATTAGTCCTCAATTACCCTCTTAATTTGATGAATTTAGGTTGTTTAGGGTTTTGTTCTTCCACTGCCCTTTCTCTCGATCGCACACCCTCCACCAAACACTGACTAATTTTTGCCAAGTGTTTAATTTATAACATTTTTCATTTTAACCCCTCTATCTTTTAAAACATGGCATTTATTTCATTTTACATACTAACTTGGTTAACTTCATGTGCACATATGCTTTAAACTTTCCATAGTTTATAAAACTTAGAAAATGGTAAAAATTTATACTTACCATTTCTTATCATCTAAACATTAAAGTTTTAATATTATAATACGACGTACGGAATTTGGGGTGTTACAAGGTGAGTGTGGCCGGAGGTGATGCTGGAAAAATGGCTGGCAGCCATCTCCTTGTGGTTGCCGGATTGAAAAACGTGAGGGAGCGGGGCTATGGTGTGTGTGAGTGAAATTTGTTTTTGTGTGTGTATGTTATGAAGGTAAAGTTCTTGTTTTATTTGTGTGTGTTTGGAGAGAATGCAGAGATCAGAGAAATAGGGGGGGAGACATGGTTTGCGGCTGATTATAATGAAGGTATAAGGGTTTTTGCACCTTTTTATACTTAGGTTTCGGCTACAAACCCGTCTTCCCGTGTTTCAAGTGACCCGTCTGTGCCTACGAACCCGTCTTCACACCCGAGCATCATAAAAATGTCGTAGGATATAATATTAGGGTCAAAATGGTAAAGTAATGTCGGAAATCAATATTTAACGCGCTTGTTCGTCGATTACAGTAAAAATTGCGTAGAATGCGGTGTTGGTCGTTTTAATTCATTTTTCGATCCGGTTTCGAATGCGATTATTAAAATTCAATTACGAAGCTAAATATATCATAAAAAATTCGTATTCGTCGGCGTTGTTGGTATTTTGTTCGGTTTTAGTTTGTTATCGTTTAATGTTCAACACTTTTTCCGCAGATCGTCATAAGCGTACTGTAAAGTCGATTAGGCGTTCTTAGACACTCCAAGGGCCTAATTAAGTTAATTTGCGTCTTAAACTATACTTATAATCGTCCTAATGTTTGTTTTACGCGTAATTAAGAGCCGTAAATTACCGGTTGTCACATTCTCTCTCTGTTAATAAAATTTCGTCCACGAAATTTAGACTATGTTAACTCCTTGGAGTTATGTTATGCGTAGGTAGATACGAATAATACCAAAATGAATGACCATGAAATCGAATCAAGACTTATTCGAATTATGTGAATTCAAAGACATACTACAACAATAAGGACCCAACGGTTAAAAGGAATGTATTTCGAAATTTGATATCAAGGGAAGCGAGACGTACTGATATAGTCACCAGTGTGACTTGGTTAACAGGGGTCCAACAAAAGAGGAATTTTGACCAAAAGAATTCCAAACAAGCGTTCACAATATGCAAATGAACTTCTAGAATCAATAACATCCATTAAATGAAACTTGGAATCAACAAGCTCAAATGAAGTAGTTTTGCATGAAACACTCAATCGTGATTAGCACAAGTTGCAAGTTATACCAATCCCACAAGGTGTCGTAGTGATTGAGATAATTCAATAATAGCGGTGACCGACAAGTTCATCTTGTTTGGAATCAAATGGAAGCGCAATGAAGTAAATCTGAAAATTTGTTTCAAACAACATCATAGGATTTTTCAACAAAGAAATAATGTATTCGATCGAAGATGAAAAAACAATGAATATCGCAAACATTCGATCGATAATGAAATAATCGTTAGGTGGTACACTGGAATATAACATGAATTTGTGTACCATTATCTTAACACACGATTGTATTAAGACTGCTTTAATACGATAAATCAAAATGAATTTAAAATAAATCAATAAATAAATAATTAAATCCGTGCATGAGATTTGTAAACGAGATTAGCGCAAGCTTCAAGTTAGTGAAAGTGCCACCACAAGGTGGTCGTGACTAAGGAAACAATTCAAATAAGGTGAAGACTAAATAAGTCTACTAGGTCTGGAAACAAACGAAACTCTTGTTAAAAATTGATTTGAATATGATGTTCTAAATACATCATATGGTGCCTTGAATTGAATATGTGTAGTGGACAAATTCAAACAATTGAACTTGGTTTAGGCGTAATCCAACAACAACTACATATATTGACAGGGAAATTTCGGCATGGTCACAATGAAAAACCATGTACGTAACTTGAAAAGAAAGAAAAATCTCAAGAAAGTTTGTTGACTCGATAGCAAGGAGTCAACACTTACAAGAATGCGGATCATCCATATCACGAAGCAATAATTAGTTATAGTGAAATAATAATTGAAAATTTTGATGAAAACGATCATTTGAAGTGAAACCACATGCGTACAAACGATGCATGTGTGACATATGAATTTTTCAAGAAATGAAGCAAATGAGTGTGCGCTATAATGAAAGAAATTATCATGATACAATGACCATTAAGAGGAGTAGAGATGTGAAAATCTACTCACTAGATGCAAAAGTCGGAATTTCAATAGAAGAAATTTAAGGACTTTACCTGGGGTTTCATGTGATGACTGGTTGTTAAGTGACATTTCCATGGAATGTCGAACATAGCGTATTCTTCGTTAATGAGATAGGGGGAATGCAGAGACATGCTTCTTCTCATTGGTGTGATTCGTGTCGTTGCAGGATCGCGTGACAAGTTCTTGCATCCCGATCGGTAGTTCTCCTCCTGGCGGAAACTTGCATCGTCGTTGAGTCGCTCAATAGTGTCTTCTCAAAGGCCTTGCCTCGAAAGTCATATGTGATGTACTTCAACCTTCGTTGATGGATAGATTGAGTTTCGCGTAATTCTGCACGCCGGTACTTCATTTTGCGTAGGTTACCTGTTCGGTTCAATAAAATAGCACAGACGACATAATAATGGCGTTTGCCCGAGTTAATAGACGTGTTTCCTACGCGATAACCTTTAATGAACTTTGACATAAGTCTCTAAAGGTTCTAAATGCATGTTTCCTAAAGTCTCAAAGTGTTGTTTACTGTATGCAACTGTTTTGTGTACCGTGTATAAAACACAACATTAGTGTATGTTTTAAAAACAAAATTTTGACTCATTGTTTTCGGCAACAGTTGGAAACCATGTTCGACTCTTAGGCGTTTTGTATGTATTCAAAGTCTTAATTGTCTAAGTCCCCAGAGAAATGTGAGGTTAGAGCCTAGGTATCTCTACAGAAAACCCTATTTACTGTAACCTATAGCTCTGATACCAACCTGTCACACCCCGCCGAAATCAGAGTTGGCGTGACTGGACTGGTATCTTCATTGCACAGCGGAAGCAAATAATGCTAAGACTGGTAACCTGAGAAAGAACATGCGAAAAATCAACATAAAGTTGGCGAGTTCATAGTTTGTTTGGAAAAAGATTTGAAATAAATCTTTTTGAATAACCTGTTTTAAAATATTGTTTAGAAAACGAAATAAAAATCATTTTCTTTGGCATGTTATATGAAGACTTTGTGTTTGTGAAACTTTGTTTGTGTAAAGCGTTATATTGGTAAAAATTTGTATTTGAAAAGTTTTGTATTTGTAAAACTTGTGTAACTGTCAATGTCTACGCATAACAATGACAAACATGCCCGCATGAGCCTGTATGTTGGATTATTCAGTCCTTAAGATGAAGGCCTTGAGATGCATGCAAGATTTTGGGTTATATGTGGGACACACTGTCTCGTTGTTCGTGTGCAGGACCAACCAGTCCTCCTGTTTATATGTAGGACACCCCATCCCATTGTAACTGGGACCAACCCCGTCACTAGTGTCTGTCGCTCAAGGATGTTTCGTAAATGCTTATGCTAAAACTGATATGTTTTGCATAAGTTTTTCGTAAACCATTTGAATTCATTGAAAATCACAAACCATTTGCGTTAGTCAAAACTTGTTTGTAGAATGGTTTAGAAATATGTAATCTTTGTTCATCAAAAATCTTGTTAGTTTTTGAAAAACGAGCATGTCTAAAAATATATAATTTTTGTTCATCGAAAACCTTGAATATTTTTTATAACAACCCTAAAGAAAACCGACACCCTCGAAATATTTTTGACACCCTAATATATATTAAAAATGTCCCTATATGTCTCTAAATACACCCCGTATATGAAAGCCGAGCCCAAAATATTATTTAACATTAAAAAAAATAAGAACAAAAATAATTGGGTCGTCGCGAGGCGCGACAACCCTTCTCCTTAGTCGACGCGGGCCGCGACGAGGCTGGCCACCCGCCCTCCTCCGGAAGCCGCCACGTGGCAACACGTGGTGATGTGTGTAAAATGCAACATATAAATTACATCAAATAAGGCATAAAACTAACCCTTTTTAAGTACTAATATTGGAAAAAGAGTGTTTTTGTCTTCCTTTTGTATTTTCAGGATTAAATGAGCTCAAAAACGCAAAAGAAGCAAAAAGACAGCTAAATCCAACATAAATACAAGAAAATGAATATTAGTGGACTGCCCGACCCCTCAACGGCACCTTCCAAAGCAAAATAGAGAAATCAGAAGACTGAACACGCCCCGTGCTCAGCCAGCATGGGGCCGTGCCCAAGAAGCAGCAGAAAAGACAAACCTATAGAAGCTTCTATTGCCCACCACGGGCCGTGCTCAGCGGACACGGGGGCGTGTCGAAAGTACAGCAGGCGCATTTATTGTAATTGCGAATTACAATTAATGAGGAGAGAGATTGTCAGACGGACACGGGGCCGTGCCCAGCGGACACGGGGCCGTGCCCAGCTCTCTGTTCAACCTATAAATAGGAGTGCTTGGATTCATTTCATCTCATCCCTTGGCACACCACCTCTCTCACACTTCATCCACCACCCACCACCATCATCCACCACCATCATCCATTGTCCATCGTAGAGTGTGTGAGTCGTCTCGGGATCCAAGATTGATCGTAAGAGTTCTTGACAATCAAGGCCATGTTTGCCTAAGTCTCTTACATCACTTGGTGAAGACAAAGTGTCTAGTATAATACTTTTTATTTCTAATCTTTTGCACTTTTTATTTGGTTTTGTATTAATGACTTTAATAACTAGTTACTTATGTTGAAGGTGATCTTTCCTTATCGTTTGTCCGTGGTGTCTTGGCATTATTTTACTGTCTATATAAAATAAAGGATTTTCACCATTCATATCTCCACGGTCTATATGGAGATATGTTGGCTACCTGGTCGGGGGTTAAGGGAACGGTTTGGTAAAGGTCTTGCCATTGTTCAGCGTTTAGAGGTCCTGCAATGGACCTGGGTCAAATTTAGTAGGACCTCCTTCAATACTTCATGGTATTGGATGGCGGGGGTCCAAACTCTTTGATCCCCTCATAAGTTAACTACTATTAATACTATAACCCGGCTATTTAGGACTGTATCCCTGCTGACTCAGACTACTTAGCCGAGGGTAACGTCACCGCCAAAAGCGGGGCCTACCACAATACTGCATTAATAACTTAATTCATTATCTTCCAATAATCCACCCTTTTAGGATTGTATCCCTGCTGACTCAAACTACTGGGGTGAGGGTAACGTCACCTTCAAAAGAGGGGCCTACTACAATAACTAAGATAATCTCTTAATTGTGTGCAAAAGTGCGGAAATAATCAAAGGTTATACTAGATACGAGTCGGAACCAAGTGATTCATCTTGTCTATCTGTTTTTCTTTTATTTTTATTTTCAGCATTTTAGTTAGTTTTTAATTTTCTTAGTTTAAAACATTTTTTTAAACTTTTATTTTGGTTAGACGTTGAGGATAAACCGGTACTAAAAGCTCTTGTGTCCTTGGACGACCTCGGTATCTTACCAACGCTATGCTACACTCAACGATGGGTGCACTTGCCCATATGTGTGTTTAGTGTTAGTGAAATATCGTGTTTTATAAATTTAAAACTTGGCTAACATAAGTGTTAAAAAGGGCTTAAAATATACACCTAATATATATAACACTTCGCACGCATCAAGTTTTTGGCGCCGCTGCCGGGGACACAAGGATTTTAAGAAAGTTAGGAATCAACGGCCTAATCATTTTTTATTTTTCTTTTTTATTTTTTAGGATTTTTCTTAGTTTTTCAGCTTCTGCAGAGATTAGCACGGGCCGTGCCCGGTCAGACACGGGCCGTGCCCAGCATCATTACTGGCAGTTTTTATTTTCTGAGTTACAGAGAGCTGAACACGGGGCCGTGTCCAACTCCCAGTAACTGGGATACAGAAAACGATTACTGTACTTATGACCACGGGCCGTGTTCACTGAGCACGGGGCCGTGGTGAACATTCTGACCAGCATTCTTTTCTGTTTTTGTTGCAGGACTTGGAACCCAGGCGCCACATTTGAACCTCCTACGTAGTGCATGAGCTCCAGTTCTAGTAGAGACATAAAAGAACCCCTAGAAGAACCCGAGCGCTTTCTCAGAAAAAGACTAAAAGCTAAAAATCAAGAGAAAGCTTCGGGGGACCCACTTCCAATGGCGGACCAACGTACCCTCATGGATTACCTACGGCCTACCGTAGGCAATCTTGGCGCCGCTATCAATGCACCGAATGTCGAGGCCAACAACTTCGAACTTCGGCCACATTTGATACAAATGCTCCAAAACTCCGCAACCTTCCACGGGCTTGCGGACGAGGATCCCCGTCTACATATTACTAACTTCTTAGAAATATGTGATACCTTTCGGATCAATGGAGCATCAAATGACGCCATCCGCCTTCGAATGTTTCCATTTTCACTAAAAGACCGAGCTAAGGCTTGGCTTAACACCCTCCCAGTTGGATCGGTAAACACTTGGGATGAACTTGCCCAAAAGTTTTTATATAAGTATTTCCCTCCTGCTAAAACGGATAAATTAATGACTGAAATTAATACATACTCACAAGAGGATGGGGAATCCTTATATGAAACTTGGGAAAGGTTCAAGGAGCTTCTAAGAAAGTGTCCTCATCACGGTCTAGCGGTGTGGCAACAAGTATCCACTTTCTACAATGGGTTGTTGCCACACACAAGACAAACACTTGACTCAAGCTCCGGGGGACTCTTAGGTAATCGTCGCCCAAATGAAATATATAACCAAATTGAGGAAATTGCTCAAACCAATTTTCAATGGCACACTCCCCGAGGTAATAAATCTATTGCCCCGGGCGCCCATAAGGTTGATGAAAGCACCTCTTTACAAGCCCAAATCGAGGCCCTCTCTTCAAAAATCAAAAGGCTAGAAATGACAAAAACGGCCTCGGTTATGGCTTGTGAAGGGTGTGGTGGGTCACATGAAAATTGGAGTTGTATGAAAGAATTAGATGAACAAACTGAAACGGTAAACTACTTGGATAATAGACCTAGGCCGTCGGGTCCTCCAACGGGTACCTACAACCAAGGATGGCGTAACCACCCAAATCTTGGTTGGAGAGATCCCGGCAATAGTAGTAACCAACAAAACCAACGAACTAATTTTCAACAACCGCAAAATTTTTCTCAACAACAAGGTGGAAGAGAAAGGCTTGAAGATACTGTATCTCGCCTCATCTCTGACACTGAAAAGAAAAACTCGGATCGATTTCAACAGTTGGAATCGAATTTCAGAAATCAACAAGCTAGCATTCAAAACGTTGAAAAACAATTAAATCAACTAACTCAAAATTTCTCCGAGAGACCACAAGGCGCGTTACCTAGTAATAGCGAAACGAACCCGAAGGCACAAGTACATCTTATCACATTAAGAAATCGAACCGTGGGTCCCGAGGATGCTCCATTGGCTCCAAATGAAAGAAGCCATTCTAGCCAGCCTGTGACTCCTCCTGCGCCAGAAAAGGCTTCTACACCAAATCAAGAGCCCACCAAGACTCCTCCAATTCCGTACCCCGGTAGGTTGAATTGTCAAAAGACCGATGAGCAATTCGCAAAGTTCGAAAGTTTACTAAAACAATTGCATGTTAATATTCCTTTTATTGAGGTCCTAACCCAAATGCCTAAATATGCAAAATTCATGAGGGATTTCCTCACTCACAAAAGGAAAATTGAATCATTGCAATTAGTTAACTTAGGCGAAGAATGCTCAGCTTTAGTACTCAACAAACTTCCACAAAAGAAAATCGACCCCGGGAGCTTCACAATCCCTTGTTCGATTGGGAAGTCCCCCGTCCGAAATGCTTTAGCCGATCTTGGGGCTAGCATCAACCTCATGCCCACATCAATGTTCAAGCGACTCGGCCTAGGAACAACAAGCCCTACAAAGATGAGCATACAACTCGCCGACAGGTCCGTCAAATTCCCACAAGGTGTCACCGAAAATCTGCTAGTCAAAGTTGACAAATTCGTCTTTCCAACCGACTTTGTCATCCTAGACATGGAAGAAGACACCGAGGTCCCTCTCATCCTCAGGAGGCCATTCCTAGCCACCGCCCAAGCATTGGTGGATATGAATGACGGAACTCAAACATTGAAGTTTGGGGATGAGGAAGTGAAATTTGAATGTGGAAGGCAAGTAGAGGAAGAAGATCCGGTCAGCTACATGAAGGTCATAGACTCAAGCTTGGATGACGCTCTCCGACGGTGTAACATGGGATGCAACACATCCCACTTGGGTAACATATGACCAGGCTTTGGGTCTAGCCAAGGACCCTTATAAACGTGGCGCACCATGGAGGCATTCCACGGAACTATCCTTAGTTTAATTTAGATTAATTTTTATGTTTTCTAGTTAGTTTTAATTTTCAGGAATAAAACACACTCATGGTGGTAAAGGATGAAAAGGGGAACGAGAAAAATGAACCCATGCACAAAGAACAAGACAACCCGACAATTCTCTCCATTTCAGAAGGTTCAACACGGGCCGTGCCCAACCAACACGGCCCCGTGCTGAGCACCCTGCAGAAAACTCCCAGTTCAGGTAACTGGACACGGGCCGTGTTCACCCAACACGCCCCCGTGTCCAGGCTTCTGTTTCTCTTGTTTTAATTCTGTTACTGGCACTTGAACACGGGGCCGTGCCCGGACAACACGGGGCCGTGTTCAGTGCCCAGTAACACAAATTTTTGCTTTTTAAACACTATTTTACACATCTAATCAACCTAAAAATTTATTTTTGGGACACATTGAGGATAATGTGTAATTTAAGTGTGGGGGGGATGCTAAAACCTTGAATTTTGCAAGTCCTAAATACAAGCCTTACACAAAACTCTATTGGAACCGCTAATCACCCCAAATTTTTTTTCAAAAATTTCATTTTTTTACTTGTCTAGGTTTAACTTGGGAAATTCAAGTTCTCAAAAAGGTTATATTTTTACAAATTTACAACCGATAGCGTAGTGATAAAAAGAACCAACATAAGAAAATTATGAAAAGGCATAGCAAACTTATTTAAAATTTGATTATATATACTTGATCACATAAAAACCCATTCCCACAAAAGTGAGTTTTGAGCCTTTATTGAGCACACAATTACATATCATTTGACTAAATGCTCATTTTTCATTTCTTGTGTGAATAGCCGCTTGGTTCTTACGACTCTAGAACTTGCCATGACAATACATTCCCGGTCCTTATCAACTTAAACCCGAGTAAGTAAATGATAGAGGCATTAGGACTAACCTTTTTTTTTTCTACACCATTATTTTTCTTTTTCTTTTACCACCTACCCAAAAACCCCCCTAGTTAGCCCCTTTGAGCCTAAACCTTTTCGTTTCATCACCCAAACAAAAAAACCCTTTTACCCACCAAAACCTTTTTCATTTTTAACCCTTTATTTTAGTAACAAGTTCGGTTCTTCGTAAAAAAAAAAAATTGTGATAATGATGAAGCAAAAAGAAAATAAACAAACAAGTTAATCAAAAATAACTTAGTTTGAATAAAAGCTTCATCAAAATAAAAAGTTGCAAAAATACGAAAACCGACACTTGTTACGCTTTTAGCCCTTTTTCTACTAACCACTAACCCAACCACCTACCTTTAACCCTAGCCTAACCCTTAACCCACAAAGTCCTCTTGATATTTACAAAGGTATAAAAGTTAAAAAGGAGGAGGATTGATTTCTTGGCAAGCCTATGGTAGGAATAAGTTCCATGCCGCTCTCGAGTGATTCACTAAAAATACACCTTCGGCCGAGTGTGAGTGACTTCTCCCGTGAGGTATGTGAACTTGTATATAAATGGAATTTTAAAAAGGCATGTTATGCCCAAATAAGTAATTTCTTTTATGAAAAGTTCTAAATAAATCATTACAAATAGAATTGTAAATAAATAAAAATACAACCCAAAAAAGATCTTGGATATCCCGACACTCTACGACAAGCCCAAAACCTTCTCTTCTACCTATTCCATTTGGGAGTGTAAGCCACATATTAAAGAGTTTTGCTTGAGGACAAGCAAAAGTTCAAGTGTGGGGGTATTTGATGTGTGTAAAATGCAACATATAAATTACATCAAATAAGGCATAAAACTAACCCTTTTTAAGTACTAATATTGGAAAAAGAGTGTTTTTGTCTTCCTTTTGTATTTTCAGGATTAAATGAGCTCAAAAACGCAAAAGAAGCAAAAAGACAGCTAAATCCAACATAAATACAAGAAAAGGAATATTAGTGGACTGCCCGACCCCTCAACGGCACCTTCCAAAGCAAAATAGAGAAATCAGAAGACTGAACACGCCCCGTGCTCAGCCAGCACGGGGCCGTGCCCAAGAAGCAGCAGAAAAGACAAACCTATAGAAGCTTCTATTGCCCACCACGGGCCGTGCTCAGCGGACACGGGGGCGTGTCGAAAGTACAGCAGGCGCATTTATTGTAATTGCGAATTACAATTAATGAGGAGAGAGATTGTCAGACGGACACGGGGCCGTGCCCAGCGGACACGGGGCCGTGCCCAGCTCTCTGTTCAGCCTATAAATATGAGTGCTTGGATTCATTTCATCTCATCCCTTGGCACACCACCTCTCTCACACTTCATCCACCTACCACCACCATCACAACACCATCATCCACCACCATCATCCATTGTCCATCGTAGAGTGTGTGAGTCGTCTCGGGATCCAAGATTGATCGTAAGAGTTCTTGACAATCAAGGCCATGTTTGCCTAAGTCTCTTACATCACTTGGTGAAGACAAAGTGTCTAGTATAATACTTTTTATTTCTAATCTTTTGCACTTTTTATTTGGTTTTGTATTAATGACTTTAATAACTAGTTACTTATGTTGAAGGTGATCTTTCCTTATCGTTTGTCCGTGGTGTCTTGGCATTATTTTACTGTCTATATAAAATAAAGGATTTTCACCATTCATATCTCCACGGTCTATATGGAGATATGTTGGCTACCTGGTCGGGGGTTAAGGGAACGGTTTGGTAAAGGTCTTGCCATTGTTCAGCGTTTAGAGGTCCTGCAATGGACCTGGGTCAAATTTAGTAGGACCTCCTTCAATACTTCACGGTATTGGATGGCGGGGGTCCAAACTCTTTGATCCCCTCATAAGTTAACTACTATTAATACTATAACCCGGCTATTTAGGACTGTATCCCTGCTGACTCAGACTACTTAGCCGAGGGTAACGTCACCGCCAAAAGCGGGGCCTACCACAATACTGCATTAATAACTTAATTCATTATCTTCCAATAATCCACCCTTTTAGGATTGTATCCCTGCTGACTCAAACTACTGGGGTGAGGGTAACGTCACCTTCAAAAGAGGGGCCTACTACAATAACCAAGATAATCTCTTAATTATGTGCAAAAGTGCGGAAATAATCAAAGGTTATACTAGATACGAGTCGGAACCAAGTGATTCATCTTGTCTATCTGTTTTTCTTTTATTTTTATTTTCAGCATTTTAGTTAGTTTTTAATTTTCTTAGTTTAAAACATTTTTTTAAACTTTTATTTTGGTTAGACGTTGAGGATAAACCGGTACTAAAAGCTCTTGTGTCCTTGGACGACCTCGGTATCTTACCAACGCTATGCTACACTCAACGATGGGTGCACTTGCCCATATGTGTGTTTAGTGTTAGTGAAATATCGTGTTTTATAAATTTAAAACTTGGCTAACATAAGTGTTAAAAAGGGCTTAAAATATACACCTAATATATATAACACTTCGCACGCATCACGTGGCGAGGCTAGAGTGGTGACGACGCAAAGCTAGGCCCTACACACCCTAGTCGCGGGCTGCGAAGGCCCTTCCTGATTTCCGTCGCGGGGCGCGACGACAAGCCCGACTAGCCCTATAAAGTTGGAGCTTCGCAGTTCATTTTTGTCGCTCAATTCTTCGATCTTTTTCTCAAATTTTCATATAGTAGGCATTATACTCGGGCAAAATACCCCCCTAAATAACGAAGTTCTGCTCCGTTGTAAGTATCATAACCCCTGGATACGTATTAGATACTCTGCCCGATTGATCTAGGGTTCCGTAACGGCTGTCATGGTTCTGCCCGACGTAGTCGTTGGAATGCCGTCTCGGGGAGGGTATTACTAATGTTAAAATGAGTTATTATACTAACACGTGTGCATTTTTGTAATTTATAGATAATTCCCAGGGAACCCTTACTGAAAACCTAAGACAGCAATGTGAGTAATCTCCTTTTTACAAATTATTTTTACAAAACCTCACTAAATTAATTATATACTAAGCAGTTATTGAGTATTTGTAAGAATACAATTACCGTCGGTATGTTGGGGTTTTGTATACAAAATTAGTTACTGCCTTGCGAGGAGTAACTTTTCCACAGCCGGGTCTGACAACACCGTGGGTGGTAATTGGTATGACTTGGAAACAAATGTAATTGCGAGATCGCCCTCAATACTGTACAATGGATTTTATTTAAACTTGATTAAACTGAGATTCACTCACCAGTATTTCCCACTGACAAAATGTTTTTAAACGTGTTTCAGGTAACAAAATGTGAAAGCCAAATAGAAGCCAGCTGGACAGCACTGAAGGCTTGGAAAAGTGGCAATAAAGTTACCTAAAATAAAATAGATGTTTTTATTAAATAAAAATAGGATTTATTCCTATGAAAATGTGTGTACTGCAAACCTAGGTTTTATCCCATGTGTTTAATATTATGAAAATGTGGTATTTTACTCTGATCAAATATTTCCTAACTATGGTCCTGATGAAAATTCCGCTGCCAAATTAGACAATACCAGATACCACTGAAACTGGCCACGGTTGCCCGTTCCTGTATTTGTAATAGGGGGACGGGGGTTGCGACAGAAGGTGGTATCAGAGCTAAGCCACTGATTTAGCCACAGAAGTGTTCTGCTGACACCAAAATTCAAATTGTTAGGAAATAAATTACGGGAATACGTGCATAATTGTATTTTCTTGTTATGTGTTATTTGACTATTTGTTAGTTTACAGTATGAGCGACCAAGGACCATCTGACGCGTACCGTCAATTGTCTGGTTCGCCTACAAGCGAAGGTGCCTCTTCTCAGCCTGCCCTCTAAGGGTACTCTGCTGATACGGAAGAAGGAATATTCGTGTTTAAGACTCAGTCTGAAGAGCCATTCCCTCATAAAAAGAGAGGATGGTTCAGTCGAGGGGCACATGAGCGTAGGAAGCGTATGAAAAAGTTACAAGACCAAAGTGCACTAGCAGCAGCCAAAAGAGAAACCGATGCCTATGCCTAGGATATGATTAATAGGGGTATAGCCAACATCCACATCCTAGCAACCACTTAGCACCCCAACCACAACCACCAATTCCTGGCCAACCGATGGAGATAGAAAACCCTGAAAATCAAGTAGAAATGCATGATTTTAATCCAGAGGAAATACCTAGGGTACCAGCACCAAATCCCTTAGATCCAAATTTCGACCCATGGTGGGACGACAATAGGGACTACGTGCAGCGTTACCCGATACATGAAGACATACCGTTGCCGAACCTAGGAGCCTACCCAGGGTTAGATCCTCTAGATCCCTATTATGATAATGATGTATTCATTAGAGAGATTGTAACGACTCACACCAAAATTCCCTAAAACACTCCTAAATACACCCCAAATGCGAGAAACGGACCCGAAATACCTTCGTGCTTGGAGAAATCAAGAAAATCAAATTTTATTTGTTTGTCGCGGGCCGCGTAATAGTTAACCCAAGCTTACGCGGGGCGCGACAGCAAGGCAAATCTCTGGATAAGCTTCTGGACACGTGTTGTCCACGTGTCATGACCACGCCATGACTTAGCAACCCTCAAACCGCCCTACCATCTCTCGCGGGCCGCGAAGGATTTCCTTCATGCTTACACGGGCCGCGTAGAACTCAAAAATCAGCCTATAAATAGAGAACGATAGTTTCATTTCAATTCGCTCAATTCTTTTCTTTCCATTAGCGTCTATTATAGTAAAATAGTAGCTCGGTATTATACCCTAAATCCCGAAACTCTGCCCGTTATTAGGGTAATAACTCTAATCACTGGTACGATACTTTATCCGATCGATTGAAACCGATCCGATGGATGTTTTAGTGCTGTCAATATCTGGCTATACTTTGTCATTCATTGTGAGGGTGTTGATCTCGTGATTATCGTTAAAGTTGAATTGAGTTAATACACTAATACGAGTTCCGTTGTGTCTAGAAATTATAACCCATAACCAGGGAGCTGCTAAGTTAGAATACTTAGCGATTAAGTAAACTTAGTAGTTAAATAAACTTAGTCATTAAGTTAACTTACTGATTAAGTACACTTAACGGTTAAGAAAACTTAACAGTTAAGTAAGCTGAGTAAGTTAATTAATCTAAGTAATCGACTAAGTAAATTATAAGAGTTAAGATAGATTAATCAAACAACTAATCAGTTAAGTAGTAAAGCCAGTTAATTAATTAATCAATTAAGTCAGATTAATTAATTAGTTAAGTAAGATTAATTAAGCTAAGTAAGATTAATTAATTAGTTAAGTAAGATTAATTAAGCTAAGTGAGATTAATTAATCAGCTAAGTAAGTTAATTAGTTAAACAACTAAAATTAACAACAGGATATACATAAGGTAAATAATATCTAAATAGATATATATGAGGAAGGTGCTAGGAAGATGTAAGAAGATATATATGTGGGTAGGAAGCTTCCTAGAAAATGTATAGGTAACTTCCTAGAAAAGTATATAGGAAACTTCCTGGAAATTTCATATTTCCTACCTATAAATAGGAAGTTTAGGATTTCATTTTCTTTGCTCATTTCTTCTATTCTTCTCTCTATACGTTGGTGTTCTAACCAATAATCACCGACGCGATATTTTGTCCGATCGATTCGGGAACCAACTAACGAATGCCAAAGTGTTGTACTTTGTGAATTTCGTTAAACGGATGCCAAAGTGTTGTACTTTGTGAATTTCGTTAAACGAATGCCAAAGTGTTGTCTAAACAAGACTATACTTTGTGAATTTCGTTATGGTTCGGATCTCGTGACCATCGTTAGGTTTGATGTGGTTTTACACTAATACGTATTCCACTCTGTTAAACTAAATGTTTAACTACCCGAAACTCTACACCATACTCTTATAATCAAAATAGATGCTTAATCATCAGAAGGTTCAAAGCCATAAAGTATATGCTTAATTATCAGAAGGAGTAGAATCAAGAAGCTTGTTAAATCAATACTGCATGCTTATAATGTGAGTCATTCTCTTTTTATTAAAAATGTTTTACAATACTCCAACTATTTTTAAAGTTATAATTACAGGGATTAAGTCGTGGTTATCTTGAATCACTGGCTAGTGGGGTATTGTGCACATTACTAATTTCTCACGGTTAGGTTCATAAACCTAACAGTGATAATCATCACTACTTGGGTGAAAGGACTCAAAAGTGGTATGACCATCGTCACCAGGAGGTGACACGGCGCCAGATAAAAATAAGACAGTAGCCATTGTAATCGCTCTTATACTGTAATCTATAACAAAGTTATAATTACAGGGATTAAGTCGTGGTTATCTTAAATAAGATAATAGCCATTGTAATCGCTCTTATACTGTAAGCTATAACAAAGTTATAATTAAAGGGATTAAGTCGTGGTTATCTTAAATAAGATAATAGCCATTGTAATCGCTCTTATGCTGTAATCTATAACAAATGTGTTTTTGTAAAACCGAATGAACTCACCAGTATTTCCTGCTAACAAAATATTTTTAAAACACGTTTCAGGTAATTACAGTAGATGGGAATAAGAGTTGGATACGACACTGAAAGGCATAAAGAAGTGGCTCATGTTATTAATTAAATTAAATTAAGAATTATCGTTTTATGTAATCGGGTTTATCCCATATTAAAAGCTACCTTTATAAAACATGGGTTTATCCCCATCTGTTTAATAAATAAAATCCGGTGTTTCTAAACTCTGATATTTTTCCTAACTCACGGTCCTGATGAAATTTCCGCTGCAATGTCTTCAAATTAACCACCGGTACCACTTGGCTGCTCGCGGCTCCCGATTCCGTCCAGGGTGGGATCGAGGGTCGTGACAGAGATTCTAGAAAATCCTTACCCATACCAGGCCCTTATACCTCCATACCAGAATCCCGCACCCCAGATTCCGAACCCAGTCCTAGAACCTGCACCCCCAATGAGTGCAGACAATGTACAAGAACTTAGGACATTTGGTGAGGAAATTTTAGAAAGTAGTGAAAGAATGAGACAGGTGGGAGAGCGACTCGTCTGGAAGTACGACGAGCGCAATATGGATTTCTGGATGAATCCATATCCATGAATGTGATGGTGGAAACGGTAGTAATAATAATATTTATAATAAAATAATATAATATGTGTGTATGTGTATGAAAAAAAAAACTACGGATGCCTATTACTAGTAGTGTAACTTTAAATTTCAGTCGGTATTGTAATTTTAATTTCAGTACTGGTGTGTAATAGATGCATATTATATGAATAGAGTAAAGTCGCAATGATCGACGCTTTTGACCAAAATGCGTGTCATATGATTGGCTATATTAAATATTATTTTGTGACATTAATACGTGGTAGTTGTTTAAAATTCAGATGACCGATGAAGAAAATCAAGAAAATCTGAATAACGATAACCAGAGTAACATTAATTTGGTTAATGAGAATCCGAGCATCAATAACAATGGAAACCAAGTGGATAATAGTGCTATCCAACACATAGTGGCACAAGGAATCATAGATGCATTGTCATTTATTCTTCAAACTGTTAAGGATGCGGAAAATAAAAGTAAGCATAGCAGTAAGCGACCAACTGAACCAGAACACAGTGTAAACAATGGACCTGTACTTCAAGTGCCCATTCCCAAAAGAAGAAGAACCATGCCTTATGGTTGTTCTTACAAAGAATTCTGGTCCTGCAAACCAATAGAATTCTCGGGCAATGAAGGACCCATTGCAGCTCTACGCTGGATAGAAAAGACTGAGGCTGTTTTAAAAATAAGCAAGTGTGCTGAAGAAGACGAGATAATGTTTGCTTCTAATCTGTTTAAGAACTCAACCTTAGAATGGTGGAACACTATCCTCCAGTCAAGAGGAAGCGATAAGGTTTATAATATGGAATGGGAGGAATTTAAGAATATGGTAGAAAGGAAATTCTGCCCTCCCAATGAAAAGGAACAGATAGCGAATAAGTTTCTGAACCTAAGGATGACCGGGGTAGATAGTAAGGGTTATACTACCATATTCTTTGAATATGCTAGAATAGTACCAACCCTTGCATCACCTGAACCGGTATTAATCTCCCGTTACATCTGGGGATTAATTGGAGAGATTAGACATGTAGTCAAGGAAGCTAGACCCCAAACTATAGAAGAAGCTGTAGAACTAGCAAATACCTTGACTAATGAGTTAATCTGTACTAGAGAAGAAGACCAGAGGAGAAACCTAGCTCAAAGGCTTACCCAAGAATTTCGTTCTGGGAATTCTAACCGTAGGAATATAGGTTCTACCTCTGCACCATACTGCAAGGCCTGCAAGAAGAAGCATCTGGGAAAATGCTCCACTCACTGCAATTTCTGTAAGTTGCCAGGACACAAGGAAGAAGATTGCAGGAGGAAATCTAGTAATGGACTATGCTTCAACTGTGGAGAAAAAGGTCATATTAAGCCAAATTGTTCAAAATTGGCTCCAGCTACGAACAACAAGAACACTAAAAATGCTAGAGCATTTGTTCTGACAGCAGATGAAGCCAAAATGATTCCGGACGTGATAGCCGGTACGTTTTTAGTTAATAATGTTTTTGCTAAAGTATTATTTGACTCTGGTGCAAACCAAAGTTTTATTAATACTTCATTTTGCAAACTTCTTAATCAACCATTAACTAAACTCTCACAAGAATGTCTAGTCGAGACAGCGAATGGAGAAACGATTAGGATTTCTGAAATCTTGCATGGAGCAAGAATAGAGTTTTTAAATCAAAAGTTTATTGCAAACCTTTACCCAATGAATCTGGCAGGATTTGATGTCGTTTTAGGAATGGATTGGTTAATAGCCAATAAAGCCAGTATTTTATGTGAGAAAAAGTCAATCCAAGTAAATTCACCAAAAGGTGAAAAGATCATAATTAAAGGAGATAAACCATCTAGATCTACTAAATTCATCTATGTGATGAAAACTGCAAGTTATATAAGAAAAGGATCTATAGTGTATTTGATTTTCATAATCACTAACACTAAAAGAAAAGAACAAAAAGACATTCCAGTAGTATCTCAGTTTTCAGATGTATTTCCAGAAGAATTACCAGGACTACCACCAGACAGAGAAGTTGAATTCAGAATCCATCTACTGCCAGGAACAGCACCAATTGCCAAAGCACCTTACCGTTTGGCACCCGACGAAATGCAGGAACTGAAGAAACAGTTAGATGAATTGTTGGAAAAATGATTCATACAGCCAAGCTCATCACCATGGGGAGCGCCGATACTATTTGTCAAAAAGAAGGACGGATCAATGCGTATGTGCATTGACTACCGTGAATTGAACAAGGTCACAATTAAGAACCGGTACCCATTACCGAGAATCGATGATCTGTTCGACCAATTGCAAGGAGCTCGATTTTTCTCAAAAATCGATTTAAGGTCAGGATATCATCAATTAAAGGTACAGAAAAAGGACATTCCTAAAACCGCATTTAGAACAAGGTATGGTCATTATGAATTTACTGTCATGCCATTTGGTTTAACCAATGCCCCAGCCGCATTTATGGACATGATGAACCGAAATGTAAGCCATATTTGGATAAATTTATAATTGTTTTTATTGATGATATTCTCATCTATTCTAAAAGTAAGGAAGATCATGCAAAGCATTTGCACGCACTTTTAAGTCTATTAAGAAAGGAAAAACTTTATGCTAAATTTTCAAAGTGCGAGTTTTGGTTAGAGCAGGTACAGTTTCTCGGACACTTATTAATCATGAAGGAATTCATGTGGATCCAACAAAGATCGAAGCGATTACCAAATGGAAAACCCTTGAGTCACTAACCGAGGTTAGAAGTTTCTTAGGATTGGCTGGTTATTATAGAATGTTCATTCGAGATTTCTCTAGAATAGCCATTCCTTTAACTAAGTTAACTTGTAAATCCATTAAGTTTGAATGGGGACCAAAACAAGAAGAAGCATTTAGAATTCTTAAGCAAAGATTAACCCATGCACCCATACTAGCATTACCAGAAAGAACTGAAGACTTTGTAATCTATTGTAACGCTTCTAAATTAGGTTATGGATGTGTGTTGATGCAACACCAAAAGGTTATAGCTTATGCATCTAGACAACTTAAGAATCATGAAGAGAATTATTCAACCCATGATCTAGAATTAGGAGCTATAATTTTTGCCCTTAAAATTTGGAGACATTACCTTTATGGTAGTAAGTTTACCGTATTCACTGATCATAAAAGTTTAAGATATGTTTTTGGGCAAAAAGAATTGAATATGAGACAAAGACGCTGGATGGAGATGCTTAGTGATTATGATTGTGATATCCAGTATCATGAAGGAAAAGCAAATGTAGTGGCAGATGCTTTAAGCCGAAAGTATCACGAAATGCCAAAAAGGGTACATTCTCTTAAATTAAATCTACAAGTAAATTTAAATGGTCAAATTAGAAAAGCACAAGAATCAGTAATCAAGGATGATACTGAAAAATTAAAAGGTATGATTAAGGAATTAGAACAAGGAACTGATGGAATTTGGAGATTTCATAAAAAGAGAATGTGGATACCTAAATTAGGAAACCTGCGTCATCGTATATTAGAAGAAGCCCATAAGTCTAAGTATACGATGCATCCAGGAAGTGATAAGATGTACCAGGATTTAAGAAAGAATTTCTGGTGGATAGGAATGAAAAAGGACATAGCAACCTATGTTTCTAAATGTTTAACCTGTTCACAAGTTAAAGCTGGACATCAGAAACCCTCAGGATTGCTACAACAGATAGAAATGCCAGTGTGGAAATGGGAATTGATAACAATGGATTTTGTTACTAAATTACCCAAAACAAAGAAAGGTAATGATACAATCTGGGTGATTGTAGATAGACTAACTAAGTCAGCTCACTTCCTACCAATGAAAGAAACTTTCAGCATGGAACAGTTAGCTAAATTATATGTAAATAAAATAGTTTCGCTACATGAAATTCCTTTATCAATTGTTTCTGATAGGGATAGCCGTTTTACCTCTCATTTTTGGTCAAGTTTCCAAAAAGCAATAGGAACCAAGTTGAATCTAAGCACATCTTACCATCCTCAAATGGACGGACAAAGTGAAAGGACAATTCAGACAATGGAAGATATGCTTAGAGCTTGTGTAATTGATTTCAGAGGTAATTAGGACGCTCACTTACCTTTAATAGAATTTTCTTATAATAACAGTTATCACACAAGTATCAACGATGCACCATTCGAAGCACTTTATGGACGAAAGTGCCGAACCCCAGTCTGTTGGGCAGAAATTGGGGAAAAGCAACTATCTGGACCTGAGATAGTGCAAGAAACAACCGACAGGATTATTCAAGTCAAGGAACGACTGAAAGCAGCACGTGATCGACAGAAGAGCTATGCTGATAACCAACGTAAACCATTGGAATTTCACGTAGGAGATAAAGTATTGTTAAAAGTCTCTCCTTGGAAAGGAGTAGTAAGATTTATTAAACGAGGGAAGCTAAGTCCCAGGTATGTTGGACCTTTTGAAATTATTAGAAGAATAGGACCTGTAGCCTATCAGCTACAACTGCCAGAGGAAATGGCAGGAATACATGATGTATTTCATGTATCCAATCTCAAGAAATGCTTAGTTGATGAATCATTAGTGGTACCTCTTAAAGATATAGAGGTAAATGAACAACTCAAATTTGTAGAAAGGCCTCTACAGATTGAAGACAGGAAAGTCAAGAATCTCAAGCACAAGAGATTAGTTCTAGTCAAAGTGAAGTGGGACTCCAAAAGAGGACCTGAGTATACATGGGAGCTTGAATCAGAAATGCAAAAGAAATATCCACACTTGTTCCAGTAGATCTCGAGGACGAGCTCTAAAACAAGGTGGGGATGATATAACAACCCTAAAGAAAACTGACACCCTCGAAATATTTTTGACACCCTAATATATATTAAAAATGTCCATATATGTCTCTAAATACACCCTGTATATGAAAGCCGAGCCCAAAATATTATTTAACATTAAAAATAAAATAAAAACAAAAATAATTGGGTCGTCGCGGGGCGCGACGCCCCTTGTCCATAGTCGACGCGGGCCGCGACAAGGCTGGCCACCCGCCCTCCTCCGGAAGCTGCCACGTGGCAACACGTGGCGAGGCTAGAGTGGTGATGACGCAAAGCTAGGCCCTACACACCCTGGTCGCTGGCCGCGAAGGCCCCTCCTGATTTCCGTCGCGGGGCGCGACGACAAGCCCGACCAGCCCTATAAAGTTGGAGCTTCGCAGTTCATTTTCGTCGCTCAATTCTTCGATCTTTCTCTCAAATTTTCATATAGTAGGCATTATACTCGGGCAAAATACCCCCTAAATAACGAAGTTCTGCTCCGTTGTAAGTATCATAACCCCTGGATACGTATTAGATACTCTGCCCGATTGATCTAGGGTTCCGTAACGGCTGTCGTGGTTCTGCCCGACGTAGTCGTTGGAATGCCGTCTCAGGGAGGGTATTACTAATGTTAAAATGAGTTATTATACTAACACGTGTGCATTTTTGTAATTTATAGATAATTCCCAGGGAACCCTTACTGAAAACCTAAGACAGCAATGTGAGTAATCTCCTTTTTACAAATTGTTTTTACAAAACCTCACTAAATTAATTATATATTAAGCAGTTATTGAGTATTTGTAAGAATACAATTATCGTCGGTATGTTGGGGTTTTGTATACAATATTAGTTACTTCCTTGCGAGGAGTAACTTTTCCACAAGTCGGGTCTGACAATACCGCGGGTGGTAATTGGTATGACTTGGAAACAAATGTAATTGCGAGATCGCCCTCAACACTGTACAATGGATTTTATTTAAACTTGATTAAAATGGGATTCACTCACCAGTATTTCCCACTGACAACATGTTTTTAAACGTGTTTCAGGTAACAAAATGTGAAAGCCAAATAGAAGTCAGCTGGATAGCACTGAAGGCTTGGAAAAGTGGCAATAAAGTTACCTAAAATAAAATAGATGTTTTTATTAAATAAAAATAGGATTTATTCCTATGAAAATGTGTGTACTGCAAACTTGGGTTTTGTCCCATGTTTTTAATATTATGAAAATGTGGTATTTTACTCTGATCAAATATTTCCTAACTACGGTCCTGATGAAAATTCCGCTACCAAATTAGACAATACCAGATACCACTGAAACTGGCCACGGCCGCCCATTCCTGTATTTGTAATAGGGGGACGGGGGTTGCGACATTTTTGCAAAACGTGCATGTCTTTCCACCCTGAAAACATTTATAAAAATGTAAAACCGTAAAAAGGTGGGGTTATGAACTTACCTTGATCTCCTTGTGCAAAGCTATCTAAATGTGCATCCATAATGTCGTTTCTAAATGTGACTCACTAGCGTGTAATCTATAACATTCCTAATACAGAATAACTATAAGTTCCTAATAAATGATGTAGCTAAACTACGTGTCACCGAGTTCTACCGAATCGCTAACCAAACGATTTGACGGTAAGTTGTTAACTTGAAAGAAATGAGTAAGTTATACTTGTTAAGTTTCGTTTAATGTCGGTGAAATTACTAAGTTTTGGAAGTACGTTGTCGCAACCCCCGATCCCTTATCTGTCCCGGGAACGGGCGGACGCGAACTCAGAATTTTGGTGGTATCAGTTTGTTAATTTGGCAGCGGAAATTACATCAGGACCGTAGTTAGGAAATATTTATCAGAGTAAAACCACCATATTTGATATTAATAATCACATGGGTAAAACCCAAGTTTCTTATTACAACATGTTTATAGGGATAAACCCTATTTTATTGAATTTAAAACATCGTCTTTTAGGTAACTTTTATAGCCACATTTTTCCCAAGCCTTCAGTGCTCTCCAGCTGGCTTTTTACTAATTGGCTGTCACATTGTGTTACCTGAAATGCGTTTTAAAAACATTTATCAGTGGGAAATACTGGTGAGTGAATCCCAGTTTAATCAAGAAATATTTTACTAATTAACACAGTATTGAGAGCGATCACATTGTTTATTTCTACACAATTACTCATTCAGTACTGTCAATCCTGACTGGTGGGTCATATTACACATTGGCTAACTCGTCGTCCAATGGTAACGTGTTCCACATTTTGTATACAAAACCCCAACATACCGGCAGTAATTGAAGAACTACAAAGACTCAATCACCGCTTAATCACATTGTAAAACATTTAAGGTTTTGTAAAATATTACAAAAAGTTTAACAAAAATCGGATAAACTCACATTGCTATCTTAGACTTCGCGTAAGGGTTTCCTGGGATTAATCTATAATTTACACAAATGTACATAGGTTAGTATAATAACCCTTTGATTATATTAATGATACCCTCCCTGAGACGGTATTCCAACAACTACGTCGGGCAGAACCACGACAGTTATTACGGAACCCTAAATCAATCGGGCAGCGTATCTAATACGAAACTGGGGTTATAATACTTACAACGGAGCAGAACCTCACTAATTAGGGGGTATTAGACTCGAATATTATGCCTATAACTTCAGAAAGTCGAGATACAGAAAGAAAATGAACGATTTGAGTTGAAACCCGAAGCCTCCTTTATATAGTGCCTGATTTGGACTTTTACGTGGCCCGCGTAAATCTAGACAAGGGTCTACGCGGCCCGCGTCAAACCCAGTCAACTCGCTAGCTTGTCCGGGTCATCAGGTAGGCCCGCCAGGTGTTGGGCCACGTGGCGGCCCAGGGTCGCGCTAGATTTTAAGTTGTCGCGGCCCGTGTAGATGTTAACTAAGGTTTACGCGGCCCGCCTGAAATCAAAAATCAAGTTTTTACCTTTTACCTTTAAACCGCCCGCGTAAACTAAGGGCGAAGGTTGTTGCGGCCCACCTAAACTTATATTTTCTTGTTTTTTATTTATTTTAAATTTTATAACGTATTTTGGGCTCGGTTTTCACATACGGGGTGTAATTAAAGACATATTGGGATATTTTTAAAATATATTAGGGTGTCGGAAAATATTCGAGGGTGTCGGTTTTCTTGAGGATTGTTACATCCTCCCCACCTTGTTTTAGAGCTCGTCCTCGAGATCTACTAGAACAAGTGTGGATATTTCCTTTGTATTTCTGATTCAAGCTCCCATGTGTACTCAGGTCCTCTTTTGGAGTCCCACTTTACTTTGACCAGAACTAGTCTCTTGTGCTTGAGATTTTTGACTTTCTTGTCTTTAATCTGTAGAGGTCTTTCTACAAACTTGAGTTGTTCATTTACCTCAATATCCTTAAGAGGTACCATTAGCGATTCATCAGCTAAGCATTTCTTGGGATTTGATACATGAAATACATCATGTATTCCTGCCATTTCCTTTGGCAGTTGTAGCTGATAGGCTACAGGTCCTATTCTTCTAATAATTTCAAAAGGTCCAACATACCTGGGACTTAGCTTTCCCCGTTTGATGAATCTTACCACTCCTTTCCAAGGAGAGACCTTTAACAATACTTTATCTCCTACTTGAAATTCCAATGGTTTGCGTCGGTTGTCAGCATAGCTCTTTTATCGATCACGTGCTGTTTTCAGTCGTTCCTTGACTTGAATAATCTTTTCGGTTGTTTCCTACACTATCTCAGGTCCAGATAGTTGCTTTTTCCCAATTTCTGCCCAACAGACTGGGGTTCGGCACTTTCGTCCATAAAGTGCTTCAATTGGTGCAGCATTGATACTTGTGTGATAACTATTATTGTAAGAAAATTCTATTAAAGGTAAGTGATCATCCCAATTACCTCAAAAATCAATTACACAAGCTCTAAGCATGTCCGGCATTGTCTGAATTGTCCTTTCACTTTGTCCGTCCGTTTGAGGATGATAAGCTGTGCTTAGATTTAACTTGGTTCCCATGGCTTTTTGGAAACTTGACCAAAAATGAGAGGTAAAACGGCTATCCCTATCAGAAACAATTGATAAAGGTATTCCATGTAAAGAAACGATTTCATTTACATACAATTTAGCTAATTGTTCCATACTGAAAGTTTCCTTCATTGGTAGGAAATGAGCTGACTTGGTTAGCCTATCTACAATCACCCAGATTGTATCATTGCCTTTCTTTGTTTTGGGTAATTTAGTAACAAAATCCATTGTTATCAATTCCCATTTCCATACTGGCATTTCTAACTGTTGTAGCAAGCCTGAGGGTTTCTGGTGTTCAGCTTTGACTTGTGAACAGGTTAAACATTTAGAAACATAGGCTGTTATGTCCTTTTTCATTCCTATCCACCAGAAATTCTTTCTTAAATCTTGATACATCTTATTATTTCCTGGATGCATCGTATATTTAGACTTATGGGCTTCTTCTAATATATGATGACGTAGGTTTCCTAATTTAGGTATCCGTATTCTCTTCTTATGGAATCTCCAAATTCCATCTGTTCCTTGTTCTAATTACTTCAGCATTTCTTTTAATTTTTCAGTATCATCCTTGATTACTGATTCTTGTGCTTCTCTTATCTGATCATTTAAATCTACTTGTAGATTTAATTTAAGAGAACGTACCCTTTTTGGCTTTTCGTGATATTTTCGGCTTAAAGCATCTGCCACTACATTTGCTTTTCCTTCATAATACTGGATATCACAATCATAATCACTAAGCATCTTCATCCAGCATCTTTGTCTCATATTCAACTCATTTTGCTTGAAAACATACCTTAAACTCTTATGATCAGTGAATATGGTAAACTTACTACCGTACAGGTAATGTCTCCAAATTTTAAGGGCAAAAATTATAGCTCCTAATTCTAGATCATGAGTTGAATAATTCTCTTCATGATTCTTAAGTTGTCTAGACGCATATGCTATAACCTTTTGGCGTTGCATCAATACACATCCATAACCTATCTTAGAAGCGTCACAATAGACTACAAAGTCTTCAGTTCCTTCTGGTAACGCTAATATGGGTGCATGGGTTAATCTATGCTTAAGAATTCTAAAGGCTTCTTCTTGCTTCATTCCCCATTCAAACTTAATGGATTTACAGGTTAACTTAGTTAAAGGAATGGCTATTCTAGAAAAATCTTGAATAAATCTTCTATATAACCGGCCAATCCTAAGAAACTTCTAACCTCGATTGGTGACTTTGGGGTTTTCCATTTAGTAATCGCCTCGATCTTTGTTGGATCCACATGAATTCCTTCATGATTCACTAAGTGTCCAAGAAACTGTACCTGCTCTAACCAAAACTCGCACTTTGAAAACTTAGCATAAAGCTTTTCCTTTCTTAATTAAATTAAAAGTGCGTGCAAATGCTTTGCATGTTCCTCTTTACTCTTAGAGTAAATTAGAATATCATCTATAAAGACAATTATAAATTTATCCAAATATGGCTTACATATTCGGTTCATCATGTCCATAAATGCGGCTGGGGCATTGGTTAAACCAAATGGCATGACGGTAAATTCATAATGTCCATACCTTGTTCTAAATGCAGTCTTAGGAATGTCTTCTTCCTGTACCTTTAATTGATGATATCCTGACCTTAAATCAATTTTAGAGAAAAATCGAGCTCCTTGCAATTGATCGAACATATCATCGATTCTTGGTAATGGATACCGATTCTTAATTGCGACCTTGTTCAATTCACGGTAGTCAATGCACATACGCATTGATCCGTCCTTCTTTTTAACGAATAAAATCGGTGCTCCCCAGGGTGATGAGCTTGGCTGTATAAATCCTTTCTCCAACAATTCGTCTAATTGTTTCTTTAATTCTTGCATTTCTGCAGGTGCCAAACGGTAAGGTGCTTTGGCAATCGGTGCTGTTACTGGTATTAAATGGATTCTGAATTCAACTTCTCTATCTGGAGGTTGCCCTGACAATTCTTCTGGAAATACATCTGAAAACTGGGATACTACTGAAATAACCTTTAAATCCTTTCCTTTAGTGTTAGTGATTATAGAAATCAAATACACTAATAATCCTTTTCTTATGTAACTTGTTGTTTTCATCACAGAGATGAATTTAGTAGATTTGGGAGTTTTATATCCTTTAATCGTGATCTTTTCACCTTTTGGTGAATTTACTTGTATCGACTTTTGATCACATAAAATATTGGCTTTATTGGCTATTAACCAATCCATTCCTAAAACAACATCGAATCCTGCCAGATTCATGGGGTAAAGGTTTGCAATAAATTTCTGATTTAAAATTTCTATTCTTGCTCCCTGCAAGATTTCAGAAATCCTGACGGTTTCTCCATTAGCTGTCTCTACTAGACACTCTTGTGGAAGTTTAGTTAATGATTGCTTAAGTAATTTGCAAAATGAAGTATTAATAAAACTTTGGTTTGCACCAGAGTCAAATAATACTTTAGCAAAAATATCATTAACTAAAAACGTACCAGTGATCACATCCGGGATCATCTTTGCTTCTTCTGCCGTTAGAACAAATGCTCTAGCATTTTTGGTATTCTTGTTGTTCATAGCTGGAGCTAATTTCGGACAGTTGGGCTTGATATGACCTTGTTCTCCGCAATTATAGCATACCCTGTTATTAGCTTTCTTCTTGCAGTCTTCTTCCTTGTGTCCCGATATTTTGCAAAAGTTACAGTATATGGAGCATCTTCCTGAATGCTTCCTTTTGCAATTCTTACAGTAAGGTGTAGAGGTAGAACCTATATTTTTCCCACGATTAAAATTTCCAGAACGAAATTCTTGTGTGAGCTTCTGGGTTAGGTTCCTTCTTTGATCCTCTTCTCGGGTACGAACTAATTCATCTGTCAAGGTATTGGCTAGTTCTACAGCTTCTTCTATGGTTTGGGGTCTAGCTGCCTTGACTACGTGTCTTATCTCTCCAATTAATCCCCAAATATAACGGGAGATTAACACTGGTTCAGGTGAAGCAAGAGTTGGCACTATTCTAGCATATTCAAAGAATAATTTAGTGTACCCCTTACTATCCACACCAGTCATCCTAAGGTTTAAGAATTTGTTTGCTATCTGTTCCTTCTCATTGGGTGGGCAGAATTTCCTTTCTACCTTGTCCTTAAATTCCTCCCATTCCATATTGTAAGTTCTATCACTTCCTCTTGATTGGAGGACAGTGTTCCACCATTCTAGTGCTGAATTCTTAAACAGATTAGAAGCAAACATTATCTTATCTTCTTCAGCACACTTGCTTATTCTTAAGACTGCTTCAGTCTTCTCTATCCAGCGTAGGGTTGCAATGGCCCATTCGTTGCCCGAGAATTCCATTGGTTTACAAGACCATAATTCTTTATAAGAACAACCGTAAGACACGGTTCTTCTCCTTTTGGGAATGGGCATTTGAAGTACAGGTCCATTGTTCACACTATTTTCGGGTTCGGAAGGTCGCTTGCTATCATGTTTACTCTTGTTATCGGCTTCCCTAACCGTTTGAATAATATATGGCATTGCATCTATTATTCCTTGTGCGACTATGTGTTGGATAGCACTATTATCCACTTAATTTCCATTGTTATTAATGCTTGGATTCTCATTAACCAAGTTAATGTTACTCTGGTTATCATTATTCAGATTTCCTTGATTTACTTCGTCGGCCATCTGAATTTTAAACATTTACCAATCATTAATAGAATAATTAAATAGTTTAAGTAACAATCCACATAATACACATATTGGTCAAAAACGCCGTACATTGCGACTTTACTCTTTTCTATATAGTATGCATCAAATACACACTAAAACAGGAATTAAAAATTACAATACTATTATGCCTTGTTAACCACAAAGTGGTCTATACTACGATAGATTTATTATTATTACGAACTTCACTATCACCTTCATGGATATGGATTTCCCCCGAAATCCATCTGACGCTCATCGTATTTCCATACGAGTTGCTCTCCTACATACCTCATCCTTTCACCACTTTCTATGATTTCTTCTCCGAAATTTCGGAGTTCTTGCAAGTTCTCTGCACTCATTGGGGGTGCAGGTACTGGTATTGGCTCTGGGTACTGAGGTACTGGATTCTCCTAAGGGTATGGATTCTCCAAAATCTCCCTAATGTATTCATCGTTGTCATAATAGGGATCTAGAGGGTCCAAACCTGGATATGCTGCTAAGTTCGGCAAGGTTTCTTCGTTTAAGTGATAGCGTGGTACATAATCCCTAAGATCATCAAACCAGGGATCATAATTTGGATCTAAAGGATTAGGGGCTGGTATCCTAGGTATCTCCTCAGGGTTAAAATCATGCATTTCTACCTCCATCGGTTGAGTGGGAATCAAAGGTAAGGGTTGTGGGGCTACTAGTTGTTCCAGACTTGGGTCAGCAGTAGTTGTAGCTAGGATATGGAAATTGGCTAGGCTTCTATTAAGCATATCCTGTGTATGGGCATCTGACTCTCGCTTAACAGCTGCTAGAACTCTTCGTTGTTGCAACTTTCACATTATTTTCCTACGCGCAAATGCTTCCTTACTGAACCATCCTCTCTTTTTATGAGGGAATGGCTCTTCCGACTGAGCTTTAAAGGCAAACATCCCTTCTTCCTGATCAGCAGAATACCCAGAGAGGGTAGGCTGGGAAGAGGTACCTTCACTCCTAGGTGAATCAGACAACTGACGACACATGTCTGAGGGTCCTTGATCACTCATACTGTAAACTAACAAATAGTCAAATAACACAAAACACATAATCATATAAATTATTTCCTAACACAAATTTAAACTTTAAGTGTCAGCAGAACACTTCTTTGGCTTAGACCAGTGGCTAGGCTCTGATACCACCTCATGTCGCAACCCCCGATCCCTTATCTGTCCCGGGAACGGGCGGACGCGAACTTAGAATTTTGGTGGTATCAGTTTGTTAATTTGGCAGCGTAAATTACATCAGGACCGTAGTTAGGAAATATTTATCAGAGTAAAACCACCATATTTGATATTAATAATCACATGGGTAAAACCCAAGTTTCTTATTACAACATGTTTATAGGGATAAACCCTATTTTATTGAATTTAAAACATCGTCTTTTAGGTAACTTTTATAGCCACATTTTTTCCAAGCCTTCAGTGCTCTCCAGCTGGCTTTTTACTAATTGGATGTCACATTGTGTTACCTGAAACGCGTTTTAAAAACATTTGTCAGTGGGAAATACTGGTGAGTGAATCCCAGTTTAATCAAGAAATATTTTACTAATTAACACAGTATTGAGAGCGATCATATTGTTTATTTCTACACAATTACTCATTCAATACTGTCAATCCTGACTGGTGGGTCATATTACGCATTGGCTAACTCGTCGTTCAATGGTAACGTGTTCCACACTTTGTATACAAAACCCCAACATATCGGCAGTAATTGAAGAACTACAAAGACTCAATCACCGCTTAATCACATTGTAAAACATTTAAGGTTTTCTAAAATATTACAAAAAGTTTAACAAAAATCGGATAAACTCACATTGCTATCTTAGACTTCGCGTAAGGGTTTCCTGGGATTAATCTATAATTTACACAAATGTACATAGGTTAGTATAATAACCCTTTGATTATATTAATGATACCCTCCCTGAGACGGTATTCCAACAACTACGTCGGGCAGAACCACGACAGTTGTTACGGAACCCTAAATCAATCGGGCAGCGTATCTAATATGAAACTGGGGTTATAATACTTACAACGGAGCAGAACCTCGCTAATTAGGGGGTATTAGACTCGAATATTATGCCTATAACTTCATAAAGTCAAGATACAGAAAGAAAATGAACGATTTGAGTTGAAACCCGAAGCCTCCTTTATATAGTGCCTGATTTGGACTTTTACGCGGCCCGCGTAAATGTAGACAAGGGTCTACGCGGCCCGTGTCAAACCCAGTCAACTCGCTAGCTTGTCCGGGTCATCAGGTAGGCCCGCCAGGTGTTGGGCCACGTGGCGGCCCAGGGTCGCGCTAGATTTTAGGTTGTCGCGGCCCGCGTAGATGTTAACTAAGGTTTACGCGGCCCGCCTGAAATCAAAAATCAGGTTTTTACCTTTTACCTTTAAACCGCCCGCGTAAACTAAGGGCGAGGGTTTTCGCGGCCCACCTAAACTTATATTTTCTTGTTTTTTATTTATTTTAAATGTTATAACGTATTTTGGGCTCGGTTTTCACATACGGGGTGTAATTAAAGACATATTGGGATATTTTTAAAATATATTAGGGTGTCGGAAAATATTCGAGGGTGTCGGTTTTCTTGAGGATTGTTACATACGTAGTTTTCAAGAGATTTAAAATATATAAATATTTCTATAAAAATATATAAATATATCGATAGAATCGCGTTAGTCATCTCGAGAAGTCGTACGTGTATGTAACGAATATTTATATGAAATTAACATATTGTAAACTTGTATAATGTATCGCGTCTCGTAGATGTTTGTCAAAATATATGTATATGTCATTTAGGCGTTTTGAAATAAATATAAAAAGTTATATTTTATTTTATAAAGTTTTTCAAATTGTGAATGTTTATAAATATAAACATAAAAGGGTTCCTTTTTTTTAAGAAATTCCGTGTTTTTGACGTTTGAAACAAGTATAATAGTTATATTTATTTTGTAAAAAGAATCTGAATTGTTTGGTGTTTGAAATAAATATATAAATTATATTTATTTTTATAAGAGAATCCGAGTTGTTTGATGTTTGAAATAAATATGTAAACTATACTTATTTTTATAAAAGAATCCGAGTTGTTTGATGTTTGAAATAAATAATTAATTATACTTGTTTTATAAAAAGTTTCGCGTTCGGCTTTCAAATAAAACACGTTCTTTGAAATGTTATCGGCGTTTCCATAAGTTATAAAGTGTTGTCGTAAATAAGTATACACTTGTATTTGTTTTATAAAAGATAAGTAAAATCCGTTTGGTTTTTTTAATAATAAAACGCGTTTTGTTTTACGGATTTTCTCGAAAAACAGGGCAGAGTTTCCTCTGTTTTTGGACGCCCCCGACAACACAAGTTGTCGTTATTTGTCAAAACTCAACAATCAATTTACATTATATATTCAAGTTTTATGAACAAGATAATAAACCAATCCAAGAAAATTTTATATATATAATGGTTTCATTTATTTGTTCGGTTCGAGAGCTCGTTCTCACGTGAGTAATAATACTATAAAAACACGTAAATATTAGACGCGCGTTAACTTTTGCCAAGTCTTCGTGTCGTCTCGTTGACTGTTGTTGACCGGTTTGACTGAGTTAACTGGGTTTTACCCGGGTTGACTGAGTTGTTTGGTTTTAGTTCGTTACCGTTTAATATTCAGCAGTTTTTTCGCAGATCATCATACGCATACTGTAAAGTCGGTTAGGCGTTCTTAGACACTCCAAGGGCCTAATTAAGTTAATTTGAATCCTAAACTATACTTATAATCGTCCTAATGTTTGTTTTGTGCGTAATTAAGAGCCGTAAATTACCGGTTGTCACAAGAGGATTGGAGGTCTTATAGTGAAGGAATTCAATGAAATCATGGCTTCTAGCGAATTTGATACTTTTCCGGCAAACTGTTTTGGGCAACTGCGGCGGAGACAGTACGGGGTGAAAGTGCTTGGAAAACATGGTTGCGTAGATATGTTATGGCTCCAAAACGAAGTTCATTTGATAGGGTTTCGAGCCACAAGAAGACAAACTGAAGGATATATTTATTTTTTGGCAGTATTAGCTGTGGCGACAGCTGACGTGGATAATGTTTTAAGGTCCGTCATGTCAAGACGAATTCTTGGATATGTGGATCGCCCGAAACGGGGTTCATATGGTCAAGTTATGACCGTATCAAGTTTCTACTTACGCCAATACTCTAGGATGTTGTGCGTATAGGTTTAGGATGGCGCATACACAAAGGTATGACTCCATGGAAACTTTTATTCATTTTTGGACAATGTTTGCGATGTGTAAAGTTGTCGGAGACGACGTTCGGGGTTGTTGTCCAGTAAAGTTATTTGGGCGTTTTTACGCGTTTGGACACGTGTAGTGTACTGAATGTTGGGCCTTGTACCAAGCTTGTAGTTTCAGGGCTTTGGGTAGTTGGTTTGATGATAGTGTGATTATGAGATTGTTTCGTATCAATCCATAGGATGCAGGTTGGTTTCTAATTGGATGTTTAACGTTTGTACGAGTGGATGGGAAGGAGCAAACACAATAGCTAAAAGCCTAAAACTAAGGTGAGTTATTACCCCCTTTACGTGTTTTTGGGGCCAGCATATGTGTGTCTACATGTGTTTGCGTGTTTTCATTAAATGACAAGTTTTACAAACGTATTGATTAATAAACGTCTTCTAATGAGTCTACATTAAAAAGAGAGTTATGTGATTAGTAGAGGTGCGGTTTAGAAGATGTAGACATTTTGTGTGATTACCTAAGTGTAGTCAAATCTTGAGGTGAATATTTAGAAGTGTAATACGTTAATGGTAACGAATGTGTGAGGGAATTAACTATGTCCTTAAAGAGAAACAAGGCGGGGTAAATGATGTTTAGAAAGAGTCGCATGGTTAATCCATGATAATGCAATGTTTATGAAATAAGCTTTATACGGGTACCAATGTAGTAGCCTATTCGACCCACTGGAATCAATTAGCCTATTTGGCCAATTGGGATGAATTAGCGTATTCGGCACAACTAGAATGGAGAGGTGATGATCACTCATGGTATGCACACATTCTCGAAGTATATGATGTAAATGATGCCATGAAGATGTTGACGAGCTTACGTGTTAACCTTTTATATGATGTGATTTACGTGTTAGCTATAACTACACATGGTAGTCTAAAGTGTGCATATTATCGTTTTGACGTTAGTTGGTATTCTTCATGATGTAGTATAGTCTTGGGTGTCTAAATAGAAAGTGTCGATTCTAGTCGTTCTAAGCACGTGATGTTACATGCCACGCACGAGGCAACAAAAAGGTCATGGGTAAGGAGGTGATTGGTCTAGTAATATGTCGGGTCGATGGTAGGTTCTTATGTGGGTGGTTACCAAAATAGGTATAATGTGGTCATTGATGTTTTAATATAAAACGGAGTTTAAGTGTTGAAAATAAATATTCTTTGATGTTTGATTTAAACGTTTAAATATAACTGCTAGAACTACCTTAGCGTAGCCGACTTTTGCATGTGTGTTAGTTTGATTGCAGGTTAGTGTTGGATGATGTGGAGCTCTTGGCTTGTGTGTGAAGCTTCTCGTCGATTGTGGTGTTGGCATTCATAATATTAGTATTTCGACTTTATCATTCAAGATGTCTATTTATAGTTTTGTATCAACTAAACAATGTTTTAAACTCGATTTTTCGCTACGTATTTTGAGAATTATTATATTTTTTTAATTATATTGTACAATGATGTCCAACTATAAGGTTATAAGGTACTGATTTGGGGCCTTACAAACAGTGTACAGGAATTATTTTCCGTAATACGTACATACCTAGCTACCTTGATGTCGGTCAGGGTCGTCTAACATTGGCATGAGTTTAGTGTCAATAGGATTTCTCTTAACCCAAACATGTCATTCTTGGTCAAAGGTGGTGACCGAGGTTGTCTAGACATGTAAGTATATGGCCTTGTCCAAAAGATAGTCTTTTAAAACAGAGTCTCTTAAGATGGGTGTTAGGTTAGATAACCTATTCATTTACCCTCTTTAGAGTAAGATTGTTGTTTATTAAGGCCAGTTCTTGGTCCGGCTTCTGATTCAACTTCCAATGCACCGTTAGTTTTTATATATATGGTGTACCGCAGTTAACCCGCCACATCTCCGGCACCTTGAAGGCGTACCAGTCACTTACCAAGACTAATCATTAACTCGGTTAGTGGTGGGTGTCATGGAACGAGAGTAGGATCTCATAGTTTTCCAAAGAGTTTGCTAGGGAAGATTAACTATGTCAATGGTTTGGAATTGTGAGTCTTATGCTGAATGTGAAGGTAGATCCCCATATGTCGTTCTTATGATTAGCACTAGTGTTGGGGTCTTCGCCATAGATAGATGAGTGTAGTGGATTTTCAATGTGAGAACTTAGACTGTGGGGTATGGGGCGGGGTTGGCTGAAAACGCCCAAGCCACCACCCCGGGTGGGCTTGGGTTTGGGCGTGGCCCAAGGGGCGAGAGTTTAAGACCGGGCATGGGACGGGTCTATCAATATGACATGGCGGGCTCTCAATGGCCAAACCAAACTAGCCGTTGGCCAACGGCTATGTGGTAAAAAAAAAATCTCACTATAAAACTCACACTTCTATTCTTTTTTTTTTACCACATCCAACTACAATACACTCCACCTCTTCTATAATCATCTCTATTCTCATTCTACAATACGAAAAATGAATCCTCACAATCGTGCTTTTGACCCGAACAACCCGTGGGCATTCCTAGAAAATCCTAGCCCACCACCCATTCGTCCAACGCCTCGTCCATTTTTAATACACTCCTCTATGCCCGATATGGCGGGTTACGCATCGTATCTCGGGAATCGTTTGTATACTAATTTCCCTCACACCGACAATTCTATACCTACCCCGTTTTCACAAACACCCATCAACCTTTCACCAACCTCCATCAACCTTTCCCAAACCGAAACCGTCCCCGAAACTCAACCCCCAATGGATGGTCCTTCCGCATCCAAACCCATCAAAAAAAGAAGTCACAAGAAAAAAACCGAGGCCGAGAAAGCACTTGAAATCGCCAAACGAAAACAACAATGATGGTTCGTTAATGAAGAACTTGCATTGGCGAGGGTTTGGCTTCAACAATCTCAACATCCAACTTTAGGTATTTTTAAATATTTTGTAGCCCTTATTTTAATATTTATTGTTATTTTTTATATAACTTTGTAATATATTAAATTTTGTTTTTATTAAAATAGGAAATTCTCAACATCGAAGTCATTTGTGGGAAGCAATTAGTAAAGCATTCCATGAAGAAATGGAAAGGGAGGCTTATATTGAAAACGATAGCTTATCCTCGAAGTGGACCGAGATAAGCGACCAACTTACAAAATTTAGTGTTTTTTTAAATAAAGCAAAGCAAAACCCAAAAAGTGGTGAAACCGAAGCCGACTTTGTGACAAATGCATTGGTCACATTCAAAACAAATGTGGGGAGCGACTTCCGTTTCATGCATTGTTGGGAGATTTCCATCCCAAGTGGGCGAATATCCCAAGTGGTAGCGAAACTAACACGTCTTCCAAAAGGTCAAGGACACCCTCGTCCGAAGCCCAATCGGATGCACGTGATCAAGAGTTGGAGGACTTTCTGGATGATTCTCCAAACCGGCCTGAATTCGGAAGAGATGCCACAAAAAGGTGCGCTCTAAAATCAAGATCGGGTACGGCATCGCCTTCAGTTGGGAGTTCGGGCTCGCGTACAGGAGTATACAGCGATCATTTGGATGACATTGCAAGCAAGTTAGATACATTCAACGTATTCCAACAACAAAGGACAGAAATTCGGAAGAGCAAAGAAGCTAGGGATGCTCTGAAACAAAGACGAGATGATATGAAATTTCTAGCCTAGCCCATCAATCACCTATCAGGTGAAGAGTTGGAACTAATGTTGGAGACGAGAGAAGAGATAAAGAAAAAATATACGCACTAGGAATTTTTTATGTAATTTTCTTTATTTAAAAATCATTAAAAATTTAAATTTTTTGTTTTAAAAAATATAAAATAGCATGTTTGGCCTGGCCATGCCCCAAACCCCTGCCCTACCATACTGTCTTCAATGTGGGTCAGCCCAGCGAAGCCCACCCAGGCCACGTGTCGGGCCACGCCCCAAACCCCCGCCCCACCATACCCCACGGTCTTACTAAGCGGAAGTAAGTACGCGGAAGTGTAATTGGTTGTTGAGGGTGTCAATCAAGGCTCTAAGGCTAGAGGGTGTGGCTAGGGGCGTTATCACGCCACCTCGCCGCAACGTCACACGAGGGCTTTAAAGCCCCCTCCTTTAACTTGTAGGGTGTGGAGGGTGTGGCTAGGGGCTTTATAGTGCCCCCCTTTAAAGTCAATCAAATTTGATGGATCCCCCCCCCCCCCCCTTTGCTCGTTAACATGGTGGCGGAAGGATGATGATGCCCCCCTCCCAATTGTGGCAGTGTGGACGATGGCCCCTTAGGCGCTATGGAGGCCGAGGTGGCGGGGTGGCACCCCCCACACCCACCAGCCTAATAAATTGATCGTGTTGGATCCTGGTTTCTTTTCGGATCATGTTACCGCATATCACAAGCTCGTGGTACGACAACTAAATCCACAAAATATGGTAGTCTTGTGGCTTTAGACTTCCAAATAGAATATTGTCATGAATACGGATATCTCGGCAACGTGTTCTTGTGGCGTTAGATGTCACTATTATAGATCGTTTCATTTCTTGCCCAGTCAACTCGACATTAGTCGGACAAAAGTGATGTTATAGTTGATTGAAACTCTTAGTACCCAACATTTTTTTAGAAACCTCGCGGATTAACAATGTAGTTAATTCTTTTTTTTTTAACAACAAATAAGTTTATTTGTTTAACTTAATAAATACATGCTAAAATATTAGAAGTTTAAAACTATAAGTATAAGAAAAGAAAACATACAGTTTAACATCATTTAATGCTTGCTTTTTTTTTAATAATGAAGTATTAGTATATAGTTATATGAAACTAAATTACTTTCTTGGATATGTTAAAAGACCAATGATTACTAAAATTAAAAAAAAGTAAAAATAGCCACACATGATATGTTTGATAAATATAAATTATAAATTACTATTCTTCAATTTTTCCCATGGCTTTATGGCCTAGTAACATCTTTTGGGTGAGATAAGACTTTGAGATTAATAGGTTCTGGGCTTGAATCTCATAAGGGGTTCCATATTTATTGGGTTCCCTCCTGAATTGATGTATAAGCATTATGTCTAGTGAAGATTGATATGATCGGGTGGTTCCGCTGATGACACGATTATACTCCAGGGGTCCGTCGGTAATCCAAATTTTGAGTTAAAAAAAAGGGTTAATGGATTTAAACACCCCCAACTATGGCCATTTGGCCGATGGCACTCTCAACTTTCACTTTGGCTCAGACCACTCCCAACTTAACACTTCGATTGTCATGGCACCCCTTCGTTAAATATGCACTAACCAGGTTACTAAAATAAGCCTATGTGGCAATTTAATCTGATGTGGCATGTCCTACGTGTCAAGTATAGTCATTCACCTTCTTTAAAACCCCCAATCCCTAACAACCTCGTTCTGTAAACCCTAATCCTCACTCATAGAGCAAATCAGACGCACCTTGGAGCAAATCCATCATCAACATATGATCCGGTCGATTTCCGTGAAGAACAAGCCCTAATCTTGAATCAAAATGAGCTCCTCTTCTACGTCTTCATCCACAGTATCCAGAAACCCTAAATTGTTTAAGGTTGATTTGGAGGGTAATGTGTACTGCCATCATGATGTTGTAGCAGTTGTTCGAGTTGTTGGACGTAAAAGTGTGCGGCAAGGTCAACAATTCTATGGATGCTCTCATTGGCCGGTATGTTCCACCTTAACTCCAAGTATTTTTCTTGAATTGAATTGATTGATTAACTGAGGTGTTGTTGGCTTTTGCAGAGATCAGATTGCAAGTTCTTCTTATGGAAAGAAGATGTCGACAAAATGTTCAACCAACATGCATCCCAGTGCAGGTTCAGTTCAGAAGACCTGAAATATGAAAACATGGTCTTAGTAGAAGAGAATAGGTGGTTGAAAGCAAAGATATCTGGAACAGAGTCGAAATCGAACAAGCAATATGTGTTAACCTTGTTTATTGGCATTAGCATAGTGGTGTATATGTTTAGGTAGTATGAACTGTCTTGTTGTTGTAATTGTACACTTTTGATGAAATTTAATGCAAAATCCTACTCCTTGATTGTATATATCTGCACATGTATTGATATTACCAGATTAGTCAACATATCCAAACTGTATTTTGACCAACAAATGTCAAAGGTCATGATATAACAAGAAACATACCTCTAATGGGTCTGCACATATAGCTGCACATCTACATTGCATAATGGATGCACATATCGGTCAAAACTGCAAGTGTCCAAACTGCACAATACATAATGGGTCTGCACAATGCATATGGGTCAAAACTGCACAATGCATATGGGTCAAAACTGCAAGTGTCCAAATCTGTGTATGTTGTCCAAGCTGTAATGACCAAATCTGCACTATATAATGACCAAATCTGCACTATATAATGACCAAAGCTGCATATTATAATGACCAATCAACCAAAATTCATAAAGACCATAAGCAAGACTTATACCATTACATAACCAACAGTTATAACATTACCAAAAGTTACCCTAAAGAGTTATAACATCACCACAAGTTATCCTAGAGAGTTATTACATAACTTAAAGTTGTCCAAACAGCCAACAACACAAAAAAGTCAAACATGTCCATTTATCACAAAAAGTCAAACTAAGACTTTTTAACTGCTGCCTTGTATGTTCCCTTTCCATTTGACATTTGACTTGACAGTTGACTTGACATTTGACTTGCCAGTTGACTTTTTAGCTGACTTCTGGCTAGAAATTTTGCTTCCCTCCTGGGTAGATTGCTGAGTTGTTCCTTGTGACGGTACTGGAGTAGATTGCTGAGTTGTTCCTTGTGAAGGTACTGGAGCAGATTCCTGAGTTGGCTTCTGGCTTAACTTTTTTGTTCCCTTCTGTCTCTTTTTAGCAGACCCTACAACATACAAAACAAAAGTAGTTAAAGCCTACAATATACACAGACAACTGTCACTAAAACAAGTAATTCGCCTGCAGTAGATTGCTGATTTCCCTGTTCAGTACATTTTCTCTTGTTGTGACCTCTACCCCCACAATTACCACAAGTCATTATCACCCCATGCTTAGTAAGTTTCCCTGGTCTCTTTGGATCCTCATGAGGATCCCTCTTTCTATTCTTCTTAGGCCTCCCAGGTTGAGATCTTATTGGTGGTGGATCCATAGGGTGGTGAATCTTGGGCCAATACCTTTCACTAGGTATTGGAGGGATTGAGAATTCATAAGCCTTCATGTATGTGTCTTTGTGGTAACACACATCAACATACTCTTCTGCATTTTTATGCAAAAACCCAGCTACTGCACAAACATGTTTACATGGATACCCCCTCAAATCCCATTTCCTACATGTGCATGTTCTATTATCTAGATCAACTGAAACATCATCAAAATCCCTGACTTGAAACACATGGTATGATGAGGGATACACCTCACATCTATATGCAGCCTGTTTTGAAAAATCAAGCTTTTCTTGGATTTTAGGGCATATAACAACATCCCTGGCACTCATTTATGTTCTTTTAGTAACCAGTCTACTCATGACCTGAATCCTTATGTCCTCTAACATGTGTATAATGTGTTTTGACCTTGCATTGATGATAAAGCCATTAAAAGTTTCAGCCATGTTGTTTACTATAACATCACATTTTGTGTGAGTGTTCAAATAGCACCTGTTGAACCAATTGGGATTTTGCTTTAGTAAGGCCTCTACTGCATCAGGGTTTATGCTCCTCATCTCTTCAATGGCTTGCAAGTAATCAACTTCACAATAGGCCCTAGTTGATTTCCAAAATAGCTCCTTCAACTCTTCATCTTTGTATGTCTTGTGCCAGTTAGCATAGATGTGTCTTGCACAGTTTCTATGCTCTGCCTTTGGCCATACCATTGCAACAGCATTCAACAGACGCTGCAAAACCAATACAACAGTGTCACATATAAGTGATGAATAAGCTAATTATTGGTTAGGGAGATCTACCTTTTGCTGGGACATGAATTGGACTTATTGTTCATGGGTAATTGGAGCGACTTGAATAAAGACCTCCATGAATGGTTCAGACCATGTTAGAGCCTTTAATGCAATCTCCATAACATCATTATCATCCCCAAAAAACTTGAATTCACCAGTATCAGCATTTAATCCATACATGTAAAAATCCCTACTTTCATAACACCCATAATCCATTGCATACTCTAACAACTCAAAGTATGCAATGTGATCAACATCCATACGTATCAACTTTGATTCACCTCCAATATATTGAGGTTGATCAAAACTAAAATCCAATGTTCCACCATACCATAGCATCACATCGATAACCTCCATCAGTGCAATCAGTGAACAATACCAGAAATTTTTGACAGAAAACGTACCTCGATCAAATTAGGGTTTGATCGCCATTGATGAACTTGAGAGCTTCTGATATGTAATTATCTTGGTTTGAGTGAAGTGTTATGTAATTTGGGGATTATAAACTTCATCGAATCATTGGTGTTCCACATAGGCTCATGTATGACACGTAGGACATGCCACATCAGATTAAATTGCCACATAGGCTTTATTTTAGTAACCTGGTTAGTGCATATTTAACGAAGGGGTGCCATGACAATCGAAGTGTTAAGTTGGGAGTGGTCTGAGCCAAAGTGAAAGTTGAGAGTGCCATCGGCCAAATGGCCATAGTTAGGGGTGTTTAAATCCATTAACCCTAAAAAAACTATTGTTCAATTTTCATGACATGGCTATTAATTACAACATTTATTTTAGTTGTTTTTTTCCCAAAAACACTCGTAAAGAAATGGAGTATAATTTGAGCTATATATTTTTCTTAACATACCTTATTTTTATAACTAGTTATAATGATGTGTTATTATTAACTAGTATGGTGCCCGCGCGTTGCGGCGGGGGCGACACTTTGGATTGCGGCACTCATTTCTGGTAGTTTTCTTATTCGTATAGTATAGATGGTGTCTAGAAGCTCAAGTTTTGCTTTTGATTCGTAACCTAATCTTCCTTTTGATGACTTCAAAGAGAAAACCTAAGGTGAGTATAGTCTATGAGTTGGAGAAAAAGACTAACAATTATACCAAAATTATTACTTCAAGATAAAGAAGAATATATACCTCCTTATATATTCCCAGATAATGGTGTAAGGTTCTTATCTTGACATAACCAATTTGTCTGAGCGAAATCCTCTACTTCCCTGCACCGGAAACCAATTGTTATTTGGTGGGGTTTGAAACAGAAATAAGGAAACAGTCTTGGAAATTAGTAAAAAATTAGGCTAGTAGCATTACATTCTCATAGGCACTGTACGTAATAAAGCATAACATTAATTACATCAGTTTGTAAGCATGAGTGCATGACTACAAGAATTTTACACAACATCATTCTAACACAACCACAAGTACATCTAATTTATTAACTAATACATAGTATAAAGATAAATGTATTTAACATGACATAAATTCAAGAAGTACCATTAGTGTGACTGAGCTCAGGCGCTTCTCCAAAGTGCTTCACGGCTAGTTTTTGGACCTCTTAATTCAAAACTTGTTGTACCATTTGCCGGAGTGGCGTATGTTACGTCGCCCTGCAAATAAATAAATGACCCAGTTAGCGATTTTTGCCGGTGTAAATTAGTTGGGCGATGCCTACACTTTTGACCCGTTATATTTTAAGCAATCTTGCCTGCTTAAGACTTGCGCAGCCTGCTTACCTGCTTCTCGATGAGATAACTAACAAAAAACGTCATTATCAATGATTTCCCCACTTGATCCTATTAACGGTGGTACTTAGCATCCCATTGTTCCTGTTAAATACGCGTGGTGCAAGCATAATAGGGTACCTGAAGAACCATTCTTTGAGCCAAGTAGCCAACCATGCTTAATTTTTTTTTCTAATCATCACTTGGAACGTTAAATATTTATAGAATTCAAAAATAAAGGGAAAAGAATTAAAATAACATCACCCTCACTGATATTATATATATATATATATATATACACACACACATTAATCTCTCAGAATTCGATATCATTATATAATAAAAATTAAAATAACATCAAACCTGCAAGAGTAAATGGAACTGCGTCTGCCTTATTGACACCTTTACGGTAATAAATATCAACAAAGTTGATTCCAATGGCCTTGTTCCTCAACATAAAAGTAGCTGCAAAATATATATGAACTAACAAACAATGATGCTATTAGTGACCTGCTGTTCAAGATCACAGAAACGAATAAGCAGAATAATTATGACATTGAACATTTAGTGATTACCTGAATAGGGTCAATATTTACTCCAAGAAGTTGACTCAACTTAGACACGCCTCTAGATTCAGGGATGCTTCCTATTAAATATATTAGGACAACCAGTATGCACTCATGTCTTCAGTAATATAGCATTTAATAGTAGATGGTGGTACTATAGATTCGATATACAAATGACCTGAAATACAAAAAAGTTAATGTTATATGCTAACATTTGCAATGTAAGATGCATGCTAATTTTATACTTTGTACTCTGTAGACATAGTAACGGGTCAAGACCGATAACATTTTTTCACAGGGTGAAACCCGTTAGATTAACCAAAAACACTTTTTTTCTCCAACCTTTTAAATTCTGAACAGTTAGTGAGTCGAATATGATTACAAAATTTCTGTTATTCCAGCAATAATTTAATATTTTCTATAAATGATTTTGAAGGCTTGATAAGGCTACATTCCAGCAATAATTTAATATTTTCTATAAATGATTTTGAAGGCTTGATAAGGCTACATAACAATAATCGAAATAAGAAATATTTAAAACCTTTGTGTCCAGTGCAAAGTGCAAAGATGGAGACTTTTGCTTATCAAAAAGGATGTAATCAAGGCTCTTGTTCCGTAGATACTCGTATACCAGCATCTTCTCAGGTCCTTGTATGGAGCATCACCATGTTTCTGTATTAAACCAAAATCAAATAGAAACTCGCTAGTCGGCTGGTAAGGTGGCGACTAGCGACTACTCGGGATTAATCGGATCGGGTTTTTTATATGTAATTTTCAGTTTTATGTGTACATATACATATTTTTATTGGTAAATATTTTAAGTAGCTAGGTTTTAACTCTTACTCAACTCATTTTTTTAAGTATACAAGATTAACTGTTGGAATTCACATGGTTTGGTTTGGTTTGGAAACTGACCGGAATTTAGAGGTTTTGGCAAGAATATATAGGTTTTTTCCGGAATCTGGCCGGAATCGCCGATTTTTGACTGGCCGACTAGGTCCGACTAGGACCGACTTGGCCAGACTGGCGATTAATGGACTGATTAACGAAAAATTACTCAGTTACTGACCGACTAGCAATTAATCGCCAACTAGTCGCGATTTTTACAACACTGGTTATTATAAGTACTCTGGTGAGATATATTAAGACACTCCTTAGAAGTCATTGCTTATACATTTTATGTGAAGAAATATATTAGAATAAAACTTAATCTAAGTTTTAGCCTCTAAAGTGTCTAGAATGGTGGTGGAATCTCTCATGTTATTGGCTTGTTAATTAAGCGATATGAAAGGCGCAGAAAAACCTCATTTTTAATCAAAACAAAGCTGGTGTCAATAATATTATTCAGGAGATCAAGGTGTTGGGATACTTATATATTAAAAATCGTGCTAATCTTGATTTGGTTGATGAGTTAAGTGGTTTGCTTTTGACTTTGTTCACCTTTGGTGTTATTTAGCCACTTTAATTCTCTCTATTTATCATTGTTTGTTTTACGCCCCGTTTGCGGCATGCACATGTAATGTATATATGTGTGGGTGTTTGGGGGGCAAAAGTGAAAGTGTACTAATTTTAATATTATTTTACTAATTTCGTTAAAATAATATTAAAAAAGGGGATGGACTAATCGGCCTTTGTCTTAATTGCCTAGTGTTATGTGCCTTATGTCTAAGGTTTGATACAAAACTACCATCAAGCCGGGGGTCTCACTGGGAGCAACCTCTCTATTCCTACGAGGTAAAGGTAAGTTTGTCTAAATCTTACCATCTTCAGACCTTATCTTCGTTTTGCTATTGATAGAATTTAGTAAGTATGATAATGAAGATGATGATGATATCATTGTATGTTTCTAAAGTCTTGCAAGTTTGTTGTTCTAATGAATTACCGTCTTAAAAACAGTTTGACCAAAATAATATTTTTCATTTCTACCATTAATAATAACGAACTTAAGACAAAAAATAATAATAAATGTCACCCATTTACATTTTTTTTAACGGCAAGAAACGACGTGTCAACCATCGTGACAACGGGTGTTGTGGTCAAAGTCGACAACTCGACCGCCGCCAGTCCCTTGGCTCTCCCAGATGCGCGGACACCCGACCTCCACCCGCCTGAAGGCACGACAGTGGAATAATCGGTAAAACCTCTCATTCAAGACGAACCGACGCCACTTGTATTCGCCCTTTACCTGGATGCCGCAGAAGATAATGGGGATAGTGGAAGTCAAACTTGGGTCACAAAGAACACCAAAATTTTCCCCAACCACTCCACCACTACCTCATTGGCAGTAGGGGTGTGGATTTCTAACACGAACCGAAAACACGACATGAACCTAACACGAAATTCGCTGTTTTAGGTTTAGCCTAAAAAGGTTCGGGTCAGTTTCAGGTTGAACCCGCGAACTCGTTTAGCTTAACGGTTCAGGTTCGGGTCATCCCGATCAGGTTGGCGGGTTGACCCGTTTAACACATTTATATTACATTATATTTTTTTCTAAATGTTTTATGTCATAAATTAAATGGGGGTGTGTATTTTATGCCATAATTATAACTTAAAAAGAAAAAATAACATAAGATTTTATAATTCAAATATAATTGTATTATATACATTTGTGTGTTTTTAAAGTAAATTTTAATTTTAATATATTAATTTCAGAAAAAAATAAATAAATAAATTCAGGTCGTGTTCGGGTCAACCCACGAAGTTTCGGATCGTGTTCGGGTTCAAATGTATGATACGGTTTTCGGGTTCGGGTCCATGTAAAATTTTCGGGTTCGGGTCCATGTAAAATTTTCGGGTTCAGGTCAGGTTGAACCCGCCAACCCGTAAACACGACCTGTTTAGCACCCCTAACAGAAACAAATTATGTCAAACTGAGTCACAAGAAACACCAAGGACACCCATTTATTTGTTTGACCAGAATCAAATTATGTCATAAATGAATTAACTTACATAAAATCAATAAGCTATAACAAAAAAATTACACATTTATGAGTAGCTCCTAGATTTTTTTCTTCCTGTATTTCTTGGCCCACTCACACCTCACCCTCCTTTTTGCTTCAGATTTTGTCTTTCGGTGGCTTTGCGTGCACTGCTCCTCCATCACTAATCTAACCACTGTTTCTTGTGGGTCTTTTGATCCTAATTCGGTTTAGATTCAATCGCATTTCCAGTAAGTTTTTCAACACATTATATTTCCTTTATTAGATCACTACTTGATTTACTCAAATCCCTTCCCATGATTTGCAGATTTAATTGCATTAGTATAATCTTTATGTCAGATTGTGATGAAATTTATCAACTTTTTTGTTATCTGATGTAAAAGATTGGAACTTTATTTGGGATTAGTGTAATTTCTTTTGTAAAACCTAGTGATTAGAAGACTGTTTGTGCTTGTTCTGTCTTCATGTTAATTATATCACAAATCTTGGCTTAACTGCATAAAAAATTAAGGCAATTGGAGTTTGTGATCTTGTGGGTTGATAAATTGATGTGTTATTGACTTATTGTGCTGATAATGTTTGTGATTTATTGGGAATTTTAAGGAGATGGGTTAGCAGAAGCTATAGAATTTTGAGATTTTAAGATCATCGCCAGGAAGGAATGTCGAGTTTAGATACGGAATTATCGAAGAAGACGTCGATTATGGGTCTTAAACTATGGGTGGCGATCTGCTTATTTGCCGGTGTATTGATCTGTATGTTTCTGTGTCTTTTATCAATGTGGGTCACATGGCAAAGGAAGTCAAGATCAAGAAACAGATACCCACTTTCGCAAATACCAAATGTATCGAAAGATATCAGAGTTGATAGTGTCGGGGGCCCGGGCCCACATAATAATTTTGAACACCCAACAGCAACCGGTAGTAATGGACCCGGTGGTAATAATAAGAGTTCTGGAAAGATGCTATTTCAACTTGGAGTGAGTAAATCTGGAGGTTCTGATAATGGAAGTCACGGCAGTTCAATGTACGAAAGGGGGAGGTCACAATCGGCCGAAGAAGGAACTTCCGGAAGTATCTGGAAGCAGTCTTCGTTGTCTCATGGAGCAACAGCTTCTCCTTTTATCGGGTTACCGGAAACCTCACATTTAGGGTGGGGCCACTGGTTTACTCTGAGGGACCTTGAGCAAGCGACACGTAGATTCTCCAATGAAAATGTGGTTGGTGAGGGTGGATATGGGGTGGTATATAAAGGCACATTAATTAATGGGACCGAAGTAGCAGTGAAGAAGCTGCTTAACAATTTGTGAGTTTATTGTTTGTTTGTGAATGTGTTTGTGTGTTATTATTAAGGTTTTATTATTATATTATAATGTTATTGTGTGGTATTATGCATAGGGGGCAAGCAGAGAAAGAATTTAGAGTTGAAGTGGAAGCTATAGGGCATGTTCGACACAAGAATCTTGTTCGGCTTCTAGGGTATTGCATTGAAGGAACCCAAAGGTGCATTTCTTTCTCTATTTAATACAATTAAGTTCTAGGTTTCTTTTTATTTTCTTTTATTTTTGTTCTCTTAATTCTCTAGCTGGTCGCCTGGTCCTTTAATCCATTATTATTATGCTTTTTCATGTTTGTTAAAAATTGAAGTTTTTTTTATTGATAGCTAATGTGTTACTTATGATCACAGAAACAATATTATTGCAATAATATTCTGTGTCTTTTAAATTAGAACAACTAGGAGGTTGTATGCAATATAAATATAGTTGAAAGTTTCAACATGTTTAACCTTTTGATTCGTTGGACCCGTTTGAGATAAATCACAACCAAAGTTGACCCATTTATAAGTAAACGAGTTTATATTTTCACGGGGTGGGTTAACTTACAATAGCCCCTTAACGTGCGATGGTACGCAAGTAAATTACGCATGTTAATTTTTAAATTGTGTACGTTATAATACATAATTACGAACGTTATAATACATAATTACGCGTGGGTTGGGTTAAACCCTAATTACGCACGTTATTTGCATAATTACGCATGGGTTGGATTAACCCTAACTACACACGTTATTTGCATAATTACACACGTTATTGTTCACTCCTGCACCGTCGCACATTAAGACCCTTTTGTATTTAGAACTTTCACAAATTTTCACTACTATCGACTTATAATTATGTTTTCTTAAATTACATAGGATGCTTGTTTATGAATACGTGGACAATGGAAACCTTGAACAATGGCTTCACGGAGACACTCGAGAAAGTGGTGTGCTTACTTGGGAAGCACGCATGAAGGTCCTTCTTGGTATTGCAAAAGCGTAAGTAAATCTTTTTATCGAATTGCTTCAGATGTATACTTGTTACTTTTTTCATATATTTTTTCAGCTTAACCGATTAAAATGTGTGCAACATTAGCTTTTTGTCCATAAATGTATATTTGACTTGTGTTGTCTACATGTAATTTGTTTCGAGCAGATATATCCTTTAAATTCTGAAACTTTTGGGTACTGATTTTGCAGGCTTGCTTACTTGCATGAAGCTATAGAACCAAAGGTTGTGCATCGAGACATAAAATCAAGCAATATTTTGATTGATCATGATTTCAACGGCAAACTTTCTGACTTTGGATTGGCCAAGCTTTTGGATTCCGGAGAAAGTCACATAAATACCAGAGTTATGGGGACATTCGGGTGAGATTTCAACTTCTTGTTAAACGTCTGTACCATTATACGTAACATGAGTTAGAAATATAATTGATAGAAGTAGAAGAATGCTGTATAAGTTTTTTATGTTGTAATATGCACAGTTATGTGGCCCCGGAGTATGCAAATACGGGCATGTTAAACGAAAAGAGCGATATTTATAGTTTCGGTGTGCTCCTTCTGGAAGCAGTAACTGGAAGAGATCCAGTGGATTACAATCGTGTTGCTAATGAGGTAAAAATAACTAGTGTCATATTATTGCAAAAGTTATATTATTTCAATAAGAAGCTTATTTTTATTTGACCGGTTTACTTTAAGATAAGTCTTTTTATGTGCTGGTGTGATCAGTTAGAGATAAAACATAGTTGACCCGTTCATTAGTAAACGGGTCAAAACCGTCAGCTCCATGTGAAATAGTGCTACATTTTAGAATATTTTTCAAACTTGTTGCAGGTCAATCTTGTTGAGTGGCTGAAAATGATGGTGGGAAATAGAAAAGCAGAGGAAGTTGTTGACCCAAGTCTTGACCCAAAACCCTCAACACATGCTCTAAAACGTGCACTTCTGGTGGCGCTTAGATGTGTTGATCCTGAATCTGGGAAACGGCCTAAAATGAGTCAAGTCGTGAGAATGCTTGATTCAGATTTCCCATATCGTGAGGTAATACTCTCCTATCTTTTTTTTTTCCTTTTTAGTATTTAACAATTAACAGGCATTGGTTAGGGGTAGTAAAATGGGTGGGCCTGGCGGGTTGGATAACGGGTGGGAACATGTATTTTTTTTTGGCATGGGTCAAAAAGCGGGATGATCCGAGCTTAATTTTCATCTAAAATTTGTATTTATTTATTTTTGTAAATAATTAGGGTGTCAAAAATGGTTACAAAAATTTTAATATATATATAGGGTTAGGATCACGTGAGAAGCACTAGGCTAATTGAGAAACTTGAGAAGCATTCTGGACTACACATTTTCTCTAAGCTTTTCGTAATATACACATATGTATAGTTTAAATTTGACTATATACATATGTGTATAATTCAAGATTTGACAATATACATATATGTATATAGTCACTTTTATACTTCACATATGTGTATATTACAAAAAGCTTAGGGAGAATGTGTGGTCCAGAATGCTTCTCAAGTTTCTCAAATACGGTGGACTTCTCTTAGGATCCCTACCCTATATATATATATATAGGGTGAGGTTCTAGAGTGAACACTAGTGTATTTTGTGAATTGAATGAACAAATCCTGGCCATTGATTTACACTTGTGTATTGATAATCAAGGGCTAGGATTAGTTCACACATTTCACTATCAAGGGGGTTGTTTACAAATGAACCTAACCCTATATATATATTAAAATGATTTAGGAGGTTTTATCATTTTGTGCATAAAAAATTTCTGGACCCATAAATAAACAAATAGGTCGAATTTGTCTGCTCTGGTTTGGATGCTTTACTTTATCTACATACTTCTTTTGTAATTATTGTAGTGAATACATATATAAAGTCAAAGGTATTTCTTATCCCCTGATACAATAAAACATATTCTCATGCCTTTGCCATAAAGAATTTTAGGAAGATACATTTTTTAATTATATTTTCATGTATGCCATGCTATGAAACTTTTGTTCTGAAATATCCAATTATGGCAATGGATGCTTAATTTGTAGAATTTTAAAACCTGATAGGAAAACAGATAATGTCTCTATTTGCCATTCATGTCATGGCTGTAGGGATGTATTTTATTCTTTCTGGGGATAAAATTGTAAAATAGTAATCAAATTTCATTATTGTTTCAATAATTAACTCATACCTTTTATAACTATAAAAACCACTCAAGTTTCTGTATTGTTCTACTGTTGTAAAATTTTGGCACTTGTTTTGTACCTTTTGGTGATTGTTGAGAGAGAAAGAAAGAAAGTAAAAACAGATAACGGAAGCGAAAAAATAAAAACGAAAAAAAAAGTTGAAAAAAAGAAGTTAAAAAAAATTACTAGTTAAAAATGGTTAAATATGAATCTTTATGGTTTAGTAAAAAGGGTAAAATAGTCATTCTCTAATCTATATTTAATATAATGGGTATATTTGATATATTTTTAGCTATTAGAAAGTGGATATATGCAATCAGGGCTGAATAAGGGGATATATGTAATTTTTCCATAATAAAATGGAAGTACAACCTTAATCTATGTACTCTAGTAGTTCTTTTTGATGGATGACATGTTACTTTGACGAGTTTAACGTGTTTGACTCTGAAAACAGGAACGAAGGAACAGGAGGAGCCGCACCGCCAGCATGGATAGTGATACCATGAGTGGTTCTGCTGACATAGAACGCTCTGCCGTCTAAACAGAAATCTGACCGGTTCCCTTGTTGAACAGAATTAACAAAAACCGTTGACGGGTTGAAATCGTTCTTGCTTGATCACTAGCAAGAGTGAGTGGTGTATGGTGGTAAATCCAAAATGATGAAAGATGTAAATCACATAACATGAGACAAGGTTTCATTTTTCTTTTTTCCCCCTTTTTGTGTTAATAATAATCATGATCAATGAAGTTTTTGGTTCTGTTTTAGGTTGGATGGACAACCTTGACAGTCCTTTTTAACAGACAAATTTTACTGTTTGTGTGACCCAATGGACACATCTTGGTGTTTTGTGTGCTATCATAGAACATGTGTACCCTAGAGTTTAGAACCTAACTGAAACCAATGTTCCAAGATTTTTTGTCATATTTATAGGGTAATCAAAAGCTGGTTTGACATGTTTTTAAAGGCAAGTAAACCAATTCTTGGGATTTCTGTAAGTGGGTTAAACTATCTCCAACTCATAAGCTCAAAAACACCTATTAGTGCGCTCAATTAGTTGTCACGTTAGATTTTCACCCATCCTTCAAAAACGCTTATTATATCTCTAACTGTAAGAACATCGTTATAAGTCCTTATATTTGCACACCATCACCACTTTTTACATTATTTAAAATTGTTTTTTTTACCAAATCAAATTATTTGTAATATGGATATATGACTTATTATAAACAAAAATACTTTGTTAGTAAAGTAATTTATAAAAAATATTGTAGAAAAGAGATGGGTGTAAAAAAGTACATAAATTAATGTTTTTAAATTACAAACATTACGTATTTTTTAAATGTTCAAATTTAAAGTAAATGTGGTGTTCTAGTCATTAATGCACATAGTGTAAAAGTTAGTATTGCACTCACATAATTATAAAACAATATATATATATATATATATATATATAGGTAAAGAGTACTGTACAAATGCCCTTATCGTACATTACGTACGCGCCAATCTCAGCCGTCAGATCATCTTCCCGCAATGAAAATCGCATGTTGTTTTTTTTTTGTAATAATTTCGCATGTGATAATTTTGATGAAATAGCAGGTGTTTTTTTGTAACAATTTCGCATGTGGTAATTCAATTTCGCATGTGATAATTTTGATGAAATAGAAGGTTGTTTTTTTGTAACAATTTCGCATGTGGTAATTCAATTTCGCATGTGATAATTTTGATGAAATAGCAGGTTGTTTTTTTTTGTAACAATTTCGCATATGGTAATTCAATTTCACATGCGATTTTCAATGCGGGAAGATGATCTAACGGCTGAGATTGTAGCGTACGTAATGTACGATAAGCGCATTTGTACGTTAACCGGCCTCTATATATATATATATATATATATAAACCTAAGACCATTAACAATGCATTTGATGAGAGAAGGTTAAGGTGGATGATGATTTGGAAGAAAGAAAAGAGAAGTATTAATGGTGATATGACACAAATTTTTCCATAAATTTGTATGTAGCATGGGTTTTAATGTGATTGGCCCCACCTATATCCGTCTCCCCACTACATCACGGGATGTGATTGGCCCCACCTATATCCGTCTCCCCACTACATCACGGGCATATGCCTACATCAGTGGCCCTAGCGGGAATGCGGGGTTAAGGTGTAGAGTGGTGCCCCTCCCCTATGAGGGTGATAGTTCGACTGTTCAAGCTCAATAGTGAACCTTAATGTAGAATTAAGAGTACGCATAGAGGATGTGTGTTTGTCATTCTAAAATAGACGTCAAAAATAGATGTCGTTATGTTGTGTGACATTGTAATAATCATATAATTAGATGACCGAGTGTTTTATGTAAAATAATAACAATACAGAAATTTACACGAAGAGTAGTGAAACGAGTAAAAATCAATAACTTCGTTTCAACTGAAAAAGTAGTTTGTTACGACCCAAACCTACAATCATATAAACCGATTCCTTCAACTTCAAATCATATAAACCGATTACTTCAACTTCAAGTCACCATAATTAGTTTCAAAACACACATCCAAACGATGCGTCCAGTGTTGCAGAAATTGTGCCTAGTCGGCGCGTAGGCGGAGATTAAACGGTCATCGGAGGTCTCCCTCCTGGATTTTGGCAAATCGGTCAAACTAGGTGGCAGTGGTCAAAATCAGAGAAAATCGGTCAAAAATCGGACCTAATTGGTCAAAATTGGACTGAATCGATCTAATGGAATGGTCGTTTGGAACCAAATTGGAAACAAAATTGGGGCTGCAGTTTCTTTCTTGTGCGCCGTGTAATGAAACAGATGGTGTACAAACACGCCGCACAAACAGGTCAATCCCAATGCTGCATATAAAATTCACAAAAGCAGTCCATTCATAAGCCTCAAAACTAAAAAGTCAGCAATTACAATGACTTGCACAACTCACTCTATAAATCATTTTCACAACTCACTCTGTGACCAAAACAAGTCATTTTCAGCAACAACAAAAACATGTGTCATCTTCTGTTTTACCCATACATTATCTAAGGCTGACGGTAGGAATCCGTTGTGGGTTCACGTTGTGTATCGTTTGGCTGTAAAAAGACGGGAATATCCAAACTGTTTCCTTCAGTATCAGGTGCAATTTCCCTAACATCAGCTATTCTTGCTTCTGTTGCTTCTATATCATTCCATTCACCATCATTAATCGGACCGGTTTCATCTACAGATGGAGACGGTGGTGGATGAACTAAATTTATGTCTGAAACTGGAATATTCCTGGAATCACTAAGGCATGCTTTATCCACGTTTTCTTCAGATGGATGCATGTGTTTAGTCAACGGTTGAGTATCGCCATGTGAGCATGATTCTCCTCTTTCCTCCATGACTTGCTTCGTATTCTCCTCCTGCCTGCAAACATAACAAACCCGCCACATCAGCAAATAACATAAGGGTACCGTATAGGTGGCAATCTAACCCTTTTACTTATAAATTATGTTTTATATCTACCGGGTCAAAATAGTATCTTCATAAAAAGAAGAAAAGAGTCAAATGCCATTTTCGTCCCTGAAGTTTGGCCAGTCTTGCGACTTCCGTCCAAAGGTTTGTTTTTTCACATCTGGATCCAAAAGTTTTAAAATCTTGCCATTTTCATCTAGCTCGTTAACTCCATCCAATTTTCTCCGTTAGGTCAGGGGTATTCCGTCTTTTTTGTTACCATAAAGGGCAATTCGATCTTTTTCCCTTTATGTACAAACATTTAGCATGATGTACAAGTATTCAAAAGACTGAACTGCCCTTTAAGTTAACAAAAAAGACAAAAATACCCGACTTAACGGAGAAAAATGGATGGAGTTAACGAGCTAGATGAAAACGGCAAGATTTCAAACCTTTTAGATCCAAATGCAAAAAAACAAACCTTTGGACGAATGTCGCAAAACTGGCCAAACCGCATGGAGGAAATTGGCATTTTACTCGGCAGAAAATTATTGGAATAATATAATTATTGTTATCATGTCTGCAAACTGATCAATCATTCATGTAAAAAGTTAGAAAACTTCGATAGGGCCGGGAACCGCACGTTTGACGAACCAAGAAGAATGCTGAAATGTGGTTAAACTGTAAACGAACCTTTGAAGTTGTAACTGTAAAATATTAATATAAGCCAAAAGCTCTTGATTTTCCTTTCTAGCAGCGGTTTCTTTCTCGGTTGCTTCCTTTATTGCAGCTTCAGTTTCTGCATCTTTTACCCTAACTTTTTCCTCAGCCCTAACAACAGCTCCTTCTAAAATAACTACACGTTCTCTAGCTTTTCCCAGCTCAGATCGCCATAAAAGTGCTTCCTGCTGTGATGAGTCTCGTTGCTTCATAAGTTGTTCTTTTTCTTTACTTAAAAGCGCCACCTTCTCTTCGATATCTCTTAGCTGTAAAACCAAAAACCAATTACAGATAGAGAGATAGAGAGAGAGAGAGAGAGTTTAAAATACAAGACCTTATCGTGCGAAGAAACACGACCAGCAATATAACATGCGTAATTAGGCAAATAATGTGCGTAATAAGGGTTAATCTAACCCATGCGTAATTATGTAAATAACGTGTGTAATTAAGGTTTAACCCAACCCATGCGTAATTATGCAAATAACGTGCATAATTATGTATTATAACGTGCGTAATTATGCAATAACGTGCGTGATTATGCAAAGTTAATTACTATTGTGCCACCACGTTCAATTGAAGGCCTAGATTAGATAAGATGTGTGGTTGAGATGCTCACGTACGAATCACACGAAAAGATGGTCTTCTTGTACGTTAACCGATCTCTCTATACACACACACACACACCCACACAAACAAACAAACAAACAAACCTTCATGCTGTAAGACACTGCATTTTTCTCCAAATCTTTCTCTAACCGGTCAGCTTCAGAAGTTGCGATTCTCCGCTGCTCATCCATTGTATGAGCTGCAGATGCAGCACTTTCTGCCGCTTCAGCTGTCTCCGTCAGCTTCTCTGCTATCTCTTTTATTGTTGAGTCCCTAACACGAAGATCTCTAGCTAAGTTTTGCAGCTCTTCATCTTTTACTCTTAGTGTCTCCTAAAATAATAAAAAACATTAAATCATATTTTGCTCTTTGGCCTTATTATAATTTTTTACAGACCTTCATGATTGTCAAATCATCCAATGGAGCATCAAGTGGTTTGTTCATCACTGATCCCAAAGCATTTCGCCTCGAAATCTGCATTGCAGCCTCAATTTCTTTAGAAGATTCCAGAGCAGTTGAATTTGCAGCAGTGACAACAGCAGAAACCGTCCCTAAACTTGCATTACTATTTCCAGCTAACGAGTTTACCGCCTCTTTATGAGCCCTTAACACCAGCTGTGTTGCACTGTTGTTTGTGAAGAGGAAAGAAACATACATCAGTAACCTAAATACTCATAATGAGAAGAACTTTGAACGTATGGATACTTCAAAAGAAACCAGATAAAAAAACTGATTCTAAAAATGCAAAAAGGCATCGTATAACTCACTGCAAAGTCGCCACCCAAGCTCTAGCTGCACCTGGAGTTTCTGCACATAAGAAATATTCTTTTTTCTGTGGTGTTGCAATATCTAATAATCAAGTAAAGGGTATACATGCGGGAATTTCTCCGATACTCAAGACATTATAAAAAAACACAAAATTAAATGAGGTGTAAATCTAAAATGAAAAAGCGGTGGATACAAATAATACAATTGTCATACTTCGGTAGTCCACTGAAAATAAAAGAGAAATAACAAATATATAATTTAATAAAAAAAAATATCCGGTGTCCAACATATTATAGTTTTGAGCAGTGATCTTACTGGAAGTTATAGGGTGATGTCATGATTGTGCTATTTGAATCAAACAAGATTGTTCCTTTAATATTCGGATCATTTCTTCTGATCCTGCCGACATAAATTATCTTGATAAACAAACGCACTCGAATAACGCCAACTTTTTCAATAAAAAATAGTAACCGATGCACGACATCTTACTTGTATTCCATTTTTCCCGTTGTCGGGTCTAAGATTACCCATCTCTCATTCCATTTCCTCAGCTATTACAATATAACAATCAAAGCTAGAGGTCAAAATTAACAGCTAAATAACAATCTGTTATCATGAGTTCATGACATCATTCCATTTTTAATCCGTCAAGACGTCAATTAGTCCGTTTTTCTAGGTTGGTAGTTGAGCTAATCTAGATATTATTACTGTTCTCAAACTAGTATTAGGGTTTCATTTCTCTGTTAGTAAAGTTATAATCCACAAAGCTTTGTAATTTGCATGCCATAAATAAAATACACAATATACAGAAAAATATTGGGTTTTTGGGTGATCATCTAATTACAAATCGAATCATTTTCTTCCAAATTTCTATGTAAAATTACATTCCTGATCATCAACCAAAATCTTATAAAAATAACCCAGATTTAATACACATACATAAATTAATAAACGAATCAAAAATAAATTAATTCCAATTTATATTAAGAAATTAGAAAGAAACAATGAAGTACCGTTTCAGATCGCTTAAGAAGAGGACCCTGCAAGAGGTTTCGACCCGACCCGGATGCCAATTGCCGTTTAATCTTATCCAGACTGGCCTCTGTAGCATTAGCCCCATCTTTATCTCTCTGATTAACCAAAATCACACCCACAAAATCCAATTCAATTGAAATCAAACAATATTAAATACAACCCTAAAACGAGTGTATGGAAAGAATCTGACCACAGATGAAGCCCCATTGGTAGCCATAGCAGAAGACTTGTTGAACAAAGTGAGAGTTGGTGTGTTGTTGGAGATGAAGATTCAGAAATGAAGGGTGATTGTTGTGGGGTTTTTGAAGGGTGTGTGTTTGGTTTTATGAGTTGTGGTTGAGTTATGTTTGGTTGTTGGGTTGAAGGGTATGCTTGCGTTGCGTGGTGGATACGGTGTTTAATGACGGTGGTGATCGGGAAAGGTCGCATGAATCAGACTGGTGGTCACCGAAATTGAGGATGTCTAGATTGTAACGATCTGCTTTTGGTGGTATCTTGTTTAACATGGTTTTGCTTTTTGTCACAAAACACTTTATTTGTAACACGGGTAACTGCTGAAGTCAGATGTCACGTCATCGAACTCTTAACTTTTAACTTATTTTTTTCAGGTACTCTCAAATTAACTAAACCTCATTTCAGTTAGTTTATTGCTGATGTGACACTTTGTTTGGTGACATGACAGTTGATATGGCAATTTTTGATGATGAGACGGCGACGTGGCAGCTGACATGGCATTTTTTATGATATGATAGGTGATGTGGTACAAATTAAAAGTTAAGAGTGATATTAACCAATTAGTGAAAGTTTGAGTTATTTAAATCTAGTATCCCTTTTAATAAAATAAAACTTAGAATGGTAGTTAATACATTTACTAATTTAATCGTAAATGATTCCTAAATCTACATTTACTAATAATTTAATCGTAAATGATTCCTATTCCTAATCTATACATTTTGCACTTTTTCATTTTATATTAGTATCTCTAGGCTACAAACCTATGTTTTAAATTATAGTTGATCCCTCAAACTAACTAGATTTGGAGTAAACTTGAAACGACTCCTTTATTAAACAGGTTAATTCAAACATAAAGGATTTAGAAAATTGGTGTCTTTTTGTTTTTGTTCACTGTGATTATCCATTTTTCTTAAGTGAAATAAATTTGTATTTTCAAACTTTTCACTGAGTTTTTGTTTTCAACAACTTTATTCATTATTCGGATATTTTTCATTCTTACTTGTCATTCCAATACATCCTATCATGTTCTTTTGGTCTTATACTACATGGTGTGGAGGGGCTTAGAGGAAGGGCGTGGAGCGACATGTGACAACCACGTTAGTATGGTGGCGTGGAGATAAAAGCACGAGGTGGCAAAGTGGCATGGAAAAGGTAAAAAAATTAAAAAGAAAATAAACATCAACCAATCAAAACAAACCTAAACTACACCCACCAATCAATAGTCTCCACCTCAACCACATATTTGCCCCCATTCTGGTGGAAATCCTAAAGCCCCAAACATAACGCCGTTCACAACACGAGGCACGAGGTGGTTTTGTGGGCGTGGACTGACAACAACGCCGTGTTTTCACGCCCACACCGTGTAGTCTTAAACATAATATATAAACCTAAATTTGTTATATGAAATGAGGGAAGGAACAAAAACAATTATAAGATTTTTTTTAATTGAGATAAAGTAATAGGTTGTTTAAATTATTAATATGTCATTACCTATTATATACTATCAATTTGTAACAATTGTAGCCATTAGGCTCTTGTACCTTTTGTTTTGTTTGTGTTTATGGCATAGGAGGCTTGTACTTTGGGCTTTGTTTTTGTTGTGGTGGTCTTCCTTTTTGTTTTGGGCCAGGCACACCTGTATAAAGGATGGTTTGTGTCACACCCTGATTTCTAGGTGAACCCGGACTTGGGGTATATGTGTGACGATTAATATTAGTAATCACAATACAGCAGAAGATGAGAATTTAAAGTAAATAAAATAAGTACAAAAATATTATACAAACTGTTCGTACTAAAATCCACAGGCGGATAGAATATATAAAAGGCGACTTGAGACTAATAAGGTCTTTTTGTAAGCTCCAGCCTATTCCTTACCAAATAACATGTGCTTAGTGTTTTGAAAATACATCAGTTTTCACTGGTAAATACAATTAACCGACTAATTTAATTTAACTATCATAATTTCAATAAAAATAAATTTTTATTGGTTATACTATTTATTTATCCTAATAAATTTTGGAATATTACAATGTTTTTTTTCTCATGAATGCATATAATAGTCATAAATACAATAAAATAATTTAGTACGTTTATCGATTTGTTGGAACAGTTTGGTTTAATGGGGTTTGAGTAGAAATTGGTATATGCTTATAGATTGTTTTGATTTGTTATGTTTTGATTTGTTATGTTTCCTTTTTAGGTGGCTGTTTTTTCATGGGGCTTTCAGATTTTGAGGATTTCATTGCATTTAAAAGACGCTATGTATATATGCTATTGGTTCTGTTATTTTGTTTTTAGATTGAGTATTGCATATAGGAAAGGGATTTGTGTATTTTTTTTTTTTTTTTTTTTTTTCTATCTCATTTTAGATTGAATAGGTTAGACCAATGTTTTAAATACCGGTATAAACTGGCTGGTTATACCGGTTAAACCGTATATCAGACACGGGCCCGGTATGATAAAGGTCAATAAAACCCCAATACGGTATGTCTTGTGTACCGGCGGTGAATCCGGTTCTACTGGTTCAAATCGTTGAACCGATTTGCATTATCTTAAAATTTGGTTTTTTTTTAATTTTAATAAAATACGATATTAACGTAATACCAGCCTTTCATATTTTCGGTAATTAACTTAGTGCCTTCCATCCCAATATTTCATCACTATTGAAACTCTTACCCACCCCATCCATTGTAATATTGTTTATAAGTAATAAGAATACTCTTAAAATGCTCAATATCTTACAAAAAAAAAAAAAAATTTGGATAAAACCATGACCATTTACATAAATCCTAATTGAGATTGGATTACTTTTTAGATAAATATGTATTTTATGGAATTATAGGGTTAACTAGTAACCCGGTTGAACCGTCTGGTACAACCCGGTTGAACCGTCTGGTACAACCCGGTTTAACCGGTTGTACCATTTCAGAGCCCAACCCGGTATGATTTAAAAACCGGTTTTTAAAACATTGGGTTAGACGAAAATGACTATTTTAATGGCTATATGTTGTATACTACTGTACAGACTCTATGTACAAGTCCTCAATTCTTTTTCATTCGATGGTGGAGATCAAGTGCTTATTAGAGATTTCTATTTACTTTGAATGTATATTCTATTGTATTGGCAGCCATGATGCGTTATTCTTGGCTTGGCAACTGAGGTGGCTTGAAAGAAGCAAGTAGTTGCAGCGATGATTCTTAGCCGCTCATTCAAAATATTTAATAAAATGTTCTTTATTATCTCTTTAAGTTTTTAGGTACGTTTTTAGCGGTGGATGGGTTGCTTTGGCTTTTTAAGTGTGACGCCCTTATTAACTAAACATCCAAAACACATGAAAACTTCAAGGTTTGAGACTTGAAACATAATATTTACATTTTACCAAAATGCCCATGTGGCTAGTTCGAGATCGACACCTCCCCTAGTCTAGTTACAGGTGTTAATCCGAACTACCCTGTCAAGACACAAGTTTAAAGTTACTAACTTCCACCGACTAAGTTTCTAAAACCATAATTTACATAACAAAAGGCGTTTTTCTAGAAATACAAGTTTAACAAAATATTGTTTCAAAAGGGCGACTACTTCGGAAGCGCATAGCCAAGTGTACATGTTTGTGTTCGCCCCGAAGCTCGCCACGCCACCTATATAGCAGATATACCTACATCGCAATCCAATTTAACTAGTCAGTTCTTGCAACTATAATTTAAAATAAAAACTAACATCCATTCTCGTCATTACATAACCATATCACCATCTTACTTTCATTTACCCATTGAACGGGTACTTATTTACTATCTCCAAACTAGATAATGCATAGCATTCAATAATCCGCTGATTTCGGATTAGACATAATACAACATAAACATCATCCCAAATCCTTTCATGACGGATTTAGCTATTTCACTTCATTCTTACATAACTTTCCAATATACGGTTAGTTCAAGACCAACCGACCATAACATAACTTCCTTCATAAATCATCATCCCTTATGACCCGTTTATGACGGGTTAAATTATCAACTACACATCACCTACGCACTATCATAATTACGATTCTAATATAACAATAGCTATTAGAAAGTAAAGCTTGTATGCATAGAACAACATACCTCGATCTTGTGAGCTGTCCGATCTCCTAGCGCTCGAACCTTCTTCTTTTATGCCTACATCAACATATTCATTCGTTTAGCCCGACTAAATATCATTCCATCTTCTACATACTTTTTATCATACATCAATTTGATCATAATTTACCAAGTTTCACCCATTTGTTCTTTTGAGCATTTTATCGAACACTTGGCGGGTTTCGTATTTGTAGGACATTAAATTGCAAGTATCTTTACATACTAATCTACAAGTTCATCACAAAATAAGGCAAGTTCATGAGATTCCCTCATCCTACATCATTCATCTATGTTCCATCTATCACAACAAGCTAAATCGCCAAAAACCAAACACTAATCAAGTCCTAGTTCATAATCTTAACTTCTATTTGCATATATCACAACATTACTCATGATTGGGTAGAAACCCATTTCCTAAAGTTATTTCAAGAAATTCGACTTACCACTTTGTTAGTCACACCTTGGTGATCAAGAATTCGAGTTCCTACAATCGTTCCTACAATTGATGGAATTAGTGAACTAGGGTTTTTGGTGTTCTTGTCTCTTCTCCTGGACAACTTCACGCACACACTAGAAGTGTCTAGTGTGTGTGTTGTTTAATTTAACTAGTCTTTCATTTAAATTTTCAAGTTTAGTCCCTCGGGTTCTAACGTTTATTTATTTTAGCCCAAACCTTCATTTCATGAACTATTTTAAAGACAATAATTAGATTACATATTCTTGGGGCGTTACAAGTCTACCCCTCTTAGAAAAAGTTTCGTCCCCGAAACTTGAGCACATAATAAAAAAACAACCTTTACGTACCGAATAAGGAAGGGTAATGCTTCTGCATTTCATCTTCCGATTCCCATGTAAGTTCCGACCCCTTCCGGTGTTGCCATTGTACCAGAACTTGTCTAATGGTCTTATTGCGAAGATTCTTTACCTTAAAATCTTTAATGGCTATCGGTCTTTCAACATAGTTTAAGCTTTCATCTACTTCAATGTCGTCAAGAGGTACTATCGCCGATTCATCCGCAAGGCACTTTCTTAATTGTGATACATGGAAAGTGTTATGGGTCCCGTCTAGTGAAGACGGCAATTCTAGACGATATGCCACTTTCCCCACTCGAGTCAAAATCTTAAACGGCCCAATATAACGAGGACCCAATTTACCCCGTTCACGAAAACGGATTATACCTTTCCATGGGGATACTTTTAATAGAACATAGTCTCCGACTTGGAATTCGAAAGGACGCCTTCTCTTATCTGCATATGCCTTTTGCCTATCCTGAGCCGCCTTTAATCGAGCTCTAATTAGATCAATCTTTTCGTTGGTCATTGCTATTAATTCATTAGGCGCGAGCTCCCTTTGTCCTACTTCCCCCCAACATACGGGAGTCTTACACTTCCTTCCATATAACAGTTCATAAGGTGCCATTTGGATACCACTATGATAACTATTATTGTAAGAAAATTCCACTAGTGGTAAATGGTCATCCCAATTTCCTCCAAAATCTAACGCGCATGCCCTTAACATATCAATAAGCGTCTGAATTGCTCTTTCCGATTGACCATCAGTCTGCGGGTGGTAGGCGGTGCTTATGTACAGTTTCGTGCCCATACTTTCATGAAACTTCAGCCAATAACGAGAGGTAAATCTCGTATCCCGATCTGAAACGATTGACACAGGCACCCCATGTCGAGATATTATTTCATTCACATACACTTCCGCCATCTTTTCTGAGGAGTAGGGCTTTAGAATTGGTAAGAAGTGAGCACTCTTTGTGAGTCGGTCTACGATTACCCATATTGTATCATGCCCCTTTTTCGTTCTAGGTAGCTTGGTCACCAGTGTCACACCCCAACCGATGGCGGAAACATCGGGGCATGGCACTGAGCGAAACAGATTGTCCAGAAGTTTCCATAACAATTATCATTACCAATCAATTTAAAGTAACATGTCCCATACCATGTCTCAAAAGGTAAACAAATTATTACAGACAAAATCTAGGCAAATAGTTCTATTCCGACAACTCAGATTTTCAAATAGAGCAATTGTTTATCTGCTTCTAGAGACCGTTGATTTAATTTGTACAGACAACTATTTGGTGGCCTCTAGAGCCTTATTCTAGCCTCGATTTCCTAGCAGATGTGCATTCTAAGCACCTGTCACATACGTTAAAATAAAGTCAATATATATAATGTAAAGGTGAGCATACAAGTTTGATAATAGCGTATAGAGTTCGCAATTTGTTTACGCATAACCAGCATGTACACATAGTGAAATGAAGCACGTTAGTTATTGACATAGATCCATCGATACCAACGACTGCGGGTTGACTGCCTGGGGCAGTTCGCAATACATGATTACCACCGTAATCCATGCAAGTAATTGTCCTTAACAACCCCTGCGAACAGGTACTGAGTCCAAACTATAGTACTATCGTTGCTAAGGCAGGTAGATAGCATTCCATGTGTAAACATAACAAACAAGCATTCATAAGCCACGTATAACATGCATTAACGGTTAGCGTTCAAACAGTATTGAGTAGTGTGTTGATTGTGATTTGAATATTCGTAAAGTATGTAACACCCAAAAGTGCGTAAAGCAAAAAGGGATCGAGTATACTCACAGCGATGATGGATTGAAGGGAGCACTAGAGAGTAGGGTTAGGCTGATCAGAACGTTAACGTAACGATAAGTGACGCGTAAAACGATGCAAGGTCTAAGTGGCTCGGACAGTAGCTCGGTCGGATTGGTAATCCGATCGGACGGTCCGGTTGTGCGGATGACAATCCGTTCGGATGGTCATCCGGTCGGACAGGTTGTCCGGTCGGATGACTATTCGAGTGGATTGTTTCTTCCTTTGATGTGTTTGTGTATGATGGCTTGTCCTTTGAAGTTTTCGTTGTAGCATTTTGAAAACATTGAAGTATCTCTACCTTTCAAGTCGGTCGATCGGACGGCTTAGTCGTGCGGATGACAATCCGTTCGGATGGTCATTCGGTCGGACGGCTACTCGAGTGGCGAAGTTACTTCGTGAGAACAATTCCACAGCAGGTTGTCACTCGGTTGGACAGGTTGTCCGGTCGGGTGGCATCCTTAGTGCATTGAACATGTTGAAAATTGTTTAAGTCAAAGTATCTCATGATACGAAGAGTAATCCGGTCGGGTAGGTAGTCCGATCGGATAGCAATGCGTTCAATACTCAAACTTCAGATAAAGTTGGTTAAGTGTGGGACCCAAGGTGCAAGTCGCTCGGATGACTTATCCGTTCGGACAGTAGTCCGGTCGGATAGCACTCCGTGCTGGTCGTTCCGTTCGTCTTTCACTTGGCCGTTTTGATTGTTTGTTGCTTTTATCGAGACGCTTTGACAGCGTGCTAACCAACAGAACTCCATCTTGACCCAAGCAACCCGATCGTCCAGGAATCACCCTAGTTCAACCAGTTAACCGGTTCGAGACGGTTGTTCTTGGTTAACCCGAAATCGGTGGTCTCGTGAGTAGAATCCAGATCTTGAACTAGCACAACACTAAGAATGAGTAGGAGACTAGAACAAGGCCCGATTCTATCGGTTTTGAGTGCATTGAGTGTAAAAGAGTTGAAAGAAAGTTAGAAACCATCTTTCAATCCTTTTTCACTATGTTTATGTTTAGATCTATGCAAGATCTTTGTGTATTTGTGTGGAAATCGATTAGATCTAAGTTGTTCTTGGTGGATTGAGGCCAAAACATGAAGTTCTTCAAGAACACATGATGACGTCATACTAGAACACCTCAAATCTAGTGATTTCATGGTTTAAAGTTAAGATTCAAAAGATAGAAAGGTGTAGGAGTGCGTGTAGGTTAAGAAAGTACAAGATTTAGGACGAGATAAAACTAAGAAAAGGTGAGGAGAGCGCGCTGTTCGGTCAGAGAGTTGCCAAAAGTAGAAAGTTTGAGAGTGACATGGGTATTTATAGAGTTACCCAAAGAGGAAAGTGTGGGTCGGTCGGTCGGCATCTCGTCCGGGTGACTTATCCGGTCGGATGTCATCTCGGTCGGATGACATATGGAACCAGATCAAGTGTCAGCCCGGTCGGATGGCTTATCCGGCCGGATGCCACTTGGTTCGGGTGTTCGATGCGACAGTTTTTGGGGTTTCGATTTCGATTGCGAGCGATGCGAATGCGATAGAGTTTCCTATTCAAATTACTTTTAATCCCAACCATTCATATCTTGCACTGTCCCTTCTCCACTAAATATCATAGTTCGATTTTCGATTGAGTTCGATTGCGTTTCGAGTTCGATTGCGTTTCGATTGATTACCACAACATAACATAAATAAACATGCACAAGTAACACAAAAGGCACACACACACGTATAACAATAACCAAAATGCGTAATTCGAGTTGCGATTCGATGTCGATTTGATTAGCATAGTTTGATTATCGTTTAGTTAACTTTATTGCATTGTTACTTCCCATAGTTCACAGTCGTAAGTCGATTAGATAGCGAAAACATACGTCGATTATTGTAATTATTGACACTTACTCCACATAATACAACTAAATTAAACACACAAAAGAAATTCACTACAAGTCAAGTTGCGCGAAATCGGTCGTTGACTTTGACCTTAACTTTGACTTTCGAAAACACGGGGTGTTACAACCAAATCCATCGTTATCTCCTCCCACTTCCATACTGGAATTTCCAAGGGTTGTAACTCTCTATAGGGCTTCTGATGTTCCCCCTTCACTTGAGAACACGTCAGACATTTCGCGACATACTTAGCTATATCGCGTTTCATACCGGGCCACCAATAGTTTGTCTTCAAGTCACGGTACATTTTTGTAGCCCCAGGGTGAATGGAATACCGTGAATTATGAGCTTCTTCACGTAGCACTATTTTGACCTCACAAAACCTTGGTATCCAGATCCGACCAAATCTCGTTTTAAGCCCGTTCGAGTTTTCTTCAATTTTTTTTGTTATTCCTTTCGTTCTTTCTTTCTTTGGATCCCCTGCCTCTAGTGCTTTTATTTGAGCATCTCGTATCGTTTCAAGGAGGTGAGGCGTAACTATCATCTTCATAGATTTTACTTGAATTGGGTGTGGATATTCTTTTCGACCCAACGCATCTGCTACGACGTTTGCTTTTCCCGGGTGATATAAAATATCACAGTCATAATCTTTAATCAGTTCCAACCATCTTCGTTGCCTCATATTCAAATCTTTATGTTCGAAGAAATATTTGAGGCTCTTATGATCCGGGTAGATCGTACATTTTACCCCATACAGGTAATGCCTCCAAATTTTTAAGGCAAAAACCACCGCTGCCAATTCTAGATCGTGGGTCGGGTAATTTACTTCATGTGGTCTGAGTTGTCTTGAAGCATACGCGATAACCTTTCCTTTTTGCATTAACACACACCCCAAGCCTTGATGTGACGCGTCTGAATAGACAACAAAATCTTCCGTTCCATCTGGTAACGTTAACACCGGGGAACTCGATAATTTCTCTTTTAACACTTGAAAAGCTTCTTCTTGTTCGTTATCCCACATGGACTTTCCTTCTTTCCTCGTCAGTTTAGTCATAGGTAATGCAATCTTTGAGAAATCTTGAATAAACCTTCTATAATAGCCGGCAAGGCCTAGAAAGCTCCTTACTTCGGTTGGGGTTTTCGGGGTAACCCACTTTAATACAGCCTCAATCTTTGCTTGATCTACTAAAATACCTTCTGAATTTATTATGTGGCCTAGGAACTGTACTTCCCTGAGCCAAAAGGCATACTTTGAGAACTTTGCATACAGATTCTCTTTAAGGAGGGTTTCGAGTACCTCTCGTAGGTGTCTCGTATGATAGGCCTCATTCCGGGAGTAGACTAAAATGTCATCTATGAACACAATTACAGATTTATCTAGCATAGGTCGACATACTCGGTTCATAAGTTCCATAAACGCGGCTGGCGCATTCGTCAATCCAAAGGACATGACCAAGAATTCATAATGTCCATACCGAGTTCTAAATGCAGTCTTTGCAACGTCCTCCTCTCGCACCCTTACTTGATGATAGCCCGAACGTAAATCTATCTTTAAAAACCAACTCGCACCTTGTAACTGATCAAAAAGATCATCAATTCTGGGTAAGGGATAACGGTTCTTCACGGTCAATTTATTCAGCTCCCGGTAGTCGATGCACATACGCATCGACCCATCTTTCTTCTTTACAAAAAGAACGGGTGCTCCCCAAGGTGACACACTCGGACGTATAAAGCCCTTATCAAGTAAATCTTGCAATTGTGTCATTAGTTCCCTCATTTCGGTGGGAGCCAGTCTATATGGGGATTTAGCCACCGGTTGCGCACCCGGATTTAATTCAATGCGAAATTCTATTTCGCGTTCGGGTGGAAGTCCCGGCAACTCCTCCGGAAACACATCCGGATATTCATTTACTACCGCAACATCTTCGAACTTGGGAAGGCTTTGATGAACATCTACTACATAGGCTAAGAATGCCCTACTTCCATTACACACGTACTTGACGGCTTGGACAATATTGCATAACTTCGCTTTTACATTTCTCTCTCCTTGAATATTTAACCATCTCCCACTCGGAGATTGCACGTGTATTGTCTTACTTTCGCATTTAATCTCCGCATGGTGTCGGGCCATCCAGTCCATGTGACAACTCGTATTTCCAAACCGATCTTTGTACTTTGATGTAACGTATGTGTACGATATGTGACTGTTATGAAAGTGAATGTTTATGTGAATGCTATGTTATTACGTGCTTGTGTAATGTATGTATGTTATAAGCGCACAAAACACACTCGACCGCACAAGCCATTTGGGCTACACCTTGCATTCGGATCAAATGGGCAGCCCAAGTGAGGGTTCGGCCCACTCTCTTTTATGCGCATTACACTTAGGAGATAGGGTTACTACTCACAACTTGCAACACACACACAAACCCTACGATACCTTTCTCTCCTGCTTGAACCCGACGGCAACAAGAGTGTCCCTCTCTCGAAGCTTGATCATTCGGATTAACCCTTCTTCATCTCTAATCCGGTTAGTGTTTTAGTATATTGTGGTTAATTGGTTTCATGTTGATCGAATGATGGTGTATTGCTTTATGATTAATCAAATCCGGTTAGGGGTTTCTGTTTGTAGAATCGATAATATTAGGTGGCATGAGGTTATGATATATGAATGTTTTACATGATGCTGTGGGAATGATATCATATTTATGGTGATATAACTGTTAATAATATTGTCATGAAATCGGCCCATATATGTGAGATTATGTGAATTGGATGGTATAGATGAGCATGTTAAGAATGATAATACACGTTGACAAATCTGATTACATGACTTGATCTTAATATCGATGATCTAGGTTGTTCATACATAAATTATTGCTGCTCATTGTGAATGGCACATGTGTTTATAACTAGATGATACATAAAAATTAAATAATGAATGATGATGATGTCAACTGTTGGAATATCGATTAAGGTTCTTGATATATTCATGGTATTATATGCAATGTTTGGTCCAATTGTAATCAAGTTCCATGGAAAATCATAATTACATGTTTAGTAATTATATGTTTCACTTTTCAGTTGCATGTGGGTTTACTGCAAATGTCGACCCATGTGGTTGTAATCTTGATATCACCAAACCATGTGCATCTTGTCAAAATAGTCAAGATCAATTATCAAGCAATGATGATGATGAAACTAATTGTTTTGATAATATGAAATATTAATTGTAATAGACACATGAATTATAGAATTATTGGTTGGAAAATGTTGTTTGATCGAATATTGATGAAACTGTGAATTTGTTAACTGACAAAATAAAAGGAAACAATATAACCGATTGGCATGATTGACGGAGAATAAAACAAATCGCACAAGATCAAATCTTATCAAATAAGCTTTCTGATCGCACAAGATTGTCCAGTCGTACAAGCTTGGCTGGATCGCACAAGATATATTGCAATCGTACATGATGTGTTGGATCGCACAAGTTGTTTAACTGTTTATTAATTTGGGCCGTGTGTATAGTTGTGTTGGGCATTTCGGATAATGGGCCGGGTACTATTGGGCTTCAATGGGTGATCGCACAAGGTTGCTGAACTTGTGCGACCGCAATCTTTTAGATCGTACAAGATAGACATGATGGGTACTTGATTGTTATTGTTAAGGTGTTAACATGTATTACGTATTTGCCATGATCAACCTGTGTTCATATTCTGTTATCTATGTGATACTTGTGTGCACTACTTGAAACCAAAACCTGACTTGTATTGGTAACCATGTTAGGACGTGGTTGACCACTAGCTGCTAGACTTGACTTTTCTGTGTAATCTGCCGAGCAAACCAAGGTGAGTTCACACTCTACAAAGCATGGGATTCCCAGGGGTTGGGAATGGGGTTAAGGAATATGGATTCCTCGTCCTTCTTGGGTAGGACAGTATTGGTTCAGGAATGTAATTCCTCGTCCTCACGGACAGATAACTTTACTAGACCAAAACTCTCTATCACGAAGTCCCTCCTTTTTATATCGACTTAATCGCCGGGCCAATGGCGAGCGGGTCATTAGTTAGATAGCGCTATTTAGGTCTGACAAGCCTCACACCGTGCCGCAGAGGACGGGCGTGAACTAATGGATCTGGGGCACGTCAATGCTGATAGACATTGACAGTTTCAGGGCACTTAAACATGACTTCAGTCAGTAGTCGATATGGTAACGAGTCTAGTGTATTCAAGGGGTAGCCCCCACGGCCGAAATGCCAGATAACTATCATGGGGTAGCCCCCACGGCAGGATTGCCAGAGTAAATGGGTTAAACAAATGGTTAAACAAATCACGTTTTCAACTATGGGGTAACCCCCACGGCAGGAACGCCAGCTAAAGGAAACTGTTTTTGGAACAACTTAAAACGAACACCCAACCGTGAACTCACTCAACTTGTTGTTGACTCGTTACTACATGCTTTGCAGGTCTATAGGTACTTAGCTGGAGCTTGCACAAGGGAGAGTCGTTGTGGGACATGGACAGTTGTGTGCCATGTTAAACATTTGGATATTTGAACTCATTGATTTGGTTTTAAACATTATGCTTTCGCTCATAACTTGACTATGGTTGTTTTGGACACAAAACGTGTTGGTTGGACTTTTGCATTTAATTATTTACTTGTTCGATATGATTAGTGGTTTGATCCTGGTCAGCCACGCCTCCAAGCGGTGATACTCCGCGTGTGGATTTTGGGGGTGTGACAGATTGGTATCAGAGCCATTGGTTATAGAGAACTTGGTTTTAATAAAGGAAAACGTTTTTGTTAAAACCAGACTATAACCTGTACAGTGCTCTACGATCCACAACGACGCTTCACTCCACGTGCAAGGCTCGACATTCTAGGTGATATGGTTTACGTTTTATATTGCCTACTTGCTAGATTGCATAGAACTTTGCTTATTGTATGCTTAGATGAACGTAGCAACTATAGTTTGAAAACACATTTGTGCTTGCTCCCTACTGTCACTCCACACTTACACACATTCGCGACACCTTTCCTACTTGTGTTTCCTTCGATGTGAGATCATGAGGAAACGTGTGAACCTAACTCAAGCCAGCTGACGGCTCTTATCAACGAACAAGTTACGGCAACACTCGCAGCCGCTCAGGCAGGAGGTATAACCTGCTATTACGAACCTACCCTAGGATGTTAGATCCTACTCTCATGATCCAGCTCTCGCGCTTAACCCTGTCTTTTCTTCCTCGTGCAACAAGGTCAGAACGCTCAGCCGTCTGTAGGCACATTCGGGACATTCATGGACTGTCGTCCTAGTACTTTCAGTGCAACTAAAGGAGCTGTTAGACTCCTCCATTGGTTTAAAAAGCTCAAGACTGTCTTAGAGATGTGTGAAATGCCCTGAGGCTCGCAGGGTGAAGTCCGCCACTAGTACTCTCGAGGGCACTGCGCTAACATAGTGGAACGCGCAAGTTCAGATGCTGGGGCTAGCGGCTGCTAATGCCACCCCATAGAAGGATTTTGAGGAACTGATCAAAACGTGAATATTGTAGTCTTGATGACATCCACAAACTGGATATGGAGTTCTTTAAACCTGAAGATAACAAGGTCAGAGATAGAAGCGTACACGAAACGATCCAACGAACTGACAGTGTTATGTCCAACAATGGTGGATCCTCTCATCAAGCGCATTGAGCTGTACCTCAAAGGCTTAGTACCAGAGATCCAAAGTCATGTGACATAGGTCAACCTTGCAACCATTCAGGATATTACTCGTCTTGCTCAACGTCTCTCAGATCAGGCGATAGGACAGAGCAAACTGCCGAAGCGTACTAATGCTGCTACAACTACTACGGATGCTCCCAGTGACAACAAACGCAAGTGGAATGGAAATTCGAGCAAGGGTCCCACTTCGGTTCAGTCTCATTCGCAGCACAGGAGCCTCAGTCAGCAGTCTTTTGGTAATCGAAGTCAGGGTGGATACAGGGGAAACCACCCTAAGTGCAATCGATGTAATTTGCACCACAGCGGGCAATGCAACAGAGATCGTTGTCAGAGATGCAACGAGCTTGGTCACGGAGCCAAAGATTTTAGAATCTCACATCCTGCAAACAAGAACCGACAATAGCAGCCACAAGCTCCACAGAATCAGCAGCAACAGCAGGATAACAAGGGATGTTATCAGTGTCGTGCTAAAGCTCACTTCATGAGACGCTACCCACGACTGAACCAGAATCAGAATCAGAACCACAACCCAGGAAACGGGAATAATAATGGAGGCAGCAACGGGAGTAATGACGACGGCAATGGTGCCAGGGGTCGAGTGTTCGTGATTGGTCAGGGTAATGCTAGGAATGACCCCAACGTTGTGATGGTTTCGACATCGTTATTGGTATGGATTGGCTACCTCAATATCGAGCAGAGGCTCTCTGCAATGAGAAGGTCGTTCGTGTTTCTCGAACAGGTGATGAACCTCTTACGATTCGTGGTGACAAGAGTGGTGCTGTGGTGAGCATCATCTCTTTCCTTAAGGCCCAGGAATGTTGGAGAAAGGGCCACACTGCCATTTTGGCTCTCGTTGCCGACACCTCGAAGAAAGGGAAAAAGATAGAAGACTTTCCGATTGTACGTGATTATCCTGAGGTATTTCCTGAGGAACTACCTGGCCTCCCGCCTCATCGCCAGGTCGAGTTCCAGAGCGAGCTAGCTCCTGGAGCAGCACCCATAGCTCGTGCACCGTATCGCTTAGCTCCAGCAGAGTTGAAAGAGCTATCTACGCAACTACAAGAACTCTTAGATAAGAGTTTTATTCGTCCTAGCTCTTCGCCCTGGGGAGCTCCAGTGCTATTTGTGAAGAAGAAAAACGGTACGTTCAGAATGTACATCGACTACCGTGAACTGAACAAGGTGACTGTGAAGAATCGCTACCCTCTTCCACGCATTGACGACTTGTTCGACCAGCTGCAAGGGTCGAGCTACTATTCAAAGATCGATTTGAGATCGGGATATCACCAGCCGAGAGCCCGAGAAGAGGACGTCTCCAGAACAGCCTTTAGAACCCGTTATGGACATTATGAGTTTTTGGTCATGCCCTTTTGGGATGACAAACGCACCGGCGGTCTTCATGGACTTGATGAATCGAGTGTGCAAGCCCTACTTAGACAAGTTCGTTATTGTCTTCATCGATGACATCCTGATCTATTCGAAGAGTCAGGAGGAACACGAGCAACATTTACGAATTATTTTGGAACTCCTTCAAAAAGAACAACTGTACGCCAAGTTTTCAAAATGTGACTTCTGGCTTCGTGAAGTCCATTTCTGAGGCCATGTAGTGAACAAGGATGGGATTCACGTTGATCCATCCAAGGTAGAGTCAATCAAGCGCTGGCCTGCGCCTCGTACGCCAACGGAAATTCGCCAATTCTTGGGATTGGCAGGTTATTACAGGAGATTTATTAAGGATTTTTCCAAGATTGCGCAGCCTCTTACTTCACTAACACAGAAGGGCGTTGTTTAGTGTTGGGGAAATGCACAGGAGTTAGTGTTTCAGAACTTAAAGGATAGACTTTGCAGCGCACATATCCTTTCATTGCCAGAGGGCACAGACGACTTTGTGGTTTATTGCGACGCATCCATTCAGGGTCTTGGTTGCGTACTGATGCAACGGGATAAGGTTATAGCCTACGCCTCATGCCAACTCAAGTTCATGAAAGGAACTACACTATACACGACTTAGAGCTGGGAGCTGTTGTTTTTGCACTTAAGATATGGCGACATTACCTGTACGGTACCAAGTGCGCCATTTACACCGATCACAGGAGTCTCGAGCATATCCTCAAACAGAAGGAACTGAATATGCGACAACGACGATGGGTCGAGCTACTGAATGACTACGAATGCTTGATCAGGTACCAACCAGGCAAAGCCAACGCTGTGGCTGACGCCCTCAGTCGAAAGGACACTACGCCTAAGCGCGTACGAGCTTTACAACTCACTATCCAATCTAGTCTTCCTGCACAGATACGAGATGCTCAGGTAGAAGCATTGAAACTAGAAAATATCAGGGCTGAAGCCCTACGCGGCTCAAGGCAACGGTTAGAACAAAAGGAAGACGGTGCTTACTACGTAACAGGACGCATTTGGGTCCCACTTTATGGCAACCCACGAGAGCTTGTGACGGATGAGGCACACAAGTCTCGCTACTCAGTACATCCTGGTTCGGATAAGATGTACCACGACCTCAGAACTACCCCACTGGTGGCCTAGTGTGAAGGCCCACATAGCAACATACGTTAGCAAGTGCTTGACTTGTGCGAGAGTCAAGACGGAATACCAGAAACCTTCAGACCGACTCCGATAACCAGAGATACCACAATGGAAATGGGAGCAAATTTCCATGGATTTTGTGACTGGCCTGCCTAGATCTCAACGTGGTAACGATACTATTTGGGTGATCGTTGATCGACTCACAAAGTCTGCTCACTTTTTGGCTATCAAGTAAACGGATAAGTTCTCCACACTAGCAGACGTATATCTTAAGGAAGTTGTCTCGGGGCACAGAGTGCCCACCTCTACTATCTCGGATCGAGATGCGCGTTTTACATCAGAACTGTGGCAAGCAATGCACAAGTCATTTGGCTCACGATTAGATATGAGCACAGCCTATCACCCGCAAACGGATGGACAGTCGGAATGTACCATCCAGAACCTCGAAGACATGCTTAGGGCATGTGTGATTGACTTTGGCAACGGCTGGGAAAAGCATCTGCCACTTGTGGAATTTTCGTACAACAATAGCTACCACACCAGCATTAAAGCTGCTCCGTTTGAGGCATTGTATGGGCGTAAATGCCGGTCACCTCTTTGTTGGGCAGAGGTGGGGGAATAGTCAGATTACTGGTCCAGAACATGTGGTTGACACAACAGAGAAAATTGTTCAGATACGACAACGAATGGCGGCAGCTCGTGACCGTCAGAAAGTCTACGCCGATAAGGGCAGAAAACCACTAGAGCTCCAGGTTGGGGAGCGTGTACTACTCAAAGTTTCACCCTGGAAGGGTGTGGTTCGTTTTGGCAAACGGGGCAAACTTAACCCACGATACGTTGAACCTTTCGAAGTCATTGAGAAAATAGGCAAGGTGGCCTACAGACTGAACTTACCAGCAGAACTCAGTGCAGTTCACGACGTTTTCCATGTGTCAAGTCTGAAGAAGTGTCTGTCAGATGAGACCCACGTAGTTCCTTTGAAGGAGCTCACGATCGACGAGCAGTTACGATTCGTCGAGGAACCTGTTGAAATCACGGACCGGGATGTTAAGGTCCTCAAGCGTACTAGAATACCTCTCGTTCGAGTTCGTTGGAACTCACGTCGCGGCCCAGAGTTCACCTGGGAACGTGAAGATCAAATGGAACAAAAGTATCCCCAACTATTCGCAAACAGTACAACCACTACTGAGGCTGAAGCTACGGAATTTCGGGACGAAATTCCAGATAACGGGTGGAGGATGTGACACCCCAGGAAAACCAGGGAAACCATGCAACTTAACTAGCTTCCTCAGTGAGTACGTGCTAAATTTCGGGACGAAATTTCTTTCAACTTGGGGATAATGTGACAACTCGTATTTCCAAACCGATCTTTGTACTTTGATGTAACGTATGTGTACGATATGTGACTGTTATGAAAGTGAATGTTTATGTGAATGCTATGTTATTACGTGCTTGTGTAATGTATGTATGTTATAAGCGCACAAAACACACTCGACCGCACAAGCCATTTGGGCTACACCTTGCATTCGGATCAAATGGGCAGCCCAAGTGAGGGTTCGGCCCACTCTCTTTTATGCGCATTACAGTTAGGAGATAGGGTTACTACTCACAACTTGCAACACACACACAAACCCTACGATACCTTTCTCTCCTGCTTGAACCCGACGGCAACAAGAGTGTCCCTCTCTCGAAGCTTGATCATTCGGATTAACCCTTCTTCATCTCTAATCCGGTTAGTGTTTTAGTATATTGTGGTTAATTGGTTTCATGTTGATCGAATGATGGTGTATTGCTTTATGATTAATCAAATCCGGTTAGGGGTTTCTGTTTGTAGAATCGATAATATTAGGTGGCATGAGGTTATGATATATGAATGTTTTACATGATGCTGTGGGAATGATATCATATTTATGGTGATATAACTGTTAATAATATTGTCATGAAATCGGCCCATATATGTGAGATTATGTGAATTGGATGGTATAGATGAGCATGTTAAGAATGATAATACACGTTGACAAATCTGATTGCATGACTTGATCTTAATATCGATGATCTAGGTTGTTCATACATAAATTATTGCTGCTCATTGTGAATGGCACATGTGTTTATAACTAGATGATACATAAAAATTAAATAATGAATGATGATGATGTCAACTGTTGGAATATTGATTAAGGTTCTTGATATATTCATGGTATTATATGCAATGTTTGGTCCAATTGTAATCAAGTTCCATGGAAAATCATAATTACATGTTTAGTAATTATATGTTTCACTTTTCAGTTGCATGTGGGTTTACTGCAAATGTCGACCCATGTGGTTGTAATCTTGATATCACCAAACCATGTGCATCTTGTCAAAATAGTCAAGATCAATTATTAAGCAATGATGATGATGAAACTAATTGTTTTGATAATATGAAATATTAATTGTAATAGACACATGAATTATAGAATTATTGGTTGGAAAATGTTGTTTGATCGAATATTGATGAAACTGTGAATTTGTTAACTGACAAAATAAAAGGAAACAATATAACTGATTGGCATGATTGACGGAGAATAAAACAAATCGCACAAGATCAAATCTTATCAAATAAGCTTTCTGATCGCACAAGATTGTCCAGTCGTACAAGCTTGGCTGGATCGCACAAGATATATTGTAATCGTACATGATGTGTTGGATCGCACAAGTTGTTTAACTGTTTATTAATTTGGGCCGTGTGTATAGTTGTGTTGGGCATTTCGGATAATGGGCCGGGTACTATTGGGCTTCAATGGGTGATCGCACAAGGTTGCTGAACTTGTGCGACCGCAATCTTTTAGATCGTACAAGATAGACATGATGGGTACTTGACTGTTATTGTTAAGGTGTTAACATGTATTACGTATTTGCCATGATCAACCTGTGTTCATAATCTGTTATCTATGTGATACTTGTGTGCACTACTTGAAACCAAAACCTGACTTGTATTGGTAACCATGTTAGGACGTGGTTGACCACTAGCTGCTAGACTTGACTTTTCTGTGTAATCTGCCGAGCAAACCAAGGTGAGTTCACACTCTACAAAGCATGGGATTCCCAGGGGTTGGGAATGGGGTTAAGGAATATGGATTCCTCGTCCTTCTTGGGTAGGACAGTATTGGTTCAGGAATGTAATTCCTCGTCCTCACGGACAGATAACTTTACTAGACCAAAACTCTCTATCACGAAGTCCCTCCTTTTTATATCGACTTAATCGTCGGGCCAATGGCGAGCGGGTCATTAGTTAGATAGCGCTATTTAGGTCTGACAAGCCTCACACCGTGCCGCAGAGGACGGGCGTGAACTAATGGATCTGGGGCACGTCAATGCTGATAGACATTGACAGTTTCAGGGCACTTAAACATGACTTCAGTCAGTAGTCGATATGGTAACGAGTCTAGTGTATTCAAGGGGTAGCCCCCACGGCCGAAATGCCAGATAACTATCATGGGGTAGCCCCCACGGCAGGATTGCCAGAGTAAATGGGTTAAACAAATGGTTAAACAAATCACGTTTTCAACTATGGGGTAACCCCCACGGCAGGAACGCCAGCTAAAGGAAACTGTTTTTGGAACAACTTAAAACGAACACCCAACCGTGAACTCACTCAACTTGTTGTTGACTCGTTACTACATGCTTTGCAGGTCTATAGGTACTTAGCTGGAGCTTGCACAAGGGAGAGTCGTTGTGGGACATGGACAGCTGTGTGCCATGTTAAACATTTGGATATTTGAACTCATTGATTTGGTTTTAAACATTATGCTTTCGCTCATAACTTGACTATGGTTGTTTTGGACACAAAACGTGTTGGTTGGACTTTTGCATTTAATTATTTACTTGTTCGATATGATTAGTGGTTTGATCCTGGTCAGCCACGCCTCCAAGCGGTGATACTCCGCGTGTGGATTTTGGGGGTGTGACATTCCATACCCACCACTACCTTGAAATCTCCTAAGACCATAGGTACGAGATCAATAACAAACTCCTCATCCTCTATCGTGAGCTTACAGTTTCTACATACTTCATGCAACAAATAATTCTTGATATCAGTTATCTCTACCTCTAAGGGTATTTGCATTCTTTCAATCTTAAATGAGGGGTGATTAATTACTTCACTTGAAACAAAAGACATAGTAGCCCCGGTATCGAACAACACGTACATCGGCAAGGAGTTTAGCAAGAAAATACCTGAAATAACATTCGGATGAGCCTTAGCCTCTTCAGACGTAATTTGAAACATCCTTGCTCTTGTCTTAGGGTTCTCCTCCTTCTTGCCTTCCTTTTTCATCCCCGGTTGGAACTTAGGACAATCCGCCTTGATATGGCCCTTCTGGAAACAATTAAAACATCTTTTTGTATTCTTAGGGCACCTGTAATGCGGATGTCCTTCTTCCCCACAGTTATAGCATCCCTTCTTGCCCAACAGACACTCACCAGTGTGAAGCTTTCCATAGTTCTTGCAACGGGGAATTCCACTCTTTGTTTTCTCTTTATTGCCTTGATCTTGAAACTTGACTTTCTTGAAAGGAATTGGGTTAGACATCTTCTCTGACGGTCTCTTTTCACCTCGCTCCACCTGCCACTTAAGTTCAATCTCCCTGTCTCGCGCCCAGTTTATGAGTTCGTCAAGAGTTTCACACTTCGAGGGCGTAATAAACTCCCTAAATTCCTCTTTCAGCATATCGTGATATCGGTTGATTTTCATTCTTTCTGAATTCACAAACTCCTTGCAAAACCTCAGCTTATCCAAGAAAGTATTTGTTATCTCATTGATTGTTTCATCCTTCTGTCGGAGGCGCAAGAATTCCTCTTGAATCCTGTCGATGGCGGATTGGGGGCAATGGTATTTTAGGAAAGGCTCTTTAAATTCCTGCCACGTCATCACTTAAATTCTATCTTCACCTATCTCTTTACAATGAGCATCCCACCAATCTTTAGCTTGCGATTGCAGTTGACCCGTAGCAAACATTACTTGATCTTCCTTATCACACCGACTTCGTATAAACACAGCTTCTATATTAGAAATCCACCTTTGGCATACAATCGGGTCTATCTTTCCATCATACGGAGAAGGGCTACACGCCATAAAATCCTTATACGTGCATCTTCGTATCTTACTCTTGCCTTTAGACTCTCCAATCATCTCCTTTATTTCATCCATTTTGCTTGTCATTATCGCATCAATCGTTTCCAACACGCGACTCTCCACCTCTTGAACTATTTGCGGAAGTTTGGCTTCTAAAGCATTATCCATCATTTGCACCATCTTATCATTTAATGCATCTTCACGTGCCACATCGTCATCAGTTGAATCTACGTGATCCGTCATCTACACAATAAAGTTTTCGATGTTTTTAGCAAATTTAACATCGCCTACCTTTGCGGTTCATTACAAGCCATTCTATAATGTCACAATAACTTTCATGATTCTATTTTCATGATTTATAACCTCCGTAACCGAGTCCGTCAATCAAAACATGAAAAAAAAACATTTTGCACGTTTTAGGGCGGGTCGCGGGCCGCGACCGGGTTCGTGATATTCTTCGCGGGCCGCGACAGGGGTCGCGTCACGTGACGCCATGAGCGACTCTTGGTCGTGTCGCGCGAGGGTCGGATTTTCACAGAACTTTCAGTTCTGGGTGCTGCAAACTTTCGAAATTCCCATTTTTCACTTAAACGATCATAACTTGCTCAATTTTCATCCGATTCACGATCCGTTTCTTCCTACGCGATCGTAATTTCATCCTCTATCACATAGAGTTAAAATCCGGCACCCGGATTAACTATTTTCGAGATTTTTAAGCTTTCGGCCATATTCTCACTTATAAACTTTCAACCCATTCATGGTTTATCAACCAAACTTATCCGTTTGCATACAAATTCTCGCTAATGCCATACCATAGTTATTTTCAATTACACAAAATTCAAATCCTGGGTTTCTATGCACTCATAACCCATTTTGACACATATTTTTATTCTGACCCGTTATAAAAGTAAAGCATCTTAAACGTTTACCTTGTTTGCGACCTTGGAGCGAACACACCCATTGCGCGAGCTGTCAGTTTGAGTCCAAGCACTTTTACTCGTGCTTGATTCACTCAAACCTTGGCTCTGATACCAACTTGTGACGCCCTTATTAACCAAACATCCAAAACACATGAAAACTTCAAGGTTTGAGACTTGAAACATAATATTTACATTTTACCAAAATGCCCTTGTGGCTAGTTCGAGATCGACACCTCCCCTAGTCTAGTTACAGGTGTTAATCCGAACTACCCTGTCAAGACGCAAGTTTAAAGTTACTAACTTCCACCGACTAAGTTTCTAAAATCATAATTTACATAACAAAAGGCGTTTTTCTAGAAATACAAGTTTAACAAAATATTGTTTCAAAAGGGCGACTACTTCGGAAGCGCATAGCCAATTGTACATGTTTGTGTTCGCCCCCCCTATATAGCAGATATACCTACATCGCAATCCAATTTAACTAGTCAGTTCTTGCAACTATAATTTAAAATAAAAACTAACATCCATTCTCGTCATTACATAACCATATCACCATCTTACTTTCATTTACCCATTGAACGGGTACTTATTTACTATCTCCAAACGAGATAATGCATAGCATTCGATAATCCGCTGATTTCGGATTAGACATAATACAACATAAACATCATCCCAAATCCGTTCATGACGGATTTAGCTATTTCACTTCATTCTTACATAACTTTCCATTATACAGTTAGTTCAAGACCAACCGACCATAACATAACTTCCTTCATAAATCATCATCCCTTACGACCCGTTTATGACGGGTTAAATTATCAACTACACATCACCTACGAACTATCATAATTACGATTCTAATATAACAATAGCAATTAGAAAGTAATGCTTGTATGCATAGAACAACATACCTCGATCTTGTGAGCTGTCCGATCTCCTAGCGCTCGAACCTTCTTCTTTTATGCCTACATCAACATATTCATTCGTTTAGCCCGACTAAATATCATTCCATCTTCTACATACTTTTTATCATACATCAATTTGATCATAATTTACCAAGTTTCACCCATTTGTTCTTTTGAGCATTTTATCGAACACTTGGCGGGTTTCGTATTTGTAGGACATTAAATTGCAAGTATCTTTACATACTAATCTACAAGTTCATCACAAAATCAGGCAAGTTCATGAGATTCTCTCATCCTACATCATTCATCTATGTTCCATCTATCACAACAAGCTAAATCACCAAAAATCGAACACTAATCGAGTCCTAGTTCATAATCTTAACTTCTATTTGCATATATCACAACATTACTCATGATTGGGTAGAAACCCATTTCCTAAAGTTCATGATTTCAAGAAATTCGACTTACCACTTTGTTAGTCACACCTTGGTGATCAAGAATTCGAGTTCCTACAATTTATTTATTTGTATCAAAACATAATTTGAAAACTTCACCATGCACAGATTTAGCTAGATTAAGAGATGTGATACATGTTCAGAATGCTGCTTAAAATGACATTATCCGGATATTGTTCGTCTTCTTTTAGACGACTGAAAAAACGAATGGCTGCCATTGTGTAGCCCTGATCCACCAATGCAGATATCAAAGCACCCCAACACACTATGTCCATTTTATCATCAAAAAATGCATATGAGTCAGTAAGAACTCCAAATTTAGCATAACCATGAACTAATGATCTACAAACATAATTGTTTGAAGCAAAGCCAGATTTGATTATTATCCCATGGATTTGTCTACCTGCTTGAACATTTTCAGTCTTGAAACATGCTTCCACGACACAAGAGAACGTGCACTCATCTGGTTCAATGGTTGAACTTGAACCCCAAAATTTGGTGAAAAGTTTGAGGGCTGCAAGATCAGAACTCAAGTTATACCCATGGATCATCTCATTCCAGTTTTGTAAACTTAATGGAGGAATGGAATCAAAAATCGAGCGTGCAGTTTCTTTCGTTGGATTATAACTTTGGCATCAAATAACAATATTTAATATTTAATCCTAAGTTTATTTATAAATAGTAATTTATGTAATATAACCTAAGTTATGGCAGTTATGGTTGCGTTGTTCCCGAAGGCAACATAGGGTATAATTACCATGTAAAACTCAATCATTTGTAAGTAATGTAATTTTCTGTTTTAACAAATCTCTCCGGTAAAAACCTGCAAGTTATACTTCTGTCAATGCATTACGTTAAAACATACTAATAAGATAGTTGGAGAGATTGGGGTCGTCGTGTAAATCAAGACGAAGTGCAAGACCGTACATTTCCCCACACACTTTAAACAAGATTGAGAATGTTATACGATTCGGTTTCAATCCTGTGACCATATAAAATCAGAGAATAAGGTTACAGCTTGCTCTACATCTGCAGCCTGAGAAGAAACTGATAATATGGTGTTCCATGATGCAATATCTTTGTGCTCCATCGTATGGAAAAGCTTCCAAGCATGTTCATTGGCACCAACATTGAAGTACATGTTAATCAGTGAATGCATTAATGTAACTGTCGATTCAAACCCTTTACGAACAATCAATCCATGAATCTGTCTTCCAAAATAATATCACTTGTAACTGAGCAAAAATAACGGCATGAATGAGACTGAATTCATCCATTAAAACTCCTTTCGGGTGCATGAAACATATGGTGTTGACAGCTTCAAGGCCATACCTGCATTGCACATAGCCTCTAACCATAGCATTCCAGTAACCAAGATTGGGTTCGTTCAAACTCTCAAACAACCGTTTCGCAGCTTTAATGTCTCCATATTTGGAGTACATATGCAGAATTGAGTTACCTACAAAGATATTTCTTTCCATTCCAATCTTAACCGAGTAACAACGGATGCACAGACCAAACTCAACATCCCCTGTAACGATACACGCATTCGTGACGCTACCTAAAGCATACTCATTAGCATGGAAACACTCGGTTCGTGTCATATCAATAAACAACTCCATAGCCAGCCCGTTGTCATTGTTTTTATTTGCGCCAGATATAATCAAAGTCCAAGAAACCAAAGTTCATAGTCTTCAACAAGTCTAGCTAAGCCATATGCTTCATAAAGGGAGGTAGGTTTATACACTGCTAATTCACTTTGAATATCAGATCGGAGACCCGATATGAAGCAATTGAGTAGTGCTTGTGCTGGAAGGCCATTAACCCGAACACTAACGCGCTCAGATTCCACCTGGTATGCGGCTACTGTGGAGGTTTTGTTGGGAATCAGTGGTTCAAAATAGCGGAAGCGGTTTATATATAAAACTCATAGTTAAATTTATTAACTCGGTTAATAAATATTCCCAATCAGGATCAGGATTACACACGTATAAACAAATAAATAGACAACCATAGAGAGTTTAGTAATCAACCTTTGACGATTACACCGGGATTGTAACACGCGGGTTATAACGAATCCTCGCTAGTAGGAAGTTCACGCAACCAAGCACTTGATACCCAAAGGTCGAACCAACTAAGAGCTTGGTTTCCTTCTTTTTTATTGGTGGCAAAAGCACTTTATGTGAATGATCTATTTTAGCTTCATTCTACTCTTCTATTGTTGGCATGTGCTTATAAAAGAATTTCTATCTTTTCCAACAAGTGGCCAACATCATCATATAATGGGCAATTATCTTCTAGTGGACAATTATGATCGGGCATTTTCAATCTTATAGAATTGCCTTCACATGAAGCCAAAATGATTTGTTTGAGTTATAATATAACACCTATCAAATTGTCTAATATTTGATACATTATATTTATAAAACTTAAACTTACACCAAACTCCTTGAGATTATACTCTTATAACTTTCTCAATAATAATCTAATTAATATTAAGTCTCTCGAGTTCAAATATTATTATTTCAGAAATAATAACACACCTATTTGTGAACATATACGATTCGTGTACCAACGTGTAACTCTTCGGATCGTACCGAGTTGGTTACGTTGACTTTTAATTACATCAGACATATATCTCCAACAATCTCCCACTTGGACGATTTTAATTAAAATGAGTCAACGTGTGCAGAGTTGGACGACTAGCTTCATCTCACTGCTCCTAACACGGTATGACACTTTACAGTCGTCAACTAGTTCTTTGAGTTCAAGTAACACTTTACTTAACCAAATATTGTAGCCCTGATATTCCTATCAATAATTCCCTTCTGTATAGAACATTCGTTGATCATAAGACATGGATCATTCATTCTCATATAGTGATCAACCATTCTCTATTCTCGTCCTTAATTCAAAATGATCTACTGAACTCTTTAGTCCGGGTGTGGCCACGCGTTTATTCCAGTTTGAGTTAACGAGGGCGCCAGAATGCCTAAACTTCTAATCACATAGAAGTACAGAATTCCATCAACATCATACAACTCCCACTTAATCTTGGATTTTTCCCAATGCTACCCGGATTACTATCCATGTTTCAGGATAGTGTTAGATAACATCAAAGATTGTCCTTGATCAATGTAGTTTGATATGTGCCTAAGGAAAAAGGACAGATTGATCATATCAATATCAAAACATCTCATGACTTAGATCCATGGAGATCGTTTTGAAACGAGTCACATCCAATATCATTCCCTAGTGATATCTGTGAATTCTGATTCTCAAACCCTTGAGTTATTCATCCCATGAATACAATCATCTCAATTCACAATAGTCTTACATTCAAATTCATTCCCATGTAATTTGATCGACTACGGATATTTTAGAATACGCTTATTCAAGGATTTAAACATACAAATAACGAACACAATTATAGAATAATTAAACTTGCATTTAACCAATAAATCAAATAACTATTCAATATAACTGTTGTAGTTCAAATTAAAACACCAATACTAACTACAAATCATTCCCATTGTCTAGCAAATCTAAGCCCTATCTTTTCAGCATGCTCCTCATGTTTAGCTTGAGGCAAAGGCTTAGTAAAGGGGTCAGCCAGATTTAGATCCGTATGAACTTTGCTTATTACGATGTCTCCACGCTCTATTATCACTCTAATATAGTGGAATTTTCTGAGTATATGCCTTGTGGTTTGATACGACCTTGGTTCCTTTGCAAGAGCAATGGAATGGCACCAGTGTTGTCACACAGCATCTCGATTGGTTTCTTTATGCTAGGCACAACGTCGAGATCAGTAATGAATTTCTTCATCCAGGCAGCCTCCTTAGCAGCATCCGATGCAGCATTGTATTCTGATTCACGGGTGGATTGAGCAACCACACTTTGCTTTGAGCTCTTCCAAGTAATAGCCCCACCATTCAGAATGAAAACATATCCCGTCTGTGATCTTGAATCGTCACGGTCAGTCCCAAAACTAGCATCAGTATAACACTTAACTGACAGCTCCTCATCCAGTCCTCCATATATTAAGAACATGTCCTTAGTCCTTCTTAAGTACTTAAGAATGTTCTTCACTGCAGCCCAGTGACTTTCTCCTGGATTCTGTTGGTATCTACTCGTTATGCTAATAGCATACGAGACATCAGGTCTAGTACATAACATGGCGTACATAATAGAACCAATGGCAGAAGCATATGGAACCTTTTCCATTTTCTTCTTTTCTTCATCAGTCTTTGCACACTACTTGCTGTCAAGAATGGTTCCATGTGCCATGGGCAAGATCCCTCTTTTTGAGTCTTGCATTGAGAAGCGTCGTATAACCTTATTAATATATGTACTTTGACTTAAACCTAATAACCGCTTTGGTCTATCTCTATAAATCTTTATTCCTAGAATATAAGCGGCTTCACCAAGATCTTTCATTGCGAAACATTTACCCAACCAAGCCTTAACTTCTTTTAGCATAGGGATATTGTTTCCAATGATTAGTATGTCATCTACATACAGAATAAGAAAAGTGATATAGCTCCCACTAGATTTCTTGTAAACACATGGTTCATCTTCGTTTTTAATGAAACCAAACTCTTTGATTTTCTGATCAAAACGGAGATTCCAGCTGCGAGATGCTTGCTTTAATCCATAGATGGATTTATTTAGCTTGCACACCTTATTAGGATTCTTTGGATCAACAAAACCTTCAGGTTGAACCATATAGACATCTTCAAGTAAGTGTCCATTAAGGAACGCGGTCTTGACATCCATTTGCCATATCTCTGTGACAACCCTCAAAAATTACATGTAATCCGTACAATTTATTAAATGATAATTAAAGTGCTTGATGACTGTGCTGAATCATTTAACTGCTCTCTGATTTCTGTGTTATACTTACATGTGCGTGTTAGCATACTAGTAGTATACAGAAAAGTTACTAAAAAGTCCGGTATGTTTTCCTATGTGTTAGGAATAAATTGTGTTACAAAAATATATAAATAAGACGCCTTACGGAACAATTAAACAATTTAACGGAACAGTGTCCGACCGAACAACCGGACATTACCCGGGACATCAAATATTTGTCAAACACACTATTTAATTATTTTTGGCTAGTCATGGTCCCCGTATGCCATAACACCCGCTAAAAATAAACAATCTAACATATATCATCCTAATACTTGAGTTCTAACTTATAGTTACACTTTAGTTGAAATCTTTGCAATTATACCCCCCCCCCCAACCGAAATCAGCCCTCAAGGGGACCCACCCCCATACTTCAAATCCCCTAACTTGATTTAATTCTATTATTTTAGTTGATGTTGCTTGTTGAAGTTGCAAAAATATGTGAAGATGATGATATAAGTATGGGACTTGGATTAGCACATCATTTCACAAGATTTTACACTCCATTTCACTTCTCTCTCCCTCTTGTCTCGGCTGCCCCAAACCGAAAACACCACCATCACCCTTACACCTTCATCTTCTTCATTTACATAGTCCATTCAAAGCTTAGTGTTCATCCATGGAAGGTGCAACTTGAAGGGGTTTCAAAGGAGCATTGTTCTTGCTTAGTTTTTCACCTTTTCTCATCACATTTCTTCACTAGAGTTCATCCCTAGCTAGAGGCTAGTAGTAAGTCTCATTTTGCCTTGGTTCATCTTGTTCAAATTTATGATTTGTATTATGATGTGTTGTTGTTTAAATCACTAAATTACAAGAATACTAGAAAATGTGAAACATGAGTTATGAACATAAAAGCTACATAAAAGTTTACTTATGTCTGAATCATGAAGCGGAATCTTGTTGGTTTGAGGGTTGGTTAAATCATACTTGATGTTTAAAAGTTGTTTTCTTGTTAAACCCGTTAATCGGACACTTGTAACACGATTAATAACATTTAAACTTTAAAATAACATGCTGATGTACTTTTTCAGCCGCCTTCAACAGGCTGTAAACGGATTTTAATAAATCGAAAAACGGAACTTCTGAAGCCTAAATCGTGTCTTTTCGAAAAACGAAGAAAATGGCGCTGGAATTGTATTTTTCTGAGGTCGGTTACTATTTTAAAAGTCTGTTTTCGTGACAGCAGCTAAGGCTGATTTTAACTGCAGTAAAATGGGTCATACGTTTTCAGTCACAACTTGAAATCTAAACCGAACCAGCCCCTGAAATTTTTATCAAAGATGGTCACTGATGTATTTGTGACCCCCCAACTGGAATTTCGACAAACGGACTTACGAGGAATTTTAGACGAATTATTCCGTAAACTGTGATCAGAATGTGACAAATCTGATCACAGTTCGGTAAACGATTTTCTATAAAATATTGGTAATGAACCGGACCCCGATATTTTTACACAATAAAATATGGAACGTTTAAGACATCCTGTAAAAATTTGGGAATTTTTGGAATAATTTAACTATTTTATTTAAAGGTCCGAAAAACAGCCGGTTTTGAATATTAATGCTGAATTGACATAAGTTGTGACTTGCGTGTCTAAATGTCGAGTATGCTATCGGTGAATGATCTAACATGTATTATGTGTTACGTGCAATATCGTATGTTTGTTTATGAGTGGGGAATGGATGGGAAGTTTATATGGGCATAAATCGTTAAAGTGTGTACCTGTTATGTGGACGAAGTAATGTGCAAATAAACCATACGTAGGATACGTGTTATGCATGAGAAACTGATTGTTATCCGTACCTTATTAGGACGTGATTGACCGACCTTGACTGTTAACTATATTTGAGAACCTAACCGAGCAAACCGAGGTGAGTTCACACTCTTTCTAAGGCATGGGATTCCCATGGGTTGGGAATGGGATTGAATAACTACTTGTACTATCATTACTATTAAACTACTTTTTACTGTCCTCGGATTGAAGGGCACGTACGTAAAACCTACGTACACTCATACTTACTACTGTCCTCGGATTGAAGGGCACGTACGTAAAACCTACGTACACGATCATAAGACCATCAACTCTATCACTTTAAGTCCCTCAATTATCGACTTAATCGCCGAGGCCTATGGCGAGCGGGTCATTAGTTAATAGCGCTATTAGGTTTAACAAACCTCACACCGTGCCAGTCGGACGGGCGTGTACTAATGGACTATGGGCAAAGGGTCAATGCTGATAGACATTGACATAGGGCACCTCTTATATTTTCGTAGCAGTCGATACGCGTGGTCTAGTAACACATGGGAAACCCCCACTAATCTTCGCAAACATGTCAGAAAGACCGCGATGCAAACTTATACGATACATGGTTTTCAAAACGAACAGATGATTTACGAAACGAATGCTATAACTAAACAACCAACTGTGAATTCACTCAACTTTGTTGTTGACTCGTTGTTACATGCCTTACAGGTCGCTAAACATTTGGAGCTTGCACGAGGAAGGAGTCGTTGTGGTGTGCGGACGGTTATGTCCAGTGTTTAATGTTTAAAACATTATGAACTTATTAAACCTATGTGTGGACTTTAAACTTATGAACTGCGAACTTATGTTTTGAACTTTACGTTTATGCTTCCGCTGTCTAAATTAAAAACTTGGTTAACTAGCTTTTGGTCACCAATCGTATTGTGGTTGTCTTTATTTACTTAAGTACGTTGTTCAGTATGATTGGTGGCTCGATCCTGGTCACGTCGCGCCCCCAAGCGGTGGAACTCCGCATGGTGGATTTTGGGGGTGTGACATCATAGTCATAATATGCAGCAATAGCAAGCAGAATTCTAATAGACTTAAGCATGGCTACTGGCGAAAAGGTTTCCTCATAATCAATTCCTTGAGTTTGAGTGAACCCTTTTGCTACAAGCCTTGCTTTGTAGGTTTGCACATTTCCATCCATGTCGGTCTTCTTCTTGAAGATCCATTTGTTTCCTACAGTCCGACATTCGGTAGGAAGATCAACCAAATCCCAGACCTGGTTATCATACATGGATTGCATCTATGTATTCATGGCTTCTTGCCATTTCTTGGATTCTGAATCCAAGATTGCAGCTTTGTAAGTAGCAGGTTCAGCTTCATCAATTATGAAGATATCGTCATACCTTTCAGGTGCACGACGATCCCTAATACTTCTTCGAACACTTGGTGTTTCTGTTGTTTCTTGAGTCCTTTCTGGCTCAACTTCAACAACTGGATCATTTACTTTTGGTTCTGACTCAACATTTGATTCAGTCACTTGTGATTCTCGAATTTCTTCAAGATCCACATGGTTTTCTCCAATCCCCCGCGCCAGAAGCTCTTCTTCCAAGAAAGTGCCTCTGCGTTTAGTGAAAACTCTATTTTCAGTGGGGTGGTAGAATAGGTAACCGATCTTTTTGGCGTATCCGACGAAAACCACTTTTTCACCTCTGGGATCTAGTTTATCCAAAGATTCTAGAGTGACATAAGCATCACATCCCCAGGATACTTTAGGTTTCTTTCCATGCCATATCTCATAAGGCGTTTGGTCAACCTTCTTTGTTGGAGCTATATTCAAAATTCTTGCGGCAGTTTCTAGAGCGTAACTCCAAAAGGAGCATGGGAGGGTTGTTCGACACATCATAGATCGAATCATATCTAATAGAGTTCGATTTCTCCTCTCAGACACACCATTATGTTGTGGTGTTCTAGGTGGAGTGAGTTGTGAAACTATTCCACAATCCTTTAGATGGTCGATGAACTCCTGACTAAGATATTCACCGCCTCGATCTGATCGAAGCATCTTAATAGTTCTATTTAGCTGATTCTCTACTTCGTTTTGGTATTCCTTGAACTTTTCAAATGTTTCATGTTTATGCTTCATAAGATAACCATATCTACTGAAATCATCAGTAAATGTAACAAAGTATCTTTCTCCTTATCTTGACATTGTTCTGAATGGACCACATACATCTGTATGTACAAGTCCTAACAGATCATTAGCTCTTTCTCCAACATTTGAAAAAGGTGTGTTTGTTAACTTTCCACTTAAGCAAGATTCGCATTTCCCAAACGACTCAGAACTCTTTGAATCTAATATTCCTGCGGTTTTGAGTTGTTTAACACGGTCCTCGCTTATGTGACCAAGTCTACAATGCCACATATACATATCATTAAAGTCTAACTTATTACGTTTATGAGAGATGTTGTATAATAAGTTATTGTCTTGGATTTCTATCTCATAGATTCCATTGTTTGGTTTTGCATTAAAGTAAAATATATCATTAAAATAAGCAGAAATAAATTCACCATTAAAACGATAATTAAAACCTTGTCCATGCAAAACAGAAACCGAAACAATATTTCTAGTAACACTAGGAATAAAATAAACATTGTTCAAAACAAGTTCTAAACCAGAAGGAAGTAAAAGAACATATTCTCCAATCGCCTTCACAGCAACTCTTTGTCCATTATCAACATGGACCTCCAAGTCGCCCTGTTTCAGCTTCTTAATCTTTCTTAGCCCCTGCAAAGCATTATAAATGTGAAAACCACATCCTGTGTCAAACACCCATGTTTTGCCAGAAAAATAAAAGATTTCAATAACAAATATACCTGAGGACTCTCCTCCTGAAGCCTTGGCTTGCTTCAGTTCAGCCAAATACTTAGGACAGTTTCTCTTCCAGTGCCCAATTTCATTACAATGAAAACATTTGGCATCCTTCTGAGACTTCTTGTTTGCAACAGATTTGCCCTTGCCCTTGCCCTTGCCCTTCTTTTTGCCCTGATGGCCCTTTTTCTTTGTGTTAGGTTTCTTGACCTAACCCTCCTTGATCATCAGCACTGGTGCAGTCTTGCTGGGTATATTCACCTCAGCAGTTTTGAGCATCTGACGTAGCTCTGCAAGTGTCTTCTCCATCCCATTCATATTGTAGTTCATAGTGAACTGATCATACGACTTGGGCAATGAGTTGAGGATAATATCTCCAGCTAACTCATCACTCAAGGGGGATTCCAGACGAGCCAAGTGATCAACATATGCCTTCATTTTTAGCACATGAGCGCTAACTGATGTACCCTCTTGCATACGAGTGGTTATGAGTGATCTCATCACATTAAACCTTTCATGACGAGCCTTCTGTTGGAACATTTCTACAAGGTGCTCATTCATCTCGTATGCCATCATATCCACCATGGACTTTTGAAGTTCAGGGATCATGGATGCCAGCATCAGACATGAGACTTTCATAGAGTCATCATAATGCTTTGCATAGCTTCTGTATGCAACAGTTTGCTGATTGATGGGTTCATCAGGGAGTGGCGTATCAAGAACGTACAGTTTGTTCTCCGCTTTGAGAACAATTTTCAAATTGCGGTGCCAGTCCATGAAGTTGGATTGGTTAAGTTTGTCCTTCTCTAAGATGGACTTGAGAGAGAATTGGGAGGAATTGTTTTCGTTTGACATCTTCAAAATTCAAAATTAATTAATTAGTATTTTATGTTTTAAATATCTTAATATAATTTTATGACCCAAAAACAAAATTTTTAATTAAGACGAGACCCCGATTCATCAAAACACAGTGAACTGTCTAAAGCACTATCCACTGGTATGATTATGTAGGTAAACAACGATTGTTAATTGTGTCCACTACACAACTCTCCATTTGGGGTTTTCGTTTAAAAGCGAAGTATGTTTAACCCCAACTATGCCCACTTGTCAAACAAGTGATGTTTTGTCCTTTACTATTAACTATAACACCGGCCTATGTTACACAGGAAACGCGATGATTACCTTCTTTCATGATGGACTCTCAGATGCAGGGTATGGCACTAACATTTGGGTTCGATTTAGAATGAAGTGTTAATTTGTTAAGGGTGGCATAAAACATCAATTTAAAATTTGGGATTTATTTTAATATTTATCAAAAATATTTTGAATAACTCGTAGCATGAGGCGAGTTATACAATGGTTTATAAAATCCAATTTTATTTGATTCATGATAATAGGAACTCATTTCCACACTCGACTCGATATAGTTTTAAATACCCTATTAAACTATGTTGGTCGTTATATCGCGAATAATCTTGTTTTAAATTTTAATAAAACTCTTTTATTAACTTTACTTTTCAGTTTTATAAAACTTGTTTTAATAAAACTGTTGTCTTGATTGTAAAAATTATTTAATTTTGGATTATCTATATTATTTACGATAAATAAAACACAACCACACAATAATAAATAATTGAATCGAGCCCCTAGTAGGTTGCCCGTTTCGTTTTAGCCAGAAACGAAACGAACTAGTCTAAAGGGTTTCAAAATCTAAAAATTGAAATCTCCCACTTGACCCGCGATCTCTATCTTCATGGTACATGTTCGCCATTTATCTTTATCTTGATATTTATCTTTATCTTGATCTTGTACTTTTGAGATTACAATAAGATTTGTAATTACAATAAAACAAATCTAATCTAATCCTATCTATTACATCGGATCCATTATCCGCCAAAAATACAAATAAAATTATTACATCGGATCCAAATATCCGCAAAATAATACAAACCAAGATAAAATAAAATAATAAAATACAACAAACACAACCATGACAAGGGTCGTAACCTAGGGCTCGATTCACATCACAATCCAAAGACAACCAAAAGTTTTGATCTTTTGTCAAAAAAAAAAAAACTTTTGACAAATAAAACATAGATCAAAATTTATATCTTTTACCATCTATACGCGTGTAACCGTGGCTCTGATACCACTGTTGGGAATCAGTGGTTCAAAATAGCGGAAGCGGTTTATATATAAAACTCATAGTTAAATTTATTAACCCGGTTAATAAATATTCCCAATCCGGATCAAGATTACACACGTATAAACAAATAAATAAACAACCATAGAGAGTTTAGTAATCAACCTTTGACGACTACACCGGGATTGTAACACGCGGGTTACAACGAATCCTCGCTAGTAGGAAGTTCACGCAACCAAGCACTTGATACCCAAAGGTCGAACCAACTAAGCAATGTTTTGAAAACCGGACCGGGCCGGCCGGTCGAACCGGTCCAGACGGGAACCGGAGCCTACACCGGGCCGGTTCAGCCCATCAGATAGTTTCAGCATCAGCCCGGCGGCCAGACCGGTGCCCGGGAGGTCGGACCGGTAACCGGCTGTAGATAAAGATCGAGCCGGTCATCTCTTCAAGATCTGGTGACCCTCCAGCGAAACTAGTTTTCTCTACTGATCTGGGTGTCCAGCGTAGATGTTTTGTAATCCGACCCATTTAAATATCTCCAGAAAGCTTAATGTGTAATGAGAAAATAGAAGAGTGAAGAAAGTAAAAGGAAAATCAAATATTTTCCAAACTCCGGTCGGCGACCATACCGGAAGAGACGAAGAACTGTACGGAAACAAAAGAATGTATAGTCTGGTTGTTATTCATGGATTAAGGGTTCACATTCAATGGATGGTGAAGATGAAAATGCTATGAAAATAAAGAATATGGGGAAGACAAAAGAATATGAAAGATTCCGAGAAGAGACAACTTTTTTATCACATTGGGAAGGAAAAAAAGACTACAATATGTAGATTCATCATCATCATCATCATCATCATCATACTCAGTAAATCCCACCAATAGCAAAGCAAAGGTAGGGTCTGAGGAGGGTAAGATGTAGACAGCCTTACCTCTACCCCGTAGGAATAGAGAGGCTGCTTCCATTGAGACCCCCGGCTCGATAGTTGTTTTGCATCAAGCCTTGGACATAAGGCACATAACACTCAGCAATCAGGACAGACCGATTAGTGCATGTACCCTTTTGTCTTTCAGCTATCAACGCCACCACATGATGCATGATTAACCGTCCTCAACTTTTAACGTTATTTTCACGAAATTAGTAAATAACGTTAAAATTAGTGCACTTTCACTTTTGCCCCCCGATGGCCCACACATATATACATTATATGCGCATACCGCAAGCGGGGCGTAATATGTAGATTGTAGAGTATAATCAAATCAAAGCCTAAATACATGGACTAGTTTAAATATATTATATAATAATACAAAATTTCTAACAAAAATATTAATTAATTAAATACCATACAAGTAGTAAAATATTTGTTCTAAATATAAAATATTTTTATATATTTTTTAGTTTATCCGGTTCTTAAAACGGTCCGACCGGTCCGACCAATGAACCCATAAGACGACCGGTTCACTTACCGGTCCGGTTATAAAAACATTGCAACTAAGAGCTTGGTTTCCTTCTTTTTTATTGGTGGCAAAAGCACTTTACGTGAATGATCTATTTTAGCTTCATTCTACTCTTCTATTGTTGGCATGTGCTTATAAAAGAATTTCTATCTTTTTCAACAAGTGGCCAACATCATCATATAATGGGCAATTATTTCCAACAAGTGGCCAACATCATCATATAATGGGCAATTATCTTCTAGTGGACAATTATGATCGGGCATTTTCAATCTTATAGAATTGCCTTCACATGAAGCCAAAATGATTTGTTTGAGTTATAATATAACACTTATCAAATTGTCTAATATTTGATACATTATATTTATAAAACTCAAACTTACACCAAACTCCTTGAGATTATACTCTTATAACTTTCTCAATAATAATCTAATTAATATTAAGTCTCTCGAGTTCAAATATTATTATTTCAGAAATAATAACACACCTATTTGTGAACATATACAATTCGTGTACCAACGTGTAACTCTTCGGATCGTACCGAGTTAGTTACATTGACTTTTAATTACATATATCTCCAACAGCTTGAATGACTGCCAAGGTGTTGATACCAAGACAACGCATCAACCGTAAAATAGAACACTGCAAGGGAAAGGCGTTGATTGATAGGTGTTTGGTAGTATGAGAAATAGTTCTCAGCCTGAAAAATCCAACCCAGTGGGTTAGAGCCATCAAAAAAAGGAAGAGTGATTTTGGGTGGTCATGGGTTGGTATTCAGTGGAGTTGGTGGCATCACAGGTTTCATGTCGCCTGGGGTTTTTCCAAATGGAGATGATCCATCAGTGGTAAGAAGAGCCAAAAGTTAGGTGATGTGGTTCACAAGGTGGGTGGTAGTTTCGGTTTGAGAATTGAGTTTGGAATTAAGGGTTTTGGTTGCTTTGATTAGGGCGGATAGTTGGATGGAATGGTTGGCCCAATGCGGTGTTGGCAGCGGTGATCAGTTGAGCTAGTTGGTTGGTGATAGATGGAGGGTTATCGTCGGAAGCTGAAGGATCTTTACGAGGCGGCATGATGGAGGAAGGTTCGTGAATGAAAGCACCAAGATGATAGAGTCGGCAATTTTCTAATGTTTATTTCTCAATTCAAAGTTGTTTAACGAAAAGGAAACTACTATTGGAGACATGGAAACAGAAATAAATAAGGAAAACATAGCGATTAAAGGAAACATGGGATGAAACACGTCTTCACGTGTGCATGAAATCAACAATGGGCGGTGACTTTTTCAATCTTTCAAATGGTGGGCCAACATGTTGCATCGGTTGGGTTGTATCAATTAGTCACAGAAGATCGAGGAAGAGGTTTCAACCATGATAGTTTAAAAGCAGGGTTCAAAGTCTCAAGTAAAAGGATATAAAGACACTCAATAATGTTATAGTTATATTTAGATTACACAAAAACACACTAATGCAGTGATGCTCCATTACAACCAACTCCAACTGCAAGTGATCTGGTCTGTTTTGGTTTTATATTTACATTATTTGTCTAAAACCAATTACTCTTACAGACAATAACATTTCTTGGTCGTACAAAAACCAAGTACGAGAGTTTAAACAATCCATCACTCCAAAACAATCCATATAGTTGATAAGGCATTATTTTCTGAAAATCTCAATAAGTACTCACATCTAAATCTTCATGCACTCAAGATTAACCCAGATTCAAAATGGCTTGAAGCTTCATGTTCCTCTTTTTCATTCAAGTCTACAGCTCGCAGTGGTCTCGTTCCGAGTTGCTTCCTGCTTACCAACAACCTTTCAGTGTCAATTATATATCACAAATTTTCTAGATATTGTTAACATTACAACCGGCTGGGTTGGGTGTGCAGTTTGTCGGTTTGTGTTTTGGCTGTTCAACGGTTTGGTTTGGCGGTTTGAACAAAGTTTTTGAAAGTACATACACATAATTGTCTATCCGAATTACATAGTTGTTAATGGAGAATAGCGACAAATGGCGATAAGGTACCTATATGCTACATAGCGATAAATAGTGGGCGCTATTTTACAAATAAATAGTGGGCGCTATTTTACGAATAGCGATACACTAGAAAAAAAATTATATGCATATTATATCAAAATGCCCTGGTATATACCCTATCTTACATGTATATTTAACAAAAACCTAAAATCCATCTATTTATAGCTATATTTAATCGCTATTTATATTTATAAAAAAACTGAAATCCCGCTATTTATGGCTACATACCCCGTAGCGACCTTTGACTTATACGCTACGCTATTCGCTATAGCGACCATAACGACCACTATTGACAACTATGATCCGAAAATGGAAAAAAGGTCAAACAGTTCTAAGCCATCGGCCAGACCACTAACCACCAAACCGCATAAAGCAGACTGTGGACCAAACCTTATTAATCTCAAACTGGCCGAATCAGCCAACTAACTTCTATTTAAAAAGTTCGCTCGGTGTCAAAAGGGTTTGTAAACACCCTTATTACACAGCAAATATATATCATTGGTTTTTAAATACAAAGTATATCGTACCTCTCAGCAATAAGTCTATCCTCAGATAAAGCCTTCTCTAATCTTTCCTCAAATGGTGTAGCATGCCAACTAACTTTCTGGTCCTGCAAAACCATTCACACATTACTTAGGTTATTCTGTAACAAGTGTACAACTGCCTGCATAATAAATCAACAAGATTACCTCTTTGTATTTGTTAGTTGAATTCGGGATTCCATTCCCGTCCCACCATTTAGGTGGAGCTGGAGGATCAACAACTTCATCAGCATTCCAGTGAGCTGCAACCATTCCAAGTATAGGCCTATCCACCGGAGTTCTGGCGGTAAACGAACGGTTGTTGACGCCTTGATGCGTCTTCTGCTTAGGTGGCAACCATGATGACAAACTTGTATCCACATTCAACTCTTTGCCAGCTGTATTCGCTCCTTTTTCAAGATGTTCTTCAGATTGAGCAGAGTAGTAATCAGAACTAAAACTTTCTTCCATTAGTTTCTTCAATTGAGCAGCGTTTTCAACAGGGGTGAGCACTGGGGACACGTTATGAGATCTGATCCTTGGATTCTTTTCAATTTCTTTATTGTGTAAATACGAAGGGAAGACAGTGCCAGGTGTCTGCATGTCATTGGTTATATTGAGAGGGGTGGGGTAAGGTGATGGTTTTGAAACACTGTAATCACTTGGATATCCGGCTGATTTTGGTTCTTGGCTAGTAACTTCAGATGAAGAACTGTTTAATGAAAATGGAGATGTGTCAGTTTCACAATCAAATCGAACAGATTTGTTTCTGCGTTGTGCCAGATCAGCATGGATGTAAGCTTTTTCTAAATCTTGTTTAACTCCACCTCCAGTTGAGCTTGAGTTGAGCCTCTCTGAAGTATGCCCTGTCACACAACTACAAAACACAAGCATCACATGAAACAGTCATACGTTTGTTACAAGTAGAGACAGTAATTTTGACCCGTTTACCTATTGATTTGGAAATCAGTAACTACATAGAATAAATGTCAAACAGCCATATTTCAATACATACGTTCGTGATCATTTCCAGAAACAGAAACTAACCGTAATTTTGAGTGATTGTAATCGACTAGTTGATGGAGCTACAGAAAATAAAAAACTAACCAACTTTTCAGTTATTGGTCCAAACAGGAATTACCTGTCTGGTGATTGTGATGAAATATCTGATCCATTCTCCCATTTCTCAAAGAGTTTGACCGGAGAATATTGCACACCAGGTTGTTTTTCTGGTTTGACCTTTTCAATACTCGCATTTTGAAGCCATGAATGAAATGTTGAAGACTCTGTATCTCCATTTTGAGGTTTTGAATTTGTCAGTTTCTTATTGTTCCGAATCTCAGCTGGAGTCTGTGGTAAAGTGCCACAATTTTTAAGAAATTTAGCCTGTGCAGATACAATTCCGAGTTAGGTGCAAGTTGAACTAGAGCTCCTGCCCTTAGGCCCCTTCAATTATATAATATCTATTAAGCTAAAACCGTATAATATATTTAAAAGTTAACTTCTAAAACCTAAGATTCCAACTTGACATGGAGTTACATTTTTGGCATATGTAGAGTAAAATGTTATAAGCAGCAAAATATGTCCATCCTCAATTAACAAATTTAAACTCTTTTTACTGTTCAAACTTCAAACCTATACACTGCAATGAGTTTGAATCTTGATTGTGGTGGACCAGTAGGTGAAAGGTCTGTGATTTTGATTAATTGATAACCAACTAAATAACTACTCCCTAAGTTTATTGTCACTAAAAACTGGATATATTATGCTTGTGTGTGATTCAACTAAGAATTTGTTATGTTTACGTTTCTAAAACTAATTCAGATATTACGTGTGCCAATTACACTCCATAGCTCTTTTTCAACTTGGCTTTATAATTGCACCATACAACATGAGAACAACGATCATGCTGTACTTCCAGACATGTGAAATAACTAGTATTGAAATTATCCTAGTAAAAAGCTTTATGTTAAAAGGATACTCCCTATACCCGCAAAAATTGCAATGTTTGACTTAGCAGGTAACTTAATAGAAGTCTTGACACTTGACTATTAACCAAATAAATACCTAATAAAAGCCCTCTAACAAGACAACTTAAAATACATGTTAACCACATTGTTTATGTCTTGTAGCGATTGCTATCTGACAAGCAAAAGAAATTTAAAACAAATATATTAAAAATGAAAACACTGTATAATTGCATTCTACAGGAACCCCCAATGAAAAGTTCTTACACTTTTTAACATAAAGGGCTAATGTTTGTTGTAAAAAAAAGAATTGAACCTGTTAGTATTTCCTTTTGCACGGCACCTTTGTTAATATTTGCACTTGCATTACATGGTATTTTTTTCTAGTCTTATTATTCAAAAAATGCTAAAAAGAAAGAGATGATCTCTCATATTTTGTTGCATACTTACAACGTTAATGCTCTATATGCCTTAAAGCATTCTCCATTTCCTTGATAACTAGAGAAAGTACGCCATGTGTGGTCTAAATAGCTATTTTTAATGCAACACACAATCACACATATTAATATTCTTAAATATATATTAGCTAAACTAACGTAGTATGTTCTATCATATACAAAACACCGCAAGTCCGCAACTAATAAAGTGTGCAGTCCTTATAAGCCATACCATATTATAGTTAGGCTCATTTGGCTAAAATGGATATATATTTATAATCTCAAACTATGTTGTCAAAAGTGCGAGAGGCGCAACGAGGCGCACTAAATGTGCTGCAACTGGTTAGGCGCGCCTTTAGGCACTAAGGCTCAATTTCAGGCCAGTTTCAGGCTAAAAGTCGCCTCAAACTCCTTAAACATCCTAAACGAGCCATAACAAGTCCTAAACATCCTAGTATAGCCTTAAACAAGCCTAAAACATCTCAAAAACCCATAAACAAGGTATTTATACTATGCGCCTTATTTAAAAAATCCCTCGTCGCCTTGCGCCCTAGCCCCTAGGCTCGGGCTATGCACCTTGAGTGCGCGGGGCACCTAGGCGCTTTGACAACATAGATCTCAAACTATAGGTGGTATATGCTAAAAAGTCAGACAACTTTCACATTTGGCACCTGTATTTTCTTCTTACAAGTTAGAAGTGACCATTGATAGATATGAGATAAAAAGCTAGTCATTCACTTCAACCAAGAGTTTCCAGAAAACTTGCAATCAAAATAGAAAATATCACACGCGACAAAAGTAGATCGCGTATGCAAATTCTAAAAGTAAATGAAAATTAAGTTCTATCATAAGAAAACGACAGATGATAGCATGATACTAAAGCTCATCCTACTGAAAACATAGAAGTTAAAACATGTACATCAAGCTTCTCAAAAGTTAACAATTATTGTGACCCAAGTCCTTCTAAATATAGCTTCTACTTGAAAACACATGTACCAACCCTACTTTCAACTCAGAACTCATTCTACAAGACAACGAAAGAAAGCAATTTCAATTACCTCAGCCTTCAGCTCATGCAAATTAATATCAGAATTGCCGGATCCTATACCGCCGTTCCTCCCATATTTCGGTGAGGATCGATCTCTGTCTTCAGCTAAATCAACAATAACTCAATAAATAAATCCTCATTCTAAACAAATTTCTCCACACAAATCGTGCAACATACTAACATAGCATGGAATAAATTAACAGTAACAGAATTCACTCTAGCATATGAAATTAGGTCAACATAATACGAAATTACGAGAGTATCAGCTAGCAACACCTACCTTCCAAAAACAGCAACGTCGATAAAGGATTTCTAGCTGAATTTACCACAGGATCCTGAACAAACATACATCAGTCATAAGTCATAACTCATAAACAACAAAACCTGTCATTCTTCCATAATCTAACATGTTAGAAACTTAGAATCTAGATCTTACCTTTGCGTTTGAAGTAACCGGTTGAGAGAGGAGATGAATCGGAGGGCGACGGTCGTCTCTGACGCGAAAACAGCCGAAGAAGCAGCCCATCGTCCGGTGGTGAAGAAGATCGACGAATTTGAAGTTAAACAGGGAGCATAACAGCAACGATGAAACCCTAGCTATTATGTTTGAGTTGAGAGCATAAGGAGTGAGGTAAACGTTTTTCGAAATTTAAAAGAGAGAAGAGACAAAACACGAGGGAATGGGGAATTTGAATTTCACACTTCGTCCCCCACCGTGTTTGACTTTTGAAAGACATAAGGATTTTTTTAATCCAACGAAATTATATAATATGTTTTGAATTTTATCATGATGTTTTATATTCACCCCAACGTATTCAAATTAGAGTCGGTGTGAATTTCTGACATGACCCGAAAACTCGATACAAATCTAACACGAAATTCGTGGGTTTAACTTTAGTCTAAACAGGTTCGGGTCAGTTTCAGGTTGAACCCGCGAACCGGTTTAGGTTAACGGGTCATGTTCGGGTCAACCTGGTTGGGTTGGCGGGTTGACCCGTTTAACACATTTATACTATATTATATTTCTTTACAATATATTTTATGTCATAAATTAAATGGGATGTGTATTTTATGTCATGATTATAACTTAAAAAGATAAATTAACATAGATTTTATAATTTAAATATGATATTATTATATACATCTGTGTTTTTTAAGTAAATTTAAATTTTAATATATTAATTTCTGAAAAAAAAATCGGGTTGAACGGGTCGTGTTCGGGTCAACCCACAAAAGTTCCGGTCGTGTTCGGGTTCTTATGTATGATACAATTTTCGGGTTCGGGTTTGTGTAAAATTTTCGGGTTCGGGTCGGGTTGAACCCGCCAACCCGCGAACACGACCCGTTTAGCACCCCTAGTCATAACGTGACATGGAAGTGGAGGAAAGGGCCTGACAATTTCATCCAAATTACCGAGCTTAATTGGCTTTGCAGGTCTCTAAATGTGGTGCAGATTAAGGAGGACCGGGATCGATGGAAGTGGGGTGGGGCAACGTCGGGAGAATTTTCGGTCAGAGAAGTGAAGCGTACTTTATCTAAAGGGGAGATTTTAAGCGATAATTATGTTATGGAATGGAGTAAACTGGTTCCGACTAAATGTAATCTGCTTGTTTGGAAAGCCGAGATGGGCAAAATTCCAACCTTGGTGTAACATCCCGAAAACGGGTTTGGTAATCAAACTCCGTTAATACTAAAAGACGGGTAAAGTACCGTTAGCAGTAAAAATAACCCGGTAAATATTTGGATTTAAATAAGAAATCTTAATAATTAATTACAAGTGAATCAAAGAATTAAGGAATTGAGTTTATAAGAGCCCGAGTCAACAGGACTTAAAATAAAACGGGTTTTAACTCCCGGAACCCACTAAGTTAACTAGGTAAAATTAACCTAGTTAGTAATGGGTAATTAAATAATAAATAATGAATTATAGTTTCATTTGATCAAAATAAAACAAGAGGGACTAAAAAGGGACAATTGTGAGAGTTGTATGATTAAAACAAAAATAAACCACACCAAACACACACTTAGTGTGTGTCTGGTCGATGTTAAACACAAGGGGCGAACCAAGTTCCTCCACAAACCCTGATTCTCACAAAATCCTCCAAATTGAAGCTCAAATCAAGCCCAAATCGTCTGCATGATTACAAATTCGTGATCACCTAGTCGTGGGGATCATAAGGTATGTAAAAATTTGATGATTCGTGAAGTTGCAAAATTTGAGTTAGCATCATAATTCGCGAATTATGTAAGGATTAGAGGAGCTATGGCTAAGTTAGTGATGTACACATGCTTAGGAACTAAACCCTAAGTAAAAATCATGCATATGATGCTATGACTTGAATGATTTTGGTGATTACTTATATGTGTGTTAAATGAGTTTATTGACAATATGATGAACACTCTAATTAGGGTGTTAAATTGATGAATATTGGTTGCTATGATATAAGTTCTTGATGTAGTTCATGAACACTAGACATAGATATTTGATTTTTGATGTAAATCTTGGTGAAAATAATTAGTTATGAACTAGTTAGTAATCTTGATGTAGTTCATGAACACTAGACATAGATGTTTGATTTTTGATGTAAATCTTGGTGAAAATAATTAGTTATGAACTAGTTAGTAAATATGTAAAATTATGCACATTAGGTGTTTGTTAAAATGCCTAAATGAGAACTAAAGTGTTGAAATTTAGAGTGAAAACGTGTATTTGAATGATATGGCAAATACGTGTGATGTGAAGTGATAAGGGTTCTAAATACTATGTTGATTTAGACAATGTAGTAAACATGTGATTGAAAGTAGTTAACTTTAGATAAGTTAAGTTAACTAATCATGAAGCCGAATAGTAGCTTCGGCATAGAAAATAAGTGAGGTGGAATAGTCGTGATTGTTAATGACTAATTTAACCGCCTTGTAAATGTTTGACAATAGTTTGACGCGTAACAAGCTAGGTGAAAGCTTGGAAGAGGGAGCGGGTCAAACGGAGCAAGTACGGAAAGAAAAGCGTGGCGTGGATGCGAGGTAAGTGTAATTTACACACTTATGTAGAATACTCGTTTATTCGATACGTTGTAAACATGATAATGATAATATTGGAAATATGGAAATTTGTCAAGTGTCGACTAATGTAAATCAAGGATAAAAGGATACCCATGGTGTAAGCCGAAATGGGTTGAAATTGTAAGAAAAGAGTGTAAAAGAAAACGGGTATGGTTATAAAATCCGGGATGGGATGGATGTATGAATTGGAAATAAAAAACGATGTTTTTGATTAAATAAATAATGTTGGGCATATAGTCTAAACGGGTCGAATGGTGGTGATAACACCATTTGACAATATCGACTAATGTGGTTGTCAAGTCTTATGTTAACAGGACCGATTAGCAAATCGGATAATTGCGTCACCATTGATGGTGTGATAATGAAAACAAGGTATAAATCGGGTATACTTGTTGATCCGGGCCAGGTACGCGTAATTATGTTGTAGTTAAAATTGCTATTTTGGTCGAATAATTTGAGAGAGAGTCCTTAGTCATAAAAGGACTAAAATCGACCAAAACGCCCTTGTAGGCTAAATGGAACAAACGATCCTTAAAGGTTGTTTGGAAACGAGTTTTATGACTAGGTAAATACTTAGAATAAGTATAGAAACTGAAAGAGGTATTATATTAGCCAAATGGTACTATTTGAGTTTTTTGCCGTAAAATAACGATTCGAGAGGTAAAATTTGGTTTATATTGATCACCACATTAAACCCACCATAAACACAGTTGTGGTGGGAGATTACAGGATAAGAAATGTGGTGATGAAGTGCTAGAAGTAATCGAAAGCGATTTTAGGCTCGAAAGCGCTTAAATACCCTTAACGGGTCAAAATAAGCATACAAGCGAAAAAGGGTTTAAATTGTGTAATAAACATATGATTAGAACCTAATATAGTAGGTAACATTAATTTGAAGAAGTGTACGAGATATAGGAATCAAATAAATACGTTTTTTTGATAAAATGCATAAACGGGTTAAAATTCGGTAAAAATGTAACGAGTCGAAGGCTTAGAAGTCTCGAAATTTCTTATGTTGGATGTAGGATTTTAACTCCATAAGATGGAGGATTAAATTACGGACGCGTAGGAAAAAGAATCGGGTAAAACGGATCAATAACGAAGAAGTTATGGCCGTTTCCGTGAAATCAGATCGTGTTGGGTATGTACAGCATCAGCTGAAGGCAGTAGGCTGTGAAAAACAGGGCTAGGCGTGACACCTAGGCCCTTGGCGTCACGTCTAGCCCCCTAACTCCGAAAATTGTTAAATTTTGTCATTTTTAACCCCTGTACTTGTTTGAACTTAATATTTGACTATCAAAACTAACTTTTAAGTTGGTTTTGATCATAGGTGAATGCCGAGAGTGCACAGATGAAGATCAAGCGACGTGCAAGAAACGAACACGATCACGAAATAAGCTTCCGCACTATGTATCGTTATTATGTTAAACGAAGAACGTACACATGATATGTTGTATACTTTTTAAATTGTAAAAAGTTTTAATAAACCCGTAATTTCCAATGCATATGTAATTGTAACACCTCGAAAATTTACGTCCTATAATGTCTTGACACATGTCATAACCTTTAAACGTGTGAAAGAATACTTTTGAGAGACTAAAGTTGACAAACAATGAAACTATGTATATATAAGGGTTCAAAGTGTCAACAATGAATAAATATACTTTACAATAACCCTACATGATGTTTATAACCTTAAACGAATGGATCATGGATCATACGAAGCGAATTGTGAATGAAAGTGAGAGATTTCAAACTACAGGGGTTAAATGTGTCAACATGTTAAGATATACCTCTGAGTGACCTTTTAGCAAACCCGAAGCCTTGTAACGATTAATTATGCTCACTATAATGCACCATAAAAATTTCACCAAGTTTCGTTACCGTATGAGAAAGTTATGATAAAATTCGTGTGTGAGGGTTAGAATCATCAACATTGAAAATTAGGGGTTTTCGGGTGATCACAAAGTTACCCGAGGACTTGAAAAAGATGGTATAAGCCTTAAAGCCCCCACATGTAAAAAATAAAGGCTTAGAATGCAAGAAAACCTTGAGAAAACGACCTTTCGGGGGACCAGGGACCAAAAATGCAATAAAGGAAACATTGTGACCTGATCCGGAGGCTAAGGCGGGCCGCGTAAGGTCATGAAGACCTTTACGCGGGCCGCGTGACAGGTACCAGCGACATAAACGAACAGACAGCTGTCTGTTGATGTTTTAACCGACTTACATGCATTTCTTTGATACCATGGGCTGCCTAAGACGGTATTTAGACTATAGAGGACACATGTAAAGATCCATGATCAATTGTAGACTCATTTGGCAACAATCTAGGAAGATCAAAGTCACTATATAAGGCTTATGTTGCAACATGCAACCACACTTCAACTTCTGATCATTTGAGGAGAACAACAGCAGACACACGACCTTCCTAATCATCCATTAGACACGTGTAAGTACCCTTGACCCTTCTTAATTAAGTTTTGATTAGTATTTAGCTTAAAAGTCAAACCGTCGTAATTACGGTTTGACTTAACGATAAAACACAAACGGTCCAGTGTTTTGTCGAATTGAAAGTTGTTATAAGTTGGTAATTATGTGGGCAATTAACCCTTAAAAGGGCACCCTCTGATTCCCGATCTAACTAGGTCGAATGGCGGGTCAAACTTCTTACGAAAAAGTCAACAGAACCATTAAACGCGTAATTAGCGATACAGAATGCGTGTAACCTGTTTTATCATTCATATAACTTGATAATAAATATAATAACTTGTCTAAGCTTGTTTGATTCGACAACTTTCTGTTTTGAACCGATTTGGAGCCGAAAGGCGCATAGTTTGACTTTCTTCTTTGACTTCGGTTCTGACCCGGTTTTGATAGGTTTAGACATGCCTTAAAGTTCCATTAGGACCTAGTTACACGTGTGTATAACTCTCTGCGTTTATACCACTTAAATCCTTAATTGTCCGACGTTTCCGTTAAGTGCTTAAATATTGACCATAATGCCCTTATGACCATACAACGAGAATTTTGGAAATGTGAAAGTACAATAATCTTTGTTACTGATTATAAAACATGTCCCTAAATTTTCACATCAGTTGGAGGTCTAGATTAGGAGTTATGCTTAATGACGTAATTAGAATGCTTCTTAGTAATTAAGCGGCGTCATTAGCGTAAAGCCTATCTAAACCCAATTTTTGACACCAATCCTTTTACCCACTGATGTAATATAATATTTTGGGATTTTTGAAGATTTTTAATTATTTTTAAACTGATCATAAGCTAGGATTATCGCCTTAATTCGGTAAATACCGAATATGCCCTTTTAAGCCATAAAATGAGTTTTACAAACCCTTTTAACGCCAATCCAATTGCTACTGATTTTAAATAATAAATGAAGTGTTTTGAACCTGTTTAAACTGATCAGAAAACTCAGAATCCTATTTTAACCCGTACGTCGCTTAAAACGGCGTTATACGCGTATTAAACGCATAGTAAGGGTTTAAAACCATTTTGCCACCTAAGACTTAACACCAACGGGTATAACCTGTTAAGTTAAGTTGTTTTACTGATAAAATCAGACCCGGATCACAGAAGTTTAATTAATCCCTTTTATAATCTTTAAAATGACCAAAATACCCCTACGGGGCTTAATATGAGATTAAACTCGTTTTGGGCATAATGGAAGGTATCCTACTGATATCACAACATATTTAAGGCATGTTAACTTAGGAAACCTGTTTAGGACTCTTATGGTTACCAGTTACGCTTCTTGCGCGTTCGGTTAGGTTTATGTAACTAGTTTGTATAAATTAGCCGAAACGGGTCAAACCTTATCGTTGTTATCTCAAAATCCAGAATGCGTTTAGATTACCCATATTATACAAGTATTCAAACTTGTCGGGTCTAAATCACATTCTATTCCGGTCTTCGCTTTATCATGCGTTTGAACCGTATCTTTCTCTTGAAAACTAATCGGTCTAAGTCAAGGCTTAATTTAAAGACCCGTTAGGATTCTAATAGGTTATTAAAAACCTTCATTCCAGATTTAGGAGCCCAGTAAAAGCTATCTGTACTTGCTGATTTGATACGGCTGGGATTGAATTTATATTTAGCTCAGGTAAATACTTTTAACTTATTTTCCCTATACGGGCTTGGGGTACGGTATATAAAATACCGCTTGGTCGGGCATTGAATCTTTAATTGTATGATGGTTAAAGTATTGAGATGTCTCGTTTAATTTGTTTTGTTTGCTTAAAGCCTTTGGGGGGTTAATGACCGTGTCCCGGATATCCCTGGCATCATTTTACGAAATGGCCACGACCTCAACACCGGGCGTAGGCGTACGCCCGTCGGTGTCTCATTTAAATAATGTGGTGTGTCTATTGATCTTTAACCCGGCTTGATCCGGGCTACTGAACGCATAAGAAACATGTAAATCCTTTACAAGTTTATATATTGAAATAAGTATCCCAAGTTATAAAATAATATTTGTGCCATGTGCATTCAAATCAATCATTTTTAAACCCTTTTCAAAATGAGTCGGTTGATTGTATTTACCAGTGGAAACTGACTTATTTTCCCAAAAAGGCTAAGTGCAGGTACTAATCGGAATTGGCTGGCTACTCCTAGCATCAATAAAGAGTCTCGCAAGCTTAGATGCCTAAAGTCTGTTGAACAGAGTTATTTTTTTTTGATCCGCCTGTGGATCCTTTACTTCCGTTGTAATACTTGACGTTACATTAATTCGGATTGTAATATATTTATCCTTTTGCTTCCGCTGTGCATTTAAATATTGTGTTGTTTGACTATTGTGTTACCAACCACGTCACGATACTCCCCTACCGGGCCCACCGGTAATACGTGGAAGATCGGGGTGTGACAGTAATCTTAATTACATGACTGTTTTTCGTAAATGATACGTTAAACCTTAATTTATAAGAACGGGTGTTACACTTGGTTGCTCATCTCAACCATGGATTGGACATCGAAGACACGACCTGTCCTCTATGCAGTTCGGGTGAAGAAAATGTTGATCATTTATTCACCAGATGTGTCGTTGTAGCTCAGGTCTGGTTTGCGGTGTCAAGATGGTGCAAGATTGCTCCTGTTATCACAAGTTCGGTCAAGGAAATTCTGGAAGTGCACAAGCAGGTTGGTCTCTCGGGTAAAGCCAAAGACATGTTTAGCGGTATTGTGAGAGTGGGTTGCTGGTGCTTATGTCGGGCGCGCAATAAACTTAGGTTTGAAAGCAAACAAGTGAAGGTGGCCGATATCGTCAGTGTGATCAAAACGCTAGGATACCTTTGGATATGTAATAGAAGTAAAGATAGAACTGTTTCTTGGGTTGATTTGTGTAATTTTGTGAATATGTAGTTTGTTTGTGTTTTGGTTGCCCCGTCTCGTGGGTTTTGGTCGTTTACGTTTAATGAAGTTCACATTTAAAAAAAAAATCATCATGTTTATAAATTTATTATTTTAACCTATTAATTTATTTTTGAGAATTTTTACTTTAACTTTTACTTTAGGTTTTATGTTCATCTATACTATATTATAATATGCATGAGGGAGGGCATTTTAAGATACACACAAAATAAGAAATTTTCCCGTTTAAATTATAAATACACCCTAAAATGAGGGTAAATTGGTCATTTAAACAATAATTATGTTTTAGTCCCCTATCTTATTACACTTAAATCCCTGAGTTTTAACATAATTATAGGTAATTAGTTACATTTTCCCCATCCGCAACAAACTTATAATTTTTTTTATGTATTCTTATCATATTTTATAAACTATAATGTTTTAAAAAATCCAAAAGTACCGTGACGAGCTACTAATTTTTCTCGACGTTTCGAATTTTCGATAGTTGTCTTGGATCAGTATTGACGTGTGGATCAAAAAGTACAAGTAGATGATGTCTTAATGTACACGTGATTAAAGTCCAACGTACTTAGTCATTATCCTGTTTAATATCTACATAATGTCAAGTGATTACCATCAATTTAATCCTCTCAAGTCTCATCTAGACTACACTTTAATCTCTCATCTTTAACCCCTTATAGTCATTATCCTGCATGTTGATTTGGGTTCAAACGAATTTGAGTTTGTTAGTTAAACACAAATTTGGTTTATGTCTACACACATTACGGACCGTATTATTAGGCCTTATAGTCCGTATCCGATGGTCAAACAACTTAGTCAAAGAAGGCTCAATACGGACCATAACCATTAGGCCTTTACAATATGTAATCGAACATAGAAATTAGGTTTTGAAGTTGGGCTCGCACAAACCGTATTCATGGGCTTTACAGTCCGTTACCCAAATTTAGAAATTAGATTTGAAACTAACAATATGGACTGTACTCAAGGTCATTACACTCCATAACCCAATTATTAAAAAGTAGGTCAAAATTGATCACTACAAAGCGTAGTCATTGGACATTATGGTCCGTAACCCAATTAAAAAGGTTTAGGTTTAGGTTTAGGTTCAAACTTCGGGACATTACGAATCAAATTTATGGTCTATTATTGTCCGTAAACCTCGTCAGATGGTATGGTCAAGAACACAAGCATTATATACCATAATCTATGAGCACCTGTTGAGTAGCTACCAAAGGTCTGTTTTTTTTTTTTTTTTAAATAGCAGTGTCATACAATGTGAACACGAGGACTTACCCTAACTCTAGACTATACGATTAACTTACGCTTCTATTATAGACATTTTGGAAAACGCTATTTTTAACAAAGAAAAGCAAAGACTTGGGACATATATTTCGATGTGGTTAGACGATGACAATGTCGACTATTTTTGGGTCTTTGAATCTTTTTTTTTTGTGAAATGAAGGTTAACCTTTAGAACAATCGAAGACCATTGTTAAAATAAGACAAAAAAACGTATTTAACTCTATTATGAATGATTCAAGATGACGATTTATTTGCCAAAGTTTCAGAAGATAAACCACGTCCCTCGTATTTTTTAATTATGAAGTCTAATTAAATTTTCCTTGTTAGCGAATCATTATTTGAAATTAGAAAAATAAAAATAAAAAATGGATGGCCTTATGGACTATGGCATTCAAATACACATGTAAATTGTTAACTGAAAAAAAAGGTTTATTAGATCTAACGTCAAGTTAAACGTGAAAGCTAATTTTTTTTAAAGGTGTGAATTATTCGTGAATGTCGGGAGATTTAGCATACGTTGTCTTAACCGGTTCCGCGTTAGAGACCCCTTCGCTAGGGTTGTAAACAAGCCCAGATGCTCGAGAGGTACTCGTGATCGGCTCGGTTAAAAGCTCGAACGAGCCTAGCCTTAACGAGCCCGAGCTCGAGCTCGAGCCTGAAATAGAGCTCGTTTTGTTATCGAGCCCGAGCTCGAGCCTGAAATACAAAGCTTGTTTAGGCTCGCGAGCCTAAACGAGCCCATACAAAATTTTAGATTTTTTTATATATAATATATTAATAATGATGATAACATTGATGAGTCGAGCTCGAGCCTAGCTTTGGCTCATTTAAGCGATGTTGAAGTGAGCTCGAGCCGAACTTTTAGCTCGTTTAAGGTTGTTCTCAAAATAGTTGGAGCCGAGTTCGAGCCGAGCTCGAGCTTTAGGTTTTACTCGCGAGCCGAGCTCGAGCTCAAAGAAGTAGGCTCGAACCGAGCCGAGCTCGAGCTTCATAAAAACCTAACGAGCCGAGCTCGAGCATGGTCGAGCTCAGGCTCGGCCCGGCTCGTTTACACCCCTACCATTCGCACAATAGATCCCCAATTTAAACCGTTCGATGAGAAACCCCTATCACCTAGACTCGAACTTGAGACCTGGAGAGGAAAAGTCATCCGGGCCCACTATAGGTGGACCTTAAATACCCGTGGCCATCATTAGAGCACTCGTGATGGTTAAAACGTGAAAGCTAATTAGTAATTTAAAACATGTAAATTGTTAACCGAAAAAAGAAGGTTTATTAGATCTAACGTCAAGTTAAAGGTGAAAGCTAATTAGTAATTTAAAACCTTGTTAGGCAACTCGAGGCTAGTATGTTCCATCTCTCACACTAAATGGTCGATTAAATTATTTTAATGATATCAAAAAAGCAGTTTGAACATTATGTAAGGCTGTTATGCTGTATTATTTTATCATAATCATAATTAATTATTAACGACACTTACTTTTTCAACATTCTTTCTTTATTTTAATATATGTTACACTTATATCATTAAAATTAAACAATACATAATAAATGTTATTACATATCATTTCTTTAAACACAATACATGGACAGTCATCTTATTTAATTAATTCAAAACTAAAATACGTTAGTTAAATACCTATAACTTTTTATTTTCTTAATTTTTCTCTTTACAACGAAATTCATTTCTGCTTGTACGATAGATTATAACCTTTTAAGTCTATGAAACACTGAACGAATAATTTTTTTGACATAGTGAGTAATTAAGTAGTTTCTAGGTATTTAATTAATTCATATGTCATAAATTATACAAAACCATATAAATTATAAGCTTGGTATTTAATTAATTCATTCATGTGCCATAATTTAAGCTTTGATGTAGTGAGCTTACTACCGAATCGAAAGTATCGATTCTGAAAAGCACAAAAAAGTAGGTGTCAGTACCAAAAGTGGTCGGTACGATATGATACTGGTATTCAAAGGTAAACTGATAAAAAATATCGTATCGTATCGAACCAAACGTACCAATCCCGAAAATGCAAAAAATAAACACAAAAAATTGACTCCGTATGATACAATACCGGTTCGATATCCATACCCGGTACTAAATCCTCATCCTTGTTGTAACATGTAATTAAAGTAGAGTTAAGTGCCATTTACGTACATTTAGTTTGTCCACTTTTGCCATTTCAGGTCAAATTTCAAAATCGTACAATTTTCCTCCCTGACATTCTCGAAAGGTGCTATTTGAGTCCAAAATACTAAGGGGCTGTTTGACAACTTCTGAATGGTTAAATGTTGAACCAATAAGAGATCTCAACCATTAAGTACTGAATCAGTAAGATGTTTGAACCATTAAGAGCCAATATAATGCTTAGCCGTTTAGATACAAATGTCTAACCAATTCAGATTAGAGGTCTTAACCATTCGGAGGCAAATGTCTGAACCATTCAGACATCTGTTCGCGAAACAAACTGTCTGAACCATTAAATGCTGAACCAGTAAGAGGTCTGAACCATTAAGAGTTTCATTAAGAGGTAAACAAACAGCCCCTAACCCAGTTAAAAAATCTCAGTGATAAAATTTTCATTTTACATAGTGGTTTGGGGTTGGTGAACGATGAAGGGTATGTAAAACCTCTGAACGACTATGAAAAATGATCATTTTATTCCTGAGCTAACTGAGTCTTTTAACCGAGGCTAGTTTTTTTTAGACTGAAATGACACGTTTCGAGAATATTAAAAAGAAAAATAATATAATTTTATAATTTGATCTGAAGCAGGAAAAGTGAACAGATAACCGTAATTTACAGTTAACTCAAGTAAAGTATTTGCTTTTCCCTGTTGTAATAGTATTGTCTGATATGTGGTGTTCAGTTATTCCGTTTTCAAAAAGGGCGGTAATGGCAGATAGCAGAGTCACCGGTATCTACCAAAATCAAAACCCTAAAAAGCACAAAAGCAACTCCAGAATCCTCACAAACCGATGCTTTACTTCACTTTCAAACGCTGCAATTCCTTTCGTGCTCCAAGAGAAACCCTAAAAAGCGAACCAATTACCCCACACCTACAAGCAAAGGATCTCCAAACCCTAACTCTTATAACTGAATCCAAAACCTCAATCATGATTCCAATTTCACGTTCTTCAGCAGCTTTCTGCACACAGAAACAGTTATTTTGTTCAAATTGCAGGTGGAGATTCAAACCAAGTGTTTTGTTAGGGTTTGGGGGTGGAGATGGCGAGTACCAGTGGGACCAAGGATGAGGTGGGCCCACCGAGGTCGTTGTCGAGGCGGATGATGACGAGGAGTTCAACGATGTATGATCCGAATGCCGACGGAGTTGACAGCGAGCTTGTGCCGTCGTCGCTTGCTACAATTGCTCCGATTCTTCGTGTTGCGAATGAGATCGAGAAGGATAATGAGAGAGTTGCTTACTTGTGTATGTTTTTTAATGCTCTGTTTACCTCCGTCATTCATTATAGGGTGTTTGGATGCACGTTTATAGTGATTAGTTTTAAGTTATTGAGTAAAAGTTGGTTATCGTAGGGCTTTTTAAAAAGCTCGTTGCTAGCTGGAAATCGGCTCGAGCCTGAGCCAAGGTAAACTTGGCTGGTTGACTCGCTGGCTCGCTTGTTAGGCTCGTTTTAACTGGCTCATTGGCTTGTTTTATATTATTGCCCAATTATATAACATATATTGTAATCTGAAACTATAACCCGGATTTTATATACATAAAGTATAAATTATGTTGTTTATGAGTTTTGCATTATGTATATCAGTATATGTTAAAATATTACTTTTTGTTTATATGTATACCAATATGTGTAAATACATAATTAATTTAAAAAATAAATAAATAAACGAGCCGGCTCAAGCTTTTTACGAGCCGAACCCGAGCTCACCCTAGGTTGTAGTTCTGATTTCCCCAAATGCGTTTAGATGTGCTTTTAGAAGGTGGTTATCTGATTGTGTAACATGGTGCTTGTGAGATATTTTCATTCGTGAGTAGTTTTGACTCTGGTAGCTTGGTAATTGCTGCAAAGAATTTGATGATGGGAGAGTAGAAGTAAATTGTTTGTAGATCACTATTTTGATATCTTTGTTTTAATATAGATAAAATATAAGCATCAGTTGGTCTATAAGCACCATGAAGTTAACTTAGAAAACAAAATGTAAGCTTAAAATTCTCAAGTTTGACGTCAAATGTCAATGAGAGATTATTGGAAAACATTGATCTGCATCAGTCAATATATAAGAATTCAAAGATTTAAGGTTCTTGAATTGAAGTGGCATTTATTAAACTTTTGCAATCCCATATTTATAGTGGCTGTGCGTGCTAGCCGTTATAGTAAAGTTCTTATTAAATTGCATGGATTTAATTTGGTGGATTAGGCCGATTTCATGCATTTGAGAAGGCTCACAGGATGGATCCTAAATCAAGTGGACGAGGTGTTCGCCAATTTAAAACCTACCTGCTGCATAGGCTTCAAAAGGTGAACATTATAAGTTTAATGCTTTTTACGTTAAAGATCAAAGTATAATCATGAAATAAGTGTTTCAGAAATTCTCAAAGAAATTTTGAATGTTCTTTTGTAACAGGAGGAAGTAAACACAAAACCTAAATTAACGAGAAGTGATCCTTCAGAAATTCAGAAATTCTACCAGAACTTCTATGAGGAAAACATTAGAGAAGGCCAATACACAAAGAAACCGTGAGGCTTGGATTTTATTAATACCATTTCTAACGTGTTGACCCTTTAGTGATGTTACTTAATCTAATCATCACTTGCTCATTTTTTCTATTTTACTTTCTGTTATGTTTAGTGAGGAAATGGCCAAGATATATCAAATTGCAACGGTTTTGTATGATGTACTGAGGACGGTGGTACCTACTGCAAAAGTCGATCCCAAGGTACAACTGGTTTATCAGACTCTGATTTCTAGTCATGTTAATCTAAATACCAATTGACCAGAGGACGCAATTCCGGCCCATTTACTTATCATGAGTCATTTTGCGGTGTGTTTTTATCTCAAACTCGTCAAATAAAAAAAACTAGCGAAAAGGAAAATGGGTCAGACGTGTAAAAGTCGTCCAAGGTCTATTTGTAATGCATACAACCTTCTGGATCATTTTTTTTGAAAGATATTACAGCAATATTGTTTTTGTAATTATAATTAACACATTCATTATATATTCTTTTCTTGTGGCATTGCAGACTCAAGATTACGCAAAAAATGTAGAGGAAAACAAAGGACAAAATGAACACTATAATATTCTCCCTTTAAATCCTTTTGGAAAAAAGCCAGCAATTATGGAGCTTTCTGAGGTTGTACCCTGATAGTCTAATGGCATAAATCTTGTTTTTTCTTCATCTCCATTGTCTCTATATTTTATATATTTTTATATATAGATACATATACACACACAAGCATGCATATGTTCCTCTTCTTTATTTCAGTTTTTATATGTTAACAGATAAAAGCGTCTCTTCAAGCGGTTCGCAATATAGATAACCTTCCACCTGTTAGAAGGGTAGGAGACAGAGACAAACCTTTTAGTGATATTCTTGAGTGGTTATCATCAATTTTTGGATTTCAGGTAACTTGTATTCGTTATCCACTTTATTCTACTCATGAATATTTATCCCTTTTTTTTTCTGCTTCTTTATATTCTTTCAATCTAACTACTATTAATCCTGCAAAAGAGCCTGACAAATGCTCAATCTTAAATAATTTTTTCTTATTTTGAAATGAAGAAAGGAAATGTTGCGAATCAACGGGAACACTTAATATTGCTACTTGCAAATATTGATAGAAGGTCGAAGGGCAGTGAAGACTATGAGCAGGTATATCTTATATCTTTCATCATCTTTAAAATATATTTAAAAATGCAAATTTAACATGCATAATAACATTATCTAAAAGTTATTCATTCTTTTGATGGTTGAAACTTTTGGCAGTTGGATAACCTCACCGTAAAGCAATTATTGGATAAAACTTTCAAGAACTATGTCTCTTGGTGTCATTATTTGCACTGTACACCAATCATTGAGTAAGTTGTTATCAAGATATGTTTTTTTTTTAATATATAACCTTTTTTAATTATATATTTGATTTCATTGTTTTGATTAAGATCGCCGAAGGTTCCAGCTACTGCTGATAGGCAGCAGTTGCAGCTTCTCTACATTGCACTTTACCTACTTATCTGGGGTGAAGCTTCAAACATCCGGTTCATGCCTGAATGCATTTGCTATATATTCCATAATGTATGTTTACAGTTTACTCTTGAGTTCACATATCTTTTATTTGAAAAAATATAACGAATTGCTTTATCTATTTAAACTTTGAATCAATAAGATGGCAAATGAAATGCATGGAACTTTATTTGGAAATGTTCAAGCCGTGAGTGGAGGTACTTATCAAGCAGCACCAGTTGTTGAAGAAACGTTCTTGCGTGATGTTATTACACCTATTTACGAGGTTCTTCGTAAGGTAATAATATTTTTTTGCACCATAAGTTCTGTTACAATTTTTATAAATTTTAATTGGTGACAGGAAGCTAGGAGGAACCAAGGTGGCAAAGTAAGCCATGCATCCTGGAGAAACTATGATGATCTTAACGAATATTTCTGGTATTGCTTTCATTTATAAAATTAGCATTGTGCTACAACTGTATTGGTTTGCTTATTAATAAACCAATCTTTAATTTCCTCTCTTTCAGGTCCGACAGATGCTTCAAGTTAGGTTGGCCAATGGACCGGAAATCTGACTTTTTTATTCACTCCAGCGAGTCATCACGACATCGACATCCTACAGTATGTATAGATTTATCATTTATGCACTTTTATGTAATCTGCAAAGAGATATCAGTTGTTATGTAGGAACAAAATACAATTTGGAATTTTACAAAAAGATTCTTTAATTTCATTCTCACCTTTAGGTTCCAACATGCCAGTTTTCATGGACTATAAGCTACTAATAAGAAACTTGCAATAATTGCAAAGTCGACATATTATGTATGCATCATCAAAGTTTTTTAACTTTTAACTCAACAAATTGTTGAAATTGTGATACTTTATACATTTTTAAAGTCGTACAATATCCCTGGAAACATGTATTATAATGTCGTTTATCAACCTTATGCAAGCTAATTAGTTAGAAAGTGGCTTATCTCATCAAGAAGTTAAGAAACTGTTAACCAGTGCGTTGATTTGACTTTCCGTGGCTTATAGAATACAATGACAGAAAGTTTCTTGCATGCAGCCTTTTGTTAATTTGAAATTCATATTTAGTATTATCTATGGTTGTTTTGTAAGATCATGTCATATAACTGCAGGAGCGCAACCAAGCAGTAGGGAAAAAGAAACCAAAAACAAATTTTGTGGAAGTGCGCACGTTTTGGCATCTTTACAGGAGTTTTGACCGCATGTGGATATTTCTTATATTGGTCTTTCAGGTATATAATAGAACAACACAGTTTTTTATATGTTCTTTATTTAAATCGGTATTTGGTAATGTTTGAATGTCATCTTGCTATTGCAGGCTATGGTAATTGTTGGATGGCATGAAGACGGGTCAATTTTTGGAATTTTTGAAGAGGATGTCATTAAAAGTATCTTGAGTATATTCATTACTTATGCTGTACTTAACTTTATCCAAGGTATATCCCGCCCCTTTCTTCCATTAGTTTCATTTAAATCATTCCTATTTTTTATTGAGTCATCATTGCTGGAATGTGATCGTTTTACTAATTCATTTTGACATTTAAAGCATCTTACATTGACATGTTAGTAATTTATTCTGACATTTAGTGTGCGTTTTTTTATCCTGCAGCTACTCTAGATATAATCCTGAGCTTCAGTGCATGGGGAAGCTTAAAACCAACTCAAATTCTTCGATACCTACTCAAATTCATAATAGCTGCCTTTTGGGTAGTGATTTTTCCCATTTGTTATTCAAGATCCGTTCCAAATCCAACAGGATTAGTGAGGTTTTTCAGTACGTTGGGAGGAAATTGGCGGGAACAATCACTATATAGCTATCTTATAGCAATTTACTTGATACCCAACATACTGGCTGTATTGCTGTTTTTGCTTCCACCAATAAGGAGACATATGGAACGTTCAAACTGGAGGATAGTCACTCTTTTAATGTGGTGGGCCCAGCCAAAACTCTATGTTGGGAGAGGCATGCATGAGGATATCTGTTCTCTTTTGAAGTAAGGATTGTACAACATATAAATCATTTGATGTGTTATTCGAGTTTTTGTTTACTTTATTACTCTTTACTTTTTAGGTATACACTTTTTTGGATAATGTTGCTAATATGCAAGTTTGCTTTCAGCTACTATGTGGAGGTATGCTTAAATTTAATATTCAGTAACTCTAATTAAATCAAGCTTAAAGAATATCATATGCTAATTAGTTGTGGAAATACCGGTGATAACCTTAACATAATGCTTCATTTTCATTGCAGATATTGCCGTTGATCGGGCCCACAAAGTTAATCATGCAAATGACGGTTAGCAATTATGAGTGGCATGAGTTCTTTCCCAATGGTAAAATTTTGAAATTTTCTAATCTATGATTGTGATTCTTTTGTAAATCTAAATCTTATTTCAAATTGTAGTGACACACAATATTGGTGTTGTTATCGCTATTTGGGCTCCAATTGTCATGGTGAGTGTTCTTGAATACGATTATTTTTGTCTTTACCAGCTAAATGTGAAATACGCAATATAATTTTGTTTTAGGTCTATTTCATGGACACACAAATTTGGTATGCAATATATGCTACTGTTGTTGGTGGAATCTATGGGGCATTCAGCCACTTGGGTGAGGTTAGTAGTAGTAGTAGTACACATGCTCCTTAATTTATTTTTGATCCAAACATGATCTTTCTCATGACATCATCATTATCTGCTATATGAATATTAGATTCGTACACTTGGCATGCTACGTTCTCGATTTGAATCGGTACCTTCAGCTTTTAATGAACGCCTTGTGCCAATGCAAAAAGATGAGCCCAAAAGTGACCGCCATGTAATGCTTTACTTCCTTTCATTTATGTTCATTTTAGTTTGAATGGAGACACTACAATACCCTTTTGTTATATGAATCGAGTAGAGGTGACAATTGGGACCCATTTACCTATGAATGGGCCGATTGCGGTTAAACGGGATAAGTTAAAAGATTTAGCTAGACAAGGAACAAGTAGTCAGAATGAAATAAAAAAATTCTTGAGTAAAGTACACAAATGGTCCTTGTGGTTTAGCAAAATTTTGGATTTGGTCCCTAGCTTTCCAAAAGTACACGGATGGTCCGTGTGGTTTGCACTTTCTAACGAATTTGGTCCCAACCAAAAAATCCTTAGGTTTTAGCATGTCCAAGTAAGGGACTAAATGCGTTAAAAATTGCTAGCCACATGGACCATCCATGTACTTTTGCAAAAAGCTAGGGACTAAATTTGTTACAAAGGGCAAACAACAGGGATCATCGGTGTACTTTTGGAAAGCTAGGGACCAAATCCAAAATTTTGGTAAACCACAGGGACCATTCGTGGACTGTACTCTTAAATTTATTTGATTCGCCAGCCTATTCCTAGTGCACACAACCTCTTAAACCATTATTTAAGATTTATATAATAATGTTTTTGTAATCATAATTAGTACATCACGTGTTTATGATCTTTTTCGTTTTGACATGCACTAGAAAAGACCCGTTTTAATCCCCCATTACCAGAACACAAGTTAGCCATTTCGGCTATCAGTCTACACATGATATTGCATCTGTTTACTAACATGAAAGTGCTCTACAGGAAGATAGTTTGTGGATAAGAAAGAACATAGCAAAATTTTCTCAGGTGTGGAACGAATTCATATTTTCAATGCGAGCGGAAGATTTCATCAGCAACAGGTTGAAGTTGCTTAATATTTTGTTGGTAATCTAAGAATTAAACTGAAAATCAAGATTTTTTTGACACTATTAAAACTTTTGCAAGTGAGAGAGATCTACTTCTCGTACCATCTGCTGTAAGCGATGTCCCAGTTGTCCAGTGGCCACCATTTCTCCTTGCTAGTAAGGTAAATTTATTCTCTATAGTCTATACCCCAACATCGTCTCCTTATTATAAGTTAATTGTAGTTAATTATCTGAAATTTTATATTTAAGATTCCAATCGCATTAGACATGGCAAAAGATTATAAAGGAACCGAAGATGCAGATTTGTTCAAGAAGATCACCAGTGATGATTATATGCGGTCAGCAGTGATAGAGTGTTACCAAACGCTAAAGGAAATATTATATGCCCTTCTTGATGATGAAAGAGATAAAATGTAAGATTTATTAATTCAAGTAATATTAAAGATGGCAATTTCACCTGTTTATTTTAACTTTATGAAAACTGGACCGGCAAGTCGGACCGGGAACCGGGGTTCTCCGGTCTGGTCCACTCTATCAGACCGGTTTTAAGTCGAACCAACCGTTGGACCGGGAACCAACGGCGGTCGGACCGGAAAACCAAGTGGTGGAACCGGATTTTGATTAACTTTTTTTTTTTCAGTTTTACCATATTTATTTTTATATTATTTACGGCATAACCCGGTTCTTACATCCGGTTTGACCAGCCCGACCAGTGGACCGGTAAGGAGACCAGTTTGACGTCCGGTCCTGAAAACATTATTTATAATGAATGGGTTGGTTTGACTTGTGCATAATCTTAAACGGGTTGGAATTGTCCCAAAGTCTATTTTTAATTCATACAATGGTTTTAATTAAGTATGATCATCATTAATGTAAAAATATTAATTATAATTAACATATGAATCATTTTTACAACATGCAAAGAAAAGGGCAAAAAAAAAAAAAAAAATCCAGGTCAACCCACTCCAAACCGTCTTGCCACTTCTAGCAAATATTACTTACAAGTTCGAAAGTCTGTATCCCTTATCTTTTTCTTTTATCGAAATTTTCTGTTGATAAGTTGTATTTTGCTCTTCATATAGGATCTTAGACTATATATGCCATGAAATAGAAACTAGCATTGCGCAACGGACGTTTTTGAGTAAATTTCGTATGAGCGAATTGCCTTCACTTAATGATAAGTTGGAAAAATTCTTAGAGCATCTGGTAAGGAACATTTCTTCTATTTATGGGTTATTGTTTATCATCAATTCGTCATTATCACTTGAATACTATACAGTTTTATTAATATCCCAATCATTCCTGTTTAAACTATTTTCTGATTATTCCATTGTGTACCTCCCAGTTAAAAGACGATGTTGAGCCTGAAAAATACGATTCCCAAATTATCAATGTCCTTCAGGATATTATGGAGATTATCACGCAAGATGTTATGAGTAATGGCCATGAGTAAGTTTTTATTTTCCTGAACCGTCAATATAATAAATACACTGTTGTCTCAAATATTCTGTTATAAAGTTTCTTTGTTTTGTAGAATACTTGAACGGGTTCACTCTCATTATCCAGATAATAAAGAAAGATTTGAACAAATTAATTACCGGTTAACAGCACTTAGAGCAACGAGGGAAAAGGTATAGTCTGACACTCTTAATAGTTGTATTCTTATTGTTCCTTCTACTATTTATTTATTTATTTATTTATATATTTATGTTTGTGTTTGTAGGTGGTGAGGCTTCGTTTGCTTTTGACTGTTAAGGAATCTGCAATTAACGTTCCTACGAATCTAGAAGCCCGTAGACGTATTACCTTTTTTGCAAACTCCTTATATATGAGAATGCCAAATGCACCGGTGGTCCGTAACATGCTCTCATTCAGGTCAGTAATTATTATATGAGAAAAGTGCCCGGATAGTCCCTGTTGTTTGCCCATTTTTCACCTTTAGTCCCTAACTTTCTAAAATTACAGCTATAGTCCCCAACTTTTGCAAATTCATTCTCAGACACTCCCTAGACCTAACATTAGTTGGTTTTCTCAGTTAAGTGGGTGTGAAATGACCTAAATACCCTTTCCTTAAAATATATAAAACATTATAATTAACAAATCATTTATAAAGACAAATAGGCCCACCACTATTTATTTAAATATAAACAAATGGGGCCCACCTTCCCCTCCTACTTCATCTCCTCAACCCCAAGCATCACCGTCCACCACCACCTCTACAACCAGGAACCCTTCTCCCGACCACCACATCTGACCACCATTCACCACCGCATCATCACTCTATCTAGCACCGTCACACCACACGAAAACCACCACTCGAGCCACCCACGTCTGAACCCCCCATCTTCGAACATATCTGAAATCGCGTTCAAAACAGATCTGAAATCGCGTTCAGATCTTCCACCCCTCAACCACCGCTTCCACTGCCTCCAACAACCGCCTCCACCGTATCCAATCATAGCCTCCACACAGCAGGCCCGACGCCCATCGCCTGAACCCATCACAGATTGGCCGGAAAGGGCTGTCTGCAGTTGTGGTGGTGGTGTGGTTGGTTATAGAAGATGGTGGTGAGTTAAAGAAAGAGGGATCGGTGATTTTTTTGGGTATGCGGTGGGTGTAACAGAACTGTTCGTCAGAGGTGGTGGGTGTAGCTGAACTGTTCGACAGAGGTTGTGGGTGTAGCTGAACTGTTGCCACCTCACCCCGACTTCCGATTTTAAAGTTTGTGGCTAGTGACGATGTTGTGGTGTTGTAGGTTCGACGGTGACCGGCACCGGTGGTGGACGGTGGTGCTACGTGCGGTTAAAAAGATGAAGAAGGGGATGGTGGGTCCCAATTTTTATATTTAAATAAATAGTTGTGGCCCCCACTTGTCTTTATAAATGATTAATTAATGTTTTATTTTTACAGTAAGGGTATATAGGTCATTTCACACCCACTTAACTGGACAAACTAACCCCCATCCGCGCCAAGGACTATCCGAGAACGAATTTGCAAAAGTTGGGGACTATAGCTGTAATTTTAGAAAGTTAGGGACTAAAGGTGAAAAATGGGCAAACCACAGGGACTATCCGGGCACTTTTCTCTTATTATATTATTGTCCTGATAATCATATTGTCTTATTGATTACTTGATATGGTAATTGTTGTCTTTTACTTGTGTAAACTTCAGTGTTTTGACTCCATATTACAAGGAGGACGTTCTATATTCTGAAGACGAGCTTCACCATGAAAACGAGGATGGAATTTCCATTTTGTTTTACCTGCAAAAGATTTATCCAGGTGACTACTGATATCAGTTTTGACTGTTGTCCTCTTTATTTGCAGTCAAAGAATGTCAATTATTTTATTGTATGTGCAAAAACAGATGAATGGAATAATTTTCATGAGAGGACTAAAGGGAAGAGAGACACCCCAGAAGAAACTGAAGAGATCCGTAAATGGGTTTCTTACAGGGGCCAGACGCTTTCCAGAACAGGTTTTGTGACAATTTTGATGTTTAATTTTGAATGGGTTGATTTGGGGTGTGATATATTTCCATCGGGTCAAATCGTTTTTATAGAAAGAATTAGATTGTTATTTTAATAAAAAAAAAGTTCGTCATATTCAACGCATTAAGTCATTTGAAAAAAAGAACAAAAAGGTTAGGGGAGGGTTATCTTGAGAATACTAAATATTGCGAGAAACGTGAGAACGAATGAAAAAACCAATCAAAATCAATTTTTTTTAATACAAACCTCAGTATAATTAAAATACAACATTAAAAAAAGATTTTACTCTTTAAATAATTCATATATCTTCTTAAAATCACTCTTAATAAATTTTTTACACATGTGTAAATATTTTCTTTATTTATGGATACATGTAAATTTAACAGGTATATTTTCTTTCTAATATTGTAATCGAGTAATAACGGTAAGTGTAAAAAAAATTGAATCTGAATTGTTTTTGACCAAGTTCTCGTGGTTTTTTCATTTGTTCTCGAACGGTTCTCGCAATATTTAACGTTCTCAAGATAACCCTCCCCTATGTGTGTGTGTATATATATATAATTTAGTTTTATTTTTTGTTTACTTGCATAACATACACATGTGTTGGTAAACGGTACAAAAATTAAAAAATAAAAATATGAACAAATTAGTTTGATTGTTTGTTTATGTATAAAACCTACACATGTGTATATAAAGTATAAACAATACAAAAATAAGAAAATATGGAGAAGTTACTTTTATTGTTCGTTTATGTATATAACCTACACATGTGTACCAACGGTACAAAAAAAGTATGAACAAATAAGCTTGGTAGTTCTCTTATGTATATAACTTACACGTGTATATAAGCAGTACGAAAGTAAAAAAAATGAACCATGGATCAAAAGTTAAATGGCTCAGATTGTTTGTTTATACATTTCACAAGCTCATTCACAAAAGTTTGTCTTTAGTGCGGGGAATGATGTACTACAAGGCAGCTCTTGAACTGCAATGCTTCCTTGACTCCGCTAAAGATGCTGGTTCGTGTTTTTGTTTCAATTTTGCCAAATTTCATCATATTTCCTTAAAACAATATCAGCTAACAATTATGGGTTTTTTTTCACAGAGATTTTTACTGGATTTCGGACATTTGATATGAATAGACCCCACACAGAACTCAAAGACCGTGAAAGTGCAATGGCAGATCTGAAGTTCACATATGTCGTGTCTTGCCAGGTGTACGGTGCTCAAAAAAAGTCCAGTGAGGATAGAGATCAAAAATGTTATCAGAACATCTTGAATCTCATGCTCACGTAAGTGTTTTTGCAGTGATCGGAAATTTGCAAGTATATGTATATTCAACTATTTTCTAATTATATTTTGTAATATTCAGATATCCTTCTTTACGAGTTGCTTATATAGATGAGAGAGAAGATACCATCAATGGTAAATCTACGAAGGTTTACTATTCTGTTCTTGTCAAGGGTGGGGATAAATTGGATGAGGTAACAATTGATGTGTAACTACTATTATTTTTGGTTAGAGTAAAATGCCATTTTCATCCCTAAGGTTTGGCTAGTTTTACGACGTTCGTCCAAAGGTTTGTTTTTCTGCATTTGGATCCAAAAGGTTTGAAATCTTGTCATTTTCATCCGGCTCGTTAACTTCATCCATTTTTCTCCGTTAAGTTAGGGTTATTTCCATTTTTTTGCTAACTTAATGAGCAATTTGGTCTTTTTCACTTTATGTAAAAAGACCGAATACCCCTTAAAAAGACCGAATTACCCTTTAAGTTAACAAAAAAGACAAAAAATACCCCTCATTTAACTGAGAATAATGGATGGAGTTAATGAGCCGGATGAAAATGGCAAGATTTCTAACCTTTTGGATCCAGATGCGGAAAAACAAACATTTTGACGAAAGTCGCAAAACTGGCCAAACCTCAGGGACGCAAAATGGCATATTACTCTTTTGGTTATTATTTTGGTAGTGGTAGCTCAAATATTATTTTGACATGTTGATGTTTTAGGAAATATACCGTATCAAGCTTCCGGGCCCACCGACAGAAATTGGAGAAGGAAAACCTGAAAACCAAAATCATGCCATTATTTTTACTCGAGGAGAAGCGCTGCAGACCATTGACATGAATCAGGTAATTCCAAAACTGCCCCTTGTTCTTGTCGTTTATCAAGATTAAACAATATCTTCTTACCTTGTATTTATAGGATAATTACTTTGAAGAAGCATTCAAAATGCGGAACGTGTTGGAAGAATTTCATAAAGATCATCATGGTCAACGTAGACCAACGATTTTGGGTTTAAGAGAACACATTTTTACTGGAAGGTGGGCATTAGTTTTATACTTTTATCTCACGTGTTCTTTTATCTTAAACTCCTTCAAATTAGGTTGACTTTATATGTAACTTTTACAGTGTATCCTCACTTGCTTGGTTCATGTCAAATCAAGAAACAAGTTTTGTGACAATCGGTCAAAGGGTTTTGGCAGACCCTCTGAGGTATGATCTTGATATGTTATTTTTCTGATCATAATTAACACATTAATTATTTAGAGTAAAATACACGTATAGTCCCTATGGCTAATCAAAAATTTGGATTTAGTCCTTCGTTTTCCAAAAGTACACGGATGGTCCCTGTGGTTTGCACTTTGTAACGCATTTAGTCCATAGCTTTTCTTAAAAGTTCATGGATGGTCCATGTGGTTTGCACTTTGTAACGCATATGGTCCATAACTTGGACCTGCTGAAACCTTTAGATTTGTTGGCTGGGGACTAAATGTGTTGCAAAGTGCAAACCACAGGGACCATTCATGTACTTTTGTAGAAGTTAGGGACCAAATCCAAAATTCTGATAAACCACAGGGATCATCCGTGTAATTTACTCAATTATTTATATTGGACTATATTGTCTGAGCCCACGGGCTCACTTTTGGTAGCTAGGGTTTCGTGGCATCTCTATATATTGTAATCGTTAATGAATGAGTCAATCAAGTCTTTTACCATATCTTACATGGTATCAGAGCCCGCGCTTTATACCGTTTCCGCCGCGCCACACAAAAATAATAAAACCCTAGCCGTCAACACTTGAGAAAAACCCTAGACAGGGCGGCGTGCCGCCATTGCCGCCGCCGCCCTGTCCGGACGCAATTTTTTTTTGTTTTCGTTTCCGGTTTATTTTTCTTATTTCCCATTTGAAATAAAGTATCGATTTCGGTTCCAGATTTTAGTGGTCTCACCCGGGAGATTTTTTATTCCAATCTAACCCTTACATTAGCCGGATCACTTTTCTTTTTTCGGTTTTCTCGTTTCGCCGTTCAACGTATCTTGCTGCAACTTGTTCATCTTCATAAATAATTAATATTGTTTGGAATGAAGTTTTCAAATAATATTTAATAATCACATTTGAAAATGGCCGAAAGAATTATTGATATTATCATTATCAATGATTAATATATATCTAATATTTGTTTGAAAATGCAACTTTCAAACATTCTATGTCATCGTTGCCATAGTTGCAGTCATGATCGTTGAACAAGACTTACACACACAAAGCGAAATTGATTGTGAGCGAGCAGAGCCGCCGTTGCCGAAGTTTTTTTTTTTTAGTTTCCTCTGAATCTCAGGTTGCACCTTCCTATCCGATTGGATTTTCGTTTCGCCGAATTTGTTTGGTTCTGTTTCAGTTGGTTCCCGCAAACCCGCCCACTCTTTCATTACGATGAAGATTTCTCGCCGGGTTATGTCTCTCCTTCCAGATCTGCTATCTCATCTCCTAGTTCGTTTCCTTTCTTTTGTTATTACCAGACCATCAGTGGCGGAGCTAGACTTTAACACCAGGGGTATCAAAAAAAAAAATAAAAAAATTACGGTGTATTCATATAAAATCCTTTATAGGGGTATCCTCGTATTTTTTTAGGGGTATCCTTTATATAAAATCGAAAAAAAAAACAAAAAATTAACACTGCGAAACACTGCGAACACGACTTTGAGCCGTAGCCCGTGCTACGGCTGCTAACAAGCTGTCTCCGCCCCTGCAGACCATGCTCCGCTGCCACCAGAGATTGCCGCTTGACTACGGTCACCGGCCTTTGGTTTGACACACCGCCGCACGACCTTGGTCGCTGGGTGTCTATTTGTTTCTTTTCTTTCTTTTGTTCTTGTCGGATCACGATCTGTTGTTACCGAAGATCGCCGCCTGGCTACGGTCACCGGCCTTCGATTTGACACACCGCCACCACGGTCGTTGGGGGTCTATTTTTTATTTTCCCTTCTATCTTTCTTTCTTCTGTTTGGTTGGGATGGCAATAATGTTAGATAATTCCGGGGACAATGAACCAAAATAGGGAGACGCCGTGAATCAAACTTAAGTCAAGAAATCTTAATCTCAGTTTCAAGGATCCTACAGTTTTGTCACCGTGCTTAGCCGCCGCATGACCACGGTCACGCCGCCGCTCCTTTGTAGGACTACGGTCCTTCACCGCACCCTTTGCAACACTTCTGGGTCACTACTTTGAAGAATACGGATTAATATTTTGGCAAAATAAAGCAGCTCGCTAATTTTTTAAGAGAGGATTGTGGAACTACAAGTCAAGAACCGAGATCGAGACTAGTTATTGTTTTGTTTATGTTTTTTATTCCAGTCTGAACGTCCGATTCTCTACCGCTCCGACTGCGGGGGAGTATTGGACTATATTGTGTGAGCCCACGGGCTCACTTTAGGTAGCTAGGGTTTCGTGGCATCTCTATATATTGTAATCGTTAATGAATGAGTCAATCAAGTCTTTTACCATATCTTACAATTTATAAAAAATTAAGAAAATCGACAAAAAATTGAACTTATACTCTTTTTTCCATCTAAAAGCCTCGACCTGTACATCATCATGATTTAAGTTTCTTATCATCATTATCTTTATATTTCACAGGGTGCGGTTCCATTATGGTCACCCTGATATATTCGATAGACTATTCCACATAACAAGGGGTGGTGTAAGTAAAGCTTCAAAAACCATCAATTTGAGCGAGGATATATTTTCAGGTAAACTTTCTAAATACTGTAAGTACGACTTTTTTGACGGATTATTAATTTGGTAACATCATTTTAGGTTACAATTCAACTCTCCGTGGTGGTTATGTTACACATCATGAATATATCCAAGTAGGCAAGGGCCGGGATGTCGGTATGAATCAGATATCCCTGTTTGAGGCTAAGGTTGCAAACGGAAACGGTGAACAGACACTTAGTCGTGATGTTTATCGACTTGGTCGCCGTTTTGATTTTTACAGAATGTTTTCATTCTACTTCACCACTGTTGGTTTCTACTTTAGCAGCATGGTATGGCCACAAATTACCTACTTTTATTTTGGAGTGCCTAAATGGGTTTGCTCATAACAGGTTGTTTTTATGTTGTAAAAGGGGTTCAAATAAATTTAAGCTTAAAATGTGTTATATAAAAATATGAAGTTAAAAGATGAGCATATATGAAAACTTGAAGTTAGAAAATAAGGGTAAAATGATTATTTATTAGATTGTTTCTAATAAATTGGGTATATTTGATCTTTTAACTATTTTGTAAGGGTATATATGAGAACTTTTAAGTTTGTAAGGGTATATATGAAATTAATCCTATTTAATACCTTTAACTATCCATAAAAATGTTAAAAAATTTACGGGTCGAACACTGACAGAATCCAACAAGTTAAAGGTCATATATGAGATTTCAAAGTTTTAGAAACATAAGGGTAAAATTGTCATTTATTAAATTATTTTTAATAAATTGGGTATATATGATATTTCAACTACTTTGTAAGGGTATATATGATATTTTTAATTTTGCATGGGTATATATGATATTTTTGCAAGTTTGTAGGGCTATATATGAAATTGCCCCTAAATATATATACGAACACTTTATTATTACAATGTATAAAATGATTTAGGATATTACAAGCATCTTAATAGACTTATAAGGCCATGTTTGACATGTTTTCATGTGAACGGATTGAAATCGTTACCTTTAATATACTTGTAGATTTTGCGATAGAACTTATTGCATTGATAACATGATATTCCTATCTTGCTATCCAGGTTACGGTGCTTATTGTTTACATCTTTCTATACGGACGCATGTATATGGTTTTAAGTGGACTTGAAAGACGAATAATAGAAGATGCAACTATTAGTAGCAACAAAGCACTAGAAGAAGCCTTAGCAACCCAATCAGTTTTTCAGCTCGGTTTACTTCTGGTCCTTCCAATGGTTATGGAAATAGCTTTAGAAAATGGCTTCCGTACTGCATTAGGTGATTTCATCATAATGCAACTTCAATTAGCCTCTGTTTTCTTCACATTCCAGCTTGGAACAAAAGCCCATTATTACGGAAGAACCATTTTGCACGGTGGATCCAAATACAGAGCTACGGGTCGTGGGTTCGTTGTGTTTCATGCCAAGTTTGCTGATAATTACCGGTTATATTCACGTAGTCACTTTGTGAAAGGGTTGGAGTTGGGGATATTACTGGTTATTTATCAAGTTTACGGGACGTCATACCAGAGCTCGAATTTGTATCTGTTTATTACGTTTTCGATGTGGATTTTGGTGTGTTCATGGTTGTTTGCTCCGTTTGTGTTCAACCCTTCGGGGTTTGATTGGCAGAAGACGGTGGAAGATTGGACTGATTGGAAGAGATGGATGGGGAATCGGGGAGGAATTGGTATTGATCAAAATAAAAGTTGGGAATCATGGTGGGATGCTGAACAACAGCATCTTAAGAACACAAACATAAGGGGAAGAGTTTTTGAGATTATACTTTCGCTTCGGTTTTTCATTTACCAGTATGGATTGGTTTATCATCTTAACATAGCACGTGGCAGCACAAGCATACTGGTTTGTTTCTTTCTTTCTTTCTTCTTCCTGTTTGCTTGTTTTATATAGAAGTGACCAGATGGGCTGGTAGGGTAACGGGTTTGGTTAGGCCTGTAAATGAACTGAACGTTTACGAACTGTTCGTGAACTTGTTCGGCGGGAAGTTTGTTTATAATAAACGAACAAACATGACAAAATTATTTGTTCATTTAATTAAACGAACGAACATGAACGCACGTGTTGTTCGTTCATTTATGTTTGTGAACGTCCGTTTATGTTCGTTAATATTTTAATAAATACACATGGAGTTATATTTATATGAATATAAACATAAACATAAAAGAGGTTTTTTAACTACTTATGTACATATAACAAATTGATAATTGGGCTTTCCAATATAACTTATCGTAATCAATCAATCAATAATATAATATAAGAAAGCTACTTTATGTTTGTTTATGTTTGGTCATTTTTGTTCATTTGTGTTTGGTCATTTTTGTTCATTTGTTAAATTATGTTTGTTTGTTTATGTTCGTTTACGTTTTAAACCAACGAACACGAACATGCCCATTTTCTTAATTAATGAACGAACACGAACAAAACAATGTGTTCGATTATATGCTCGTGTTCGGTTAAAGTTAAATGAACGAACACGAACATGCCTTTGTTCGTGTTCATTTATAGTCGAATGGGGGTGGCCTGCAACACTTATTATCTGAAAATGAAATATTTTGTATTAAAATTAGTAAGTCAGTTGTGATTACAAAATTTACATTGTTTAATAGTAATCTTAGAATAAAATAATTTAAGAGGTTTTATCCATTAAAAACACACCTTGGCTGATAAAACACAACCCGGATTAACCCATTCCTAAATGTGTCGAAATCGGCACTTTTAGTTTTTATATTCCATGGCATGTTCTCATCAAAAAAGTAATTTTAAAATTTCAGGTTTATGCACTTTCGTGGTTGGTTATGATAACCGTTCTTCTAGCCTTGAAGGTAAATAACGTTGCTTATCTAAATGTTCAAAACTTGTAGAAGTTAATATTAAAAGTGGTGTATACTCGCGGTTTCAGTTGGTGTCAATGGGCAGAAGAAGATTTGGCACAGACTTTCAACTCATGTTCAGGATCTTAAAGGCACTTCTGTTCCTTGGCTTCCTTTCAATCATGACGGTTTTATTTGTTGTATGTGGGCTCACAATCAGTGACATATTTGCTGCATTCCTTGCCTTTTTGCCAACAGGCTGGGCTTTCATTTTAGTAAGTGGCTTTTTGGCCCATTATAAATCAAGTCACATCCTATTTTTCTTACAAAATTATATATTTTGGTCATTTTACCATTTAAAACTTACATTGTGATGCTAACGGTGGTGTTTTTGGCAACTCTGAAGATCGGTCAAGCATGCAGGTCTTGTGTAAAAGGCATAGGATTTTGGGATTCAATCATGGAATTGGGACGCGCGTACGAATGTTTGATGGGATTGGTGGTATTCATGCCAATTGTTATCCTTTCATGGTTCCCTTTTGTATCAGAGTTCCAAACAAGGCTGTTATTCAATCAAGCATTCAGCAGAGGTCTTCAGATTTCAATGATTCTTGCTGGAAGGAAAGATAAGGACAAGACTCATACCACTTGATTAATTTAAACAGAGTTTTGAATTTAGAATATGCTTCAATCCAAGATTTCAATTTTATGTTATTCAAATTTAAAAATTCTTTTCTGAAGTTAATTGTAATTATGAATTTAATCAAAAATAGTTCTTCATGTCCAGCCCCCCCTTTGTTCTCGCTAGAAAACATCTAACGAGACTTGAACCGCGATTGTGTAACATTGGCAAATAGAAATCATGACATTTTTACATAGCATCATCAACATCCACAAAATTTAAATTCTTAGAGGTCAGGTGTATTACCAACTGAATACATGCCCTCATAAATTAAAGCTCAAATCAAGCCCAAACATAAAAACCAAAACGAAAAACCCAAAACAAAAACAAACCTAATATCGTTTACCAAAGAAAAACCCAAAACAAAGAGAAACGGGGATATTAGTAAAAACACAAACCTAATATCGTTTACCAAGAACTATACCGATGATCACCGACACCAATGCTACTCCCAGTATGAACTTAATGCTTGTGCCAAAAGAATCATCAGTAGCTTGAATTTGTGTACTTGATGAGGATGATGAAGGTGATGGTGCGGTTTTCTTGCTCTTGCGCTTTGATGTTGTTGTCAGGTTTGATCCTATGTCTCTTGATTTTATCTCACTCAAGTCATCCCCAGTAACCTGCAGTTATAATGTATACCAACTTTAGCTTCAGTTTAATTCTGGTTATCAGGTGATGTCCGTACATGATGCAAGTATAGCTGTAAATGAACCGAACGAACACGAACAGATATACCAACTTTAGCTTTAGTTTAATTCTGGTTACCAGGTGATGTCTGTACATGATGTAAGTATAGCTGTAAATGAACCGAACGAACACGAACAGAGGCATGTTCGTGTTCATTCATTTAACTTTAACCGAACACGAACATATAATCAAACACATTTTTTTGTTCATGTTCGTTTATTAAGAAAATGGTCATGTTCGTGTTCGTTTATGTTCGTTCGTTTAAAACCTAAACGAACAGTTCACGAACGTAAACAAACATTAACAAACAAACTTAAACAAGCATAATTTAACAAACAATAAACAACACAAATGAACATAATTGAACAAACATAAATGAACATAATTGACTAAACATAAACGAACATAAAGTATTTCTTTACGATAAATTCCATTGGAAAACCCGTTTTTATTACTAGAGAGCCCAATTACCAATTAGTTAGACGTATATAAGTAGTAGAAAGTTCCTTTTATGTTTAATATTTATATAAATATAACTAATTATGCATTTAAATTGAAACGAACATAAACAAATGTAAATAAACAAACGTTCACGAACATAAATGAACGAACGTGTTCATGTTCGTTCGTTTAACTAAATGTACAAAAAATTGTGTTCATGTTCGTTCATTTATTAAATAAACGAACATAGACGAACTTCCCGCCGAACAAGTTCACGAATAGTTCATGAACGTTCAGTTCGTTTACAGGCCTAGATGTAGAGTATCATTACCTGTTCTTTTGCTTTAGCGTTTTCTGTTAGATCTTTGACTTGTTTCTCCAAATGCAAATATGATTCCTTCTTTGCTTCAAGCTCCTTCAATGCAGCATCTCGTTCCAACTCTTTTTGTGAGTGAGTCTCTTTCTGTTTCATATATAGCAAGAAACCATTTACATAAGATTCTTGTTTATTGTGATTGCAACATCATATACAATTATAAATGGTTATGGCATATGAACAGCAGCTGACCTGTTCAACAATGGTGTTTTGAGCTGCTGCAAGTTTTTCTTCAAGATTCTTTAAGTTGGTCTTTAACGCAGCATTCTCTTCGATCTCTACCTTTAGATGTTCCAGCTCAGTTTTTAGAGACGTTTCCTTAGATGTGTGTTCTTTCACTTGCTCTTCAAGCGTAGTTATAATTGTCTGGAATTCATTTTTAGCATTTCCATGTGTTTCGTTTAGCTTCTTGTTCTCTTCCATCAGTGACGATATCTGTAAATTGAACCAGTACAAATCTCGTTACGGTTAAGATTATAGATAGCAAAACGGGGTTGGCCGTGTCACTTTTTGACCAAAAAGATCAAACTTTGTCAAGTACGATTACGAAACTAATAATTATTTTTTTCGATAAAATGATTTAGGGGGTTTTACGCATTTGACCTGTTAGAAATGAACTGGAATATAACTAGGGGTGCAAACGAGCCAAGCGACTCACGAGCTGCATGAGATCGGCTCGAGAAAAAACTCTAAACGAACCGAGCCTTATCAAGCTCGAGCAACTTGAGCCTATAATAGAGTTTGTTTATTTATCGAGCCCAAGCTCGAGCCTGGCATGTGAAGCTCGTTAGGTTCGTCGAGCCTTAATGTAATTAGTTTTTATTAATATTCAATAAGATTTACCCCTTATTTAAAGTTGTCTAGTAAACGAGCCGAGCCGAGCTTATTTTAAACTTGTTTACGAGCCGAGCCCGAACCTAAAAATAAGCTTGTCTAGTAAGTTAATCGAGCTCGGGCTCGGCTCATTTGCACCACACCCCTTATATAACCCAAAACAATTATGAATAATATACACAATATGGTTTTACCTGAGACTGGAGCCTCTGCCCTTCAGAAGATAACTGTTCTTTCAAATCTTCTATTTCTTTCTGGGAAGTATGAAACTGACTCAGCGCCTGATCTTTTTCGGTCAAAGCTGCAGTCAAACTGATTTGCAGATCATTCAATTTAGACTCATTAGCAGCAAGTTCTTGAGTAACCTTCAGTTTCGCTTCTTCATGCTGACTGGACTTGCTTTGCATTTCCTCTAATGCACTTTCCAGACTACTTAATTTCAACAGAGCTTGTTCCAGTTCACGCTTGTGATTATCCGCCAGCTCAGCAGCTCTGGAATGCTGTTCGCTTAAATTAGCAATAGTTTTTTCATGCGAGTCTACTGCTTGACCCGTGAATTCCTTTTCACTTTCAAGTTCGTTGACTTTGTCTTTGAGCTGAATAATGGTCGCTACCAACATTTCATTTTCACCGGATAATTTACCCGCGTTATTTTCCGCCTCTGATATCTTTGCTTTGAGGTTTTCGTTCTCACTTTCCAAATTAGCTTGTATCAGCAAAAGCTGATCTAATTCGTCTTTTAGCAAAACAGTTTGTTCAGTTGCTTCAGCTAACTGTTTCTCAAGAGTTGTTGATTTCTCAAGCAATGATTTGGCCTCGGTATCTCTGCTAGCGAAACTCGCAACTGATTCTTGTAATTTTAGGTCAAAATCTCTGGTGCGGGTCTCGTGTAGGGCTTCATATTCCGAACACTTTGCCCTAGCTTCCTCTAGTTGCTCCTCAGCTAACTTAATCTTGTTCAAGACTTCTGTTTCTCGGATCCCGGAAGCTTCTAGATCACTCTCGATGGTTTCAAGCTTGTTCTGAGATACTTTTAGTTCGTTTCTCAGTACTTCTAGGAGGTTTTCTGCTTCAACAAGTTGCTCTGATGATTTTTTTGATACGTCTTCTAACTGTTTTTTCTCAGTCGTTGCTAAATCCAAAGATTCGGTTAATTCTTGCTCCTTTTTCGTGGCGGTTTCCAGTGCACCCTCGAGAACTGTTGCTTTTGATCTCAATGCTTCGATTTCTGCTTCGAGTTCGGTTACCTTACGAGAGTGGGTGCTAGAACCTTCTTCTGTGTCCTTACATTGTTTCTCCAGTGTGACTATCTGTTCTTCGAGCTCTTGAATTCTGTATCGTTCTGCTTCTAGAAGCAACTCCAATTCACTCGCCTTTTTACCTGCATTCTCGGATTTCGAATTCAAATTCTGAATTATATCTTCAAGTTCAATGCTACGTTGATGACTCATATTGGCTCGCTCTTCATGATCAGTTGACTTAGCAAGAATTGTTTTAAGCTCCGATTCAAGCTCTGTGTTACGTGAAGATGACTGAGTCAACTCAGCTTCCAGCTGAGTTACCTTGTCTACGGAGTCTTGCAATTGCTGACTCAACTGTTTCTTTTCTTCTTCATGAGCTTCCTTTTCCTTTCTTATTTTCTCTAGTTCATCTTGAATCAAAGTCAACTCATGAAGCTTCGATTTGACTTCTTCCAGTTCAGATTCTTTAGCTTGAAGATCTTCTTTAACCGTTGCTTCAGAAGCATTTTTCAAATTTAGTTCTTCGGTCATTTCATTTATTTTAGCCTCTTGTGAAGTGATTTTTTGCTGGATTTCTAACACTTGTGATTTCGAAGCTTCGAGTTCTTCTTTGACAACAGATAAGTCAACTGTGGTCTTCTTAAGTGCTTCTTCAACTTTTTCATGATCAGCTATTTTTTCATACAAACCCTTGAGTTCTTCTTGGACTAACGCCATTTGATCTTCCATTTCCTTTGCGCTAGCTTGAGCCAACTGAAGCAACCTTTCAAACTCTAACGCTCGTTTGGTTTCTGCTTCCGCGTGTGATCCGCTCTCTTTATGCAGTTCTTCAAATCTTTTAGCGTCACTCGAAGAAAGTCCGAGTTCTTGCTCTAAATCGTTCATACGTTTTCTTGAGCTTTCTAACTCCGTGTTTAGAGTTTCAAACGATTCCTTCACTTTGACTAGCTCCTTTTGGTTTGACTCTTGAGCTTGCAGTTCCTCTTGCAAAGTAGTAATCTGTGAATTGTATCTTTCTTCCGCTTCTTTGAAAAGATCTTGTAATTTCTTATGGCTAGTTTCAAGATCTTCATGGTTCTTTTCTTGTTGCTCAAGTTTCTCCTTTGTGAGTGAGACTTGGTTCTTTAGTTCAGCGTTCTCAGACTCTGAATGCTTGATTTTTGTGGTTAGTTTCTCCAATTCAAGCTCGAGTTCGTTAATCTTTTCGTTTGCCTCGAGGACTTCTCTGCTTTGTTCAACAATCGATGGTTTCTCATCTTCAACAGGCAATGCTCGAGATGTGTGCGAACCGCCATCATGTGCCTCTGCAGTTTCCTTCTCTACTTTTATAAATTCTCCATCTAGGGGGGCTTCTTCTTCCTTCTTGTTGTCCTTAATAATATCTTCAGTGTTTCCCTATTAAAAAGGAGCACATAATTAGGATGAGCTAATAAGCAATGTTTTCAGAACCAGACCGGAAGTTGAACCAGTCTCCTTCGGTCGAACCGGATGTAAGAATCGGATGATGCCGTAAATACTATAAAAATATATTTAGGGTAAACTTGAAAATTTTTTATAAAAATCCGGTTCAACCGGCCAGTTTTCCAATCTGACCGCCAGTTCCCGGTCCAACTGGCCAGTTCGACTCAAAAGCGGCCTGATAGGGTGAACCAGACCGGTCAGGCCTCCGGTTCCCGGTCCAAACAACGGGGGTCATGTCCGTTTTTCAAAACCTTGGTTATAAGGGATTTCGACCCATTTATTTATTTATTAATGGGCCGATACAGGTTATCGTTATTCTTGACGCGACAAAATTATGGATTATTTTAGTAAAATTTTGTAATCCTATTTTCCCACCTCTACTGCAAAATACACACGTCTATTTTTTAACTTGGTTTATTCAAAAAGCACCGGGATTACACCATAATGAGTATTTGATCACCATTTTTAACCGCTTGTTTCATTTTCTCGATAATTCATGAAATCAAATAAACAATCTCGTGTGCACAACTTACCTCAATAACCTTGGTGACTGGTACCTCTGAACTTGTTACAGTCTCCTCTTCCATGATAGACTGAATTAATATTGGCAATTTAGGTATTTAATGTTATACAGGCCCTGAAAAAACATGAAAGTGAGAGATCAGGCAATGAAAACACAATTTTAAGAGTCATTTAAATAAGAGAAAATTAAGTTACAATGAACTAAAATTAACAGCCTCGGTTATTTACATCTTTAGTTCTTCATTTACTCAAATTTATTAAAGTTGTGGTTAATTAAATTATGTTTTGAGTATATATATCAGCATGAGTAGTACATGTTCAAAGTCCACAAATTGGGCAATATGTGAATTTTAAGAGGGGTGGTTTGTCGTTAAAAAAAAGAAAAAAAAAAACATATTTTTCAAAATATAATTGAACCAAAAAGAATGATCACTTTGGCACCATTATTTTCCTTGTTATAATAATGACAAACAAATAGATGCTTCAACATTTACAACTTTGGCGTAAAATTTTAGAAAATAAATTACTACAAATTGCATTAAACATATCGATAAAAAATATATTATATATATCATGCTAAGGTAATTTTAGTTTTACTATTCTACCTCCATCACCAAAAAAAAATTGCTGCTTTTTTATTTTATACTGTTAAAGAACATACATTTATAATCACCAAGTTTTTATTTTATACTGTTAAAGAAAATGCATTTATAATCACCAAGGAAATAATTGACAAATATAGAAATTTTGTAAATATAAATTAAAAGTAAAAAATGTATGTTTTCAAGTACTGGATACGCAATTTGTACCAGGACGCATGTGCCAACACTTAATGGCTGATAAAATGGTTAAAGACAACATTGGGAAAGTATCACAGCCACACCGACAGAATCATCGGAATCAACAAAGGGGACGAGAAGGATATGTTCACGTCCAAAATGCCGAGATAAACTTTATAGTTAACTTTTGAAATTCGATTTTTTCTTCATTTAATTTCGTTATTTATGTTGATATTATAAGTGGAAGATGTAATATTACCCTAGACTTAACGAAGACAACACAGAGCTACAATATTACTTTTCTAAGTTTTAGTATCAAACATATAAATAAATGAGTTAAATGCCATTTTAGTCCCTGTGGTTTGGGTCATTTTGTCAGTTTAGTCCAAAGGTTTCATTTTTAACCTGTGGGTTCAAAAAGGTTTCACAGTTGCCATTTCAGTCCACTTGGTTAACTTCATCCATTTTTTCTGTTAACGAGAAGGCCAATTCAGTCATTTTGTATGTAATTATGTTAACTAAAAGGGCAATTCAGCCATATAAAATGACCGAATTGACCTTCTCGTTAACAGAAAAAATGGATGAAGTTAACCCAGTGGACTAAAATGGCAATTGTGAAATCTCTTTGGACCCACAGGTTAAAAATGAAACCTTTCGACTAAACTAGCAAAATGGCCCAAACCACAGGGACTAAAATGGCATTTAACTCTAAATAAATTATCCAAAGTTATTTGTCACGATACAAAGTTACAAACAATATTAGTTGATACGTTTCTGAGTAACTAAAATATATAAAAAAATAAAGTAAATAGATAAGTTATTGATGTTAATTATTATTATTTATAAAATATAATAGCTTATTTCATTCAATTTCTGGTTCTAATAGAAGATAATTGAGCTTATTCTGATCAATCTTCATCACCAGAGGCCATCAAGGCAATTTTGTAACTAAGATTACAATAAAACCATCATCCAACCGATCCTTAAAGAGTTATCCTGATGGTTAAGTGGCGTGCTTCACAAATATTGAGGTAGTGGTTCATTGGCAAAAGCAAAGCCTTTAAACCTTTGGGAGTGGAAGGTCTTGGATTTAAGTCTCACAGAAGACAAGAATTAAAAAGAATTGCCGTAAAAAAAAAGTGACGTATTTCATAACTAAAAGATTGAGAGTTCAAAATCATGCACAGTGCGTGTGCGAATATTGATGTTTGAATTGCTTTTCAAAAGGAAAAAGAAAAAAAAAAAAAAGCACTATCATCCAACCAGAAGAAATCAAATAAGTTTCCAATGAGGCCGGTCAAAATCTTACCAAACTCAAATTCATTACAAAGAACAAAATTTAAATCTGCTAATCGCGATTTCAAATCCTTTGCGTGAGGTTTGAATCATCTAACTCGATCACCATCAAGGTCACCATCACCATTACTACTCGCTATAAATTTAATAAAATTAAAAAAAAAAAAAAAAAAAAAAAAACAATTCCTTCTAAAACTAAACAAAACTACATCATCATCAGCCTCAAATCAGACAAATCGATCTTAACAAATCTACAAAACACCTTAACATCCGGTGACATATCCATACATAAACATGATCAACAACAATATCAACCAGTAAAAGCATCAGAAACCGTTTCTAAACTAAATAAAATCAATCGATCTGTTTCAAATATGAATCTAACTATCCAGAAACTTCATACGAAGCTTCAATCATCCAGATACCAAATCAACTGAATCGGCATCAGATTTTCAAATTATTCACACGAAATTCAAAAAATCAGAAGTTCGATTCACAGTAACAAATCTAAAACCGTTTCGAAATTCGATTCCGAACTTTCTAGATGCTTTTGTACGAAATTAAGTTGGATTCACGATAACAGAATCGAAAATCAATTATATAAGAGATCATGTATGAACTAACCTCAGATCTCTGAAACGAGTGTTGTAGCTTTATCGAAGCTCTTTTCTCTTTTAGTAACGCAGAGAGAGAGAGAGAGAGAGAGAGAGAGAGAGAGAATGGAGAGAATCTGCGTGGGTATACGGGGTATTAGTAGCAAAATATTATTATTATTTTTACTGGAAGGAATGGTTGGTGGGGGTGTCAACAGTAACAGCTAGCCAATCAGGGTGTTTTTCCGTGGATTGCTCTTTTATGTAAAACGCGGGTGGAGTGTATGAACAACCGGGGTTGTCATAGAAATGGAATTCGAATACGACCTGTTTAACTCGTTTATTGAAACGTGTTTCAAACGGATTGTAATCAAGTTGTAAGTAGTTGTAAATTGATTGTAATGTAATAAAGTTGTAAAATTGTTGTTGATGTTATAATATTTAGAGTAAGATGTGAAAATGGTCCATGATTTTATGTCATTTTTGCCACTTTAGTTTGAAAATGATTTTTTTTGTATATGAATTCCTAAGGTTTCATTTTTGTTGTCATTTTCAGCCAATTGGCAAATTGAGTTAGAATTTTCTGTTAACCTTTTATCTGTCGTTTTCCTTATTTAGTTAAAATATATTATGACATAAATTTACGATTATATCCTTCATTTAAATGAGGAAAGCAACAAAGGGAGAGAAATTAACAGAAAATCCTAACACAGTTTACCAATTTGATGAAAATGACAACAAAAATGAAACCTTAGGAACCCATATACAAAAAAATATATTTTTAGACTAAAGTGGCATAAAATCAAGGACTATTTTCGCATTTTACTATAAGTTTTATCTTTTTTTTTTTATGAGTAAACTGCCATTTTGGTCCATGTGGTTTGGGCAGTTTTGCCATTTTAGTCCAAATCTCAAACTTTTTAAATCTGCGTCCCTGTGGTTTGCATTTTGTTGCCATTTTAGTCCAAAACTCAAAATCTCTCATTTTTTACTGTTTTAAGGCCCCTTTTTTGTCTTTATCTGCAGGGCTAATTTGGTCATTTAATTTTTATTAAAGCAATTTATTTATTACAAAACCCACATAATATAAATACCCCCTATCCCAATTACATCAAAACCCTAAAATTAACTTCAGCCGAAAAACAATCAGACGACGATAGACAATCAGGAAGATGGAGGTCCGATACAGGAAGATGGAGGTGGTGGTCGCCGGAGATGTTGCAGGTTACCGGATGGTGGTCAGTGGAGTGGGGTGGTGTTTGATGGTTGATGATGATGGTTTCTGGGGGCGGTGGTGGTAGATGGGGGCGGTAACGAAATCAGGGGAGGAGAGAGAGAGAGAACCGACGGAGCAGGTGAAGGAGGTGGTGGTTCTCCGATAACCACACACCCAAATCAGACCTAGCACCAAGGAGGAACTACGGCGACATAGATCTCCGACAGTGGAATGTTGTTTGAAGAGACAGATGAGCGAATTTATGAGGACAGCGGTAGGGTCTATAGTGTTTGCCCAGTCTTTTTTGGGTGGAGGTGCTCACCGGATTGAGTTGCAGGTTCATCGGAAACCATTTTGGTCACCGGATGGTGTTGTGATGTAAGAGAGAGAGAGAGAGGGGCGGTGGTTGCAGGGGGTGCGAGAGGGTGGTGGCAGGTGGTGGTGCTTGGCGGCGAGAGGGGGTTGGTGGTGGTGGCAGGTGGTGGTGCTTGGCGAGATGGTGATGACGTGTCGTTTGTTGATTTTGTTCAGAAATCGAATCGGATTCAAGTTACATTAGGTAATTTATCTTGTGTTTTTGGATTGGTTTTTGTTACTTGAATCTGGTAGTTACTTGAATCTGTTTTGCAAGGTTACTTGAATCTGCATCTGCTATGATTTATGCAAGGTTTACTTGAATCTGTTTTGAATTGGTTTTTGTTACTTGAATCTGATGGTGCTATGATTTATGCAAGGTTACTTGAATCTGTGCTCCATCTGGGTCGAGGATGAAAGAGAGAGAGAGAGAGGAGAGAGACAAATCACATTATTTATGTTTAATCATAAATAGAAAAAAATTTAATTAATATTTAGTTATAATAATTCTAAAATGATCAAAATACCCCTGAGGGTAAGGACAAAACAGGGGGTTTTAGTTTGGGGATTCTGGTCAAATTTCACTTTTGGACCAAAATGGCAACAAAATGCAAACCACAGGGACCCAGATGTAAAAAGTTTGAGATTTGGACTAAAATGACAAAACTGTCCAAACCACAGGGAACAAAATGGCAGTTTACTCTTTTTTTTATTTTTAGTTTGAAATTCATTTGCAAGGAGTCTATTAAATTTAGTACAGCCCATACTTCAACCAAAGATGAGATGTTTTGCAAAAAAAAAAAAAAAAAAAATACCGTTTAACACAAAATAATAAGGTTTGCTTGAAAGGTTTTGCAATTAACAAAGAAGAAGCATTTTAATACTTTACTAAGGGCTACTTTGGTCATCTCAAAGTTATATATACGGCTTTTAAGACAAAAAAGCGGGCCACACCAATTGACCGACCAAACCGGCCTCAAGTACCGGTCTGCGTAAGGTGACGGAATGGTGTCCTCACCGAAAACGACATATGCTTGCCGATCTACTTCCCTTTATTATTATCATTCGGTAAGACAAATTAAAACCTATATAAATTAGCAATCTTTTTCTTTTTGTGCATAAGGACTTGTAAGTTGTGCTTTGGGTGTTTTCCAAAAAAAAACTTGATTTTTTAGTTTTAACCCAAATGTTTGTACCTTTTCCAATTTTAACCCTACATAATTTGTTTTTTTAACTTTAACCCAAAACTTTTCATTATTTGCAATTTAACTTCACAGTTTTTGTCACTTATACTTTTCATCTTTCGCAAATTTTCGTTTTACGTATAGTTCTAAATTTTTCGAGTTAATACGACGCAACATGCATGTGTGGTTCAACGTTTTTACCTCTATTTTTTCATGTTTGACAGGTTCGTCGCAATACGCATATTATAGGTCGAGTCAGTGTTGGTTGTCGATAACGGTTGTGTGACATTAGTACTATTTGACACCGTTTTACGTCCCGCCGTAACGCGGGGTGTGCTTTGAGGATTTTTCAAAGAAAAAATTGTTATGCATATGGTTGTCGTAACGTTGGCTTTGGGGGTTTTCCAAAAAAAAATGATTTTTTTTACTTTTCACCCAAAAGTATTTCATAAATTACTTTTAACCCAAAACTATTTGTTTTTTAGTTTTAACCCAAAACTTTTTATCTTTTACAATCTATCCTCATAACTTTTTTTACTTTCAACTTTGGTCCTTTATAGTTTTCATTTTCCGCAAATTTTGCGCTCTATGCTTGGTTCTAAATTTTGTGACTTAACACATCACAGCGTGCGTCTTTGGCTTAACGTTTTTACGTTTCGTTCTAAATTTTGCGAGTTAACACGACGCAACGTGCGTGTGTGGGTGAACGTTTTTACATCGTCTATTTTTACCCCGTTTGACAGGTTTAACATAACGTGTGGGTCGTAGATCGACTTAGTTATAAATAAAGAATCCCTGCCGCATTGCTGCGGGTCGTAATCCTAGTTTTATTTAATTACAGGGTGGTTATATAAAATGAACTTTACATGTCATCTTTCTAATTACACAAAAACAAACAAATTAGTTCTAGTTTTAATGACCATGTGTATTTAATAATCCAGCTATTAAATCTCTGTAAAAACCATTTTATATTTTTCCAAATTCACGTTTTGATCACTCCCTAAAATTAATAATCATTTATATGATTACTTTATATTTTATTTCTTTATTAAATTTCGTTTTACTAACATATTATCATATCACCTACCAGGCTACACCACCTTACTGAATAGAGGTAGAGGTGTACAAATCGGTTTTTTTCAAAAACCGGTTTCGGTTATTAACCGGTTTCGGTTTTTTCACCCAAAATAAAAACCGGTTTTTTTTATAACCGGTTCCGGTTACTAACCGGTTTTTGAGGTCCAAAACAATAACCGGTATAACCGGTTGGGACCAGTTTTTAACCGGCTTTTCCCAAAAAAACCGGTTTTTTTACCGGTTTTTTAATAACCGGTTCGGTTAATAACCGGTTTTTGAAGTCAAGAATAGTAACCGGTATAAAAACTGGCGGTTACAAAAAATCGGTTATAAAAAAACCGGTTAAAAAAAAAATTGGTTTCGGTTTTTTTTTTTCCGGTTTCGGTTCTAAAACCAGTTTTTTTGTACACCTCTAAATAGAGGTGTAAAAAAAACGGTTTTAGAACTGAAACCAGAAAAAAAATCGAAACCGGTTTTTTTTTATAACCGGTTTTAGAACAGAACCGAATCGAACCGCCGGTTGTTGACTGGTTAAGGATATTTATCTTCGAAACCGGTTATAAAAAACCGGTAAAAACCGGTTAAAAACCGACACTAACCGATTGGACCGGTTATTGTTTTGAGTAAAAAAACAGATTAGTAACCGAAACCGGTTATAAAAAAAAAAAACGGTTTTTGTTTTTGATGAAAAAAAAGCGGTTCTTTTAATAACCGGAACCGGTTTTAACCGGTTTTTGAAAAAAACCGATTTGTACACCTCTATTGCTGAACCATAAGGTCCGTTTTAGCTTGCAAATTTTGATGTGATTATAACTAGAAATATGAAATTTAAAATAGAGTAAATTACGATTTTGGCCCCTGTGGTTATATCACTTTTACCCTTTTAGCCCCAAAAGGAATCTTTTAACATCTGAGCCCCCAACGTCTTTTTTCTAACCCTTTTGGCCCCCAACGTATTTTTTTTCTAACCCTTTTGGCCTCTAAAAGTAAATGAATGGGGTTAGTGTTAGGGACCAAAATGGTTAGAAAAAAAGACGTTGGGGGCGGCTCAGATGTTAGAAGATTACTTTTTGAACTAAAGTGGTAAAAGTGATATAACCACATAGACCAAAATCGTAATTTACTCTATAAAATATAGTATTGTTTGGGAACCAAATGATGAAATTAAAATTTGTTTATGAATGCCTAGCTACCAATGGTCATTGTCCTCCACCAACCCAGTTTTAAAATGACACTTAGCTAAGAGTGTGCATGGGTCGGTTTGGGTTGATTTTGGTCTAAAACCATAACCATAACCGTTATGTCGGTTAATGGATAACCATAACCATAACCAATCGGTTATGGTTAAACGGTTTTGATGGTTATAGCGGGTCGGTTGTGGGTGGTTAACCACGTATTTAGCCTAGCTTAAAATATGTTAATTTTTTAACATGAAATAATTGTTATTGCATATTTGTATATGTTAGTATATTACATAGTATTAAAAATACATATAATCTATAATATTAACACTGAATATTCAAATAAAGTGGTGTGATATATTTCATAAATTCAAATAAACATTCAACCAAAACCGCAAAACGATATAAAATAACCCGTAAATACTAAAAATCTTTAATCAAAATCATCAAATATTAAAAAACTAGTGAAAAGTCCTAAATCCTACAAAGATTTATTACATGTCGGTTCGGTTCGGTTATGGTGGGTATGGAAACATTGATAACCATAACCGACCCGATACATTCGGTTTTCAAAAAAACCATTAACCGACCCCCGGTTTTTTATTTGGTTCGGTTCGGTTTTATCGGTTAATTCGGTTTTTTGCACACCCCTACACTTAGGTAGTGTTCATTCATATAATTGTATGGATTATGAATGGAATTAGGATATAAATTTCATTCCTTATGTTTTGTTTCAACAAAAGTAGTCGGAATTTAATCTAACTCACTAGTTCACGTCCTTCTTTCTTGATACAAGGTAGTTATGTCATTTTACACATTCTATGTTCCAGTTCCATTGATAATTATATTAATCAAACACATTATTGGATTTCAAAGGAAATCTTTAAGATCCAGTTACAATTCCGTTTCCAGTTCCATTAAATTCTACGAAACGAACACTAATACCATTGAAGATCACATTACCGGCACCCAAAATAAAGATTCCATGCCAAATGCAAAACCTATATGTAGGAACTATGTTAACTGTTAAATATTAATGAAACTCTCGTTATTCGTGGGAAATTCAACTAGTACAATACCGCATACAACAACGAATATACATAAAGATAAAATACAAAGTTATGTAAACAAATGATTCCAACCAATTCTTTAGAGGAGCTTCAACCGTGCACCTTTTTGTACGAACCTCCGCTGCAATAATAAACAAAATGTCGTTGATGTTTTGGTTGAGGAGCGTGTTTGACACGGGGCCCTTAAAACAAAATTTGTGCATCTTCTTAAGACGAACGCATATATCTTCCAAGGTACAACAACCATAACAGTGTGTGTACTGCCGGAAATGACTCTCGCGCCCGATATTACATCAGGTATAATTTGGTGTTTATGAAAAGGTTAGAAAAAGGAAGTTATGTGTATAACCATTTAGAGAGCGGTCCTCTCTAAATGTTCATGAAACATGAAGTATCTCATAGTGTAATTCTTATGTTTTCGTCTCTAAAACTCTATATTACAAGAGTGAACAACATTGTTTATATATACACACATGGCAATTAAATTCATTTAGTTAAATAATAAACAAGACATTTATTCTTTAAATTAACATGGTTTAACTCCATTTTAAAAGATTTAAGTGGTTAGTAAAAAATTTTCATTTTCATTCATGACACGAGTTGAAATCGTAGACATTAACTAACTAGTGGGTAGACTAGTTTGACCGCTCGCACGCGCGTTCTAGTTGAACTCACGCCAAACTTCCGTGGAGACACGCCTCCTTGCGCCACGCGCTGTCTAGACTGGTGTCGTCGCTCCGCGTCATCAAAGTCTACATGCCTGCTGGTGACCACTTGTGCCACCCGCACCATCCACAACCCATTGCCACTAATCTGCCACCTCATGGTTATGCCATAATTTGAATAAGATCACATTTTGATGTATGTCCTTGTTTATGGAAAAGTTCATGCTCACTTTGAACTCCTTGCTATACCATTTAAAGGAAAGTGTTTGCCCATGATTAGTGATAAATAACATACACAAATGACAACCATCCACACTTTATCTCAAAAACACAAACACATGTGACACTAGACTGTTACATGTTTAGACTATTTAAAATGTACCTCATACACTCTTAGTATGTCCTACACCTCAGTCTATATCACATACGACGAATGACGAACAATTACCAAGCAAAACACAAAAGTAAAAATTTTAGACAACAACCAAAAAAAGCATTATGTTGGAGCCTTGGTTTATTGGCTGTGTGCACCTATGCACACACTAAAAACCTACGGTTCAAATGAAACTTAGAACTATGCTAATGTGTTGCAAAATACATTTATTTTCCTTTGTAACTGTGTACATTTTTAGATAGGTTTTTTTTAGTTTTTAGTTGTTTTAGGCTTTTATTTAGTTAGAATGTATTTTATATGTGTTCGTGTGCAAATGGAGTTAAAAGGAACAAAAATTTAGAAGAAACGAGAACGCGGGATAAACGCATCTAACTTTGGACATGTTTTGGAGGATGCAAACGGATTGGAAATAAAGATATCAAAAGATGATGTGATAGGGGGCTGAATTATGAAGATGTAGGAAAAAAAATAGGGAAGAGAACGGAGTTAGAACGAAGATTTTACGAAGAAAACAAAATTTTGGGAAAACAAAATGTTTGCGCGTCGCGAACGGATGTGGTGTTTCCCTTGGCGATGCGCGAAGGTGTGAACAGTTCAAAATAATTACAAAATTTCCACCGCGACTATTTTGTCTCTATCTGGTGTCTTGGTGCGTTACTAGACAATTGAGGAGGCTCCTTGGCGACGGGCGAAGATTATATATGTCGGCAAAGTGTGTTTTTCACCTATTTAAGCATAGTTTTCAACTCAGGCCACATTCTTCCACCTCCAGACGACTCTTGGACGAATTTTAAGTGATTTGCAGTTGGAAAAGGTGATTTGATTGAGACTTGAGCATAAAGTTTGAAGCTTTGAAGCGTTTGCAACCCATTAGTCATGTTTTTCAATTCTTTCTCGTTTAACTTTTGAATGGACATGATGTTTGTTACTTTGAACTAATGTTTGATCTTTTAATCATGTTTAGAGGCTAAACTATTATGCCACCTAGATTTTGATGAACTCTTTGATTGTGTTTTGACTTTTGACCAATTGTATGTTTTGAAGTTGAAATAGTTGTATTTGTTGCTGATTATGAACATTAATGCTTGTGTTTAGTTGTGATTTGTGTTTAGCTGTTAATATTGATGTGTTTGGAAAGAAGTAGGGATGAGCTCGGTACTGTCCGGTACCGAACCGGTACCGGTATCGAAATAACCGGTACCGAAAATCCTCAAAAGTGGGTACCGGTACCGGTACCGAATATACCCGGTTCGGTACCGGTATTTAAGGGTAAAAACTGGTAAATACCGGTACCGTACCGAACCGGTACCGAAAATGTCAAAAGTCGGTACCGAATCGGTACCGAAAGGTACCCGGTTCGGTAAATTCGGTACCGGTACCGGGTCTGATTTGCTCATCCCTAGAAAGAAGAGATTCACCCTATACACGTTAAAATCAACTAGACTATAGTGTGTATCAAATCTTGATGATTCAAAAGATGATTTGGAATTGTTTGGTTAACCTGTGCATTGTTTGATAGTTTTGACCACTCCTTAGCACGTGGTTCTTCTGTTTATTCGTGTCCAATGATTCTTAGGTTTTCAGTGTATCATCTTAGAACTAACTTCATGATTAGAAGGTTGTTAGGGTGTTTTAAAAAGGTATTTTAAAAGAAAGAAACCATAAATACATCTATTAAATTTAAAAATCGACTTGTAACTTGACGATTGAGACAAAAAGGTACTTAAAAATGAAGAAACCATAAATACATCTATTAAAATTAAAATTTGACTTGCAACTTGATGATAAGCAACGTTTTTAAACCCGGACCGGGCCGGCTGGTCAGACTGGTCCGGCCGGGATCCGGAATGTGAAGCGGGCCGGTTCAGCTAGTTAGGCCGTTTCAACATTGACCCGGGGGTCGGGCCGGTATCCGGGCGGTCGGGCCGTGGTTTTTCACATAAGGTCGGGCCGTGGTTTTTCACATAAGGTCGGGCCGGCAGGGGCGGAATTAGAGGAGGTTCAGGTGGCCGACCTCCGGCTTACCGATTTCTTTTTCTGACGAATGTATTCAAAAGAGAAGTTTTGTAGTTGGACCCTCTTAAGTTATACCTCCTAAAGTAGGTGACTGTAAATAAGCATGAAGATGGAGTTTTTAAAGAAAAGAAGTCGAAATGGAAGATGAAGACGACGTAGTCAGATGAAATATTTGAAAATAACTTTTAGTTTATCAAGGTCTGTGGGTGTTCATGGGCGATTTTAATGAAGTCAGAAACGAATCGGAGAGACTAAATTCCGAGTTCATAGCTTCTAACGCGGAGTCTTTTAACCAATTTATCCTATCGGCGGACCTGATTGAGTATAATATGGGGGGCGGAAACTTCACGTATATTTCGGACCGTGGGGATAAATTAAGTAAGCTAGATAGATTTCTTGTTTGTATGGGTTTTATGGAGAACTGGCCAACGGCTTCGGTTACGGCACTTAGTCGGGATGTATCTGATCATAGACCTATCTTGTTATCCACTACTCCTACAGATTATGGTCATATTCCATTTAGATGCTTTAACTCCTGGATGGATCTACCGGGTTTTTCTGGCCTTGTGCAGCAGGTGTGTAACAATTTTGTTTTTAATGGACCAGCGGATATGGCGCTCACAGTTAAGCTGAGGTGGCTTAAGAACAATATCAAGGCTTGGCTTAAAGTTGAAAAGGAAAGATCGGGTGGAGAGTATTTATCAAAGAAGAATCGAATACATAGCTTGGAGAGTTTGGCAGAAATGAGAAACTTGGAGGTTGAGGAATTAAACGAAAGAGCGGAGTGCATTAGTTTTATCATGGAGTCGGATCACAGGAAACTACTAGATGCCAAACAAAAATCCCGATCCAGGTGGGCCTTCGAAGGGGACGAAAATACTGCTTTCTATCATAATGTCATTAATTCTAATTTAAGTAACAACCGTATCAATGGCATTATGGTCAATGGTGTGTGGAGTGCGGATCCGGTGGCTGTCAAAGAAGCTTTCTTTCAATTCTTTGCTAGTCAGTTCGTGGAACCAATGGTGTCTAGGCCGCCTATTACGTGTCAGCATATGGCCTCACTATCTACGGCTGAAGCGACAACCCTTGTTGAGCCGTTCTCTATTTCCGAAATAAAAGAAGCTATATGGAGTTGTGTTGGAGACCGGGCCCCGGGCCCGGATGGTTTTAATTTTAAATTTATTAAAAAGAATTGGGATCTTTTTCAAGGGGATTTCCTCAAGATTTTTCAGGAATTCTATTCCTATGGGGCTATTAGTCGATGTTGTTCGTCCTCGTTCATTGCCTTAATTCCAAAAATTAAGGATCCGTCTTCTCCTGCCGATTTCCGTCCTATCAGTCTAATCGGTGTCGTAAATAAAGCCATTTCTAAGGTCCTGGTGAATCGGCTTAAAAAAGTAGTTGGAAAACTAGTTTCGGAGGAACAGTCCGCCTTTCTAGCTGGGAGAAATATTTCAGACGGCCCACTTATTCTTAATGAAGCCATTGCATGGATGAAGAAAGTAAAAAAAATGGGTATGATTTTCAAGATTGATATTCATAAAGCTTATGATTCCCTTAACTGGGAATATCTAGACTCGGTTATGGCTCAAATGAACTTTCCGGAGCTTTGGAGAGGGTGGATTAGGGCAACCCTTGTCTCGTCTAGGGCATCAGTGCTTGTAAATGGATCTCCTACTATGGAATTCGAGTGCACCCGTGGGTTGCGTCAAGGTGATCCTTTATCACCTTTTTTGTTTGTTTTAGCCATAGAGGCTCTATCCGGAATTATGAAGAAGGCCGTGTCGGTGGGTATTTTCAAAGGCTTGCGGTGTACATCCAATGGTCCTATTATTTCTCACCTTATCTACGCAGATGATGTGGCTTTTCTTGGGGAATGGTCGGAACAGAATGTTCTAAATTTGCGAAGAATCTTGAGATGTTTTCACTTAGTCTCAGGCTTGAAAGTTAATCTCTCTAAATGTTCCATATATGGGGTGGGGGTGGATGAGGTAGAAGTCCATCTTATGGCAAATATCTTGGGTTGCAATAAGGGTTCTTTCCCCTTTAAGCACCTTGGCTTATTGGTAGGTGCAAATATGAACCTTATTCGCAATTGGAAGCCGGTTATTGATGTGTTTAAGAACCGGTTGTCGATTTGGAAAGCAAAAAATATTTCATACGGGGGAAGAATAACAATGATAAAGTCAGTAATGAACTCGTTGCCTACCTACTTTTTCTCATTATATAAAGCTCCGGCAAAAGTATTAGAGATGTTGGAGAGGTTGAGAAGGGTTTTCTTTTGGGGTGGAACGGAGGAGAATTCACATATGAGTTGGATGGCATGGGAGAAGGTAATCGCACCAATAGAGTATGGTGGTTTAGGATTCGGGTCTCTCCGTGACGCTAATTTAGCTATGTTATCGAAGTGGTGGTGGAGATTCAAATTGGATAAGGATGGCTTATGGAGAAGGGTTGTATGGGCGATCCATCATAATAATAGGTCATGGTCCCCGATTCCTGCAAAGATGTCTATGGCTGGCCCTTGGAAACAAATTGTCGGTATCAAAGAACAACTCAGTCAAGTGGGTATTAATCTTCCAGCTTCTATTCGGTGTAGGGTGGGTTGCGGTTCAAGAGTAGCATTCTGGCTTGATATCTGGATCAGCGATCAGCCCCTATTTGTTGGTTTTCCTTTATTATTTGCTCTCGAAAAAGAAAAGTCTTGTTGCATATCGGATAGGGTCTCTTGGGATGCTAATACGGTGTCTCTTAAATGGGGTTGGAGTCGGCTGGTAACAACCTTGGGCGAACAAGAGGAGCTGATGGAGTTAATGCTGCTTCTGTGTGACTATATTGGAGGGAATGGGTCAGATAATTGGGTCTGGAAGTATGATAAATCTGAGGTTTTTTCGGTGGCAAGTATCAAGAATATTACAGCTTCGACATCAAGATCGGTTCCAGAATATCTATTCCTTTGGAATAGATTCGTTCCGAAGAAGGTTGGGGTTGTATCATGGAGAGCTATATCGGAGAGGTTACCGACCCGGGTCGCATTGGCAGCAAGAGGCATCAACATCACGGATACCTGTTGCTTGCTCTGTGGAGATTATGAGGAAACTAGTGATCATCTGTTCGTGTCTTGTCAGTTCTCCCAATCGGTATGGCTGATCATCTCGCAGTGGTGTAGAGCACCGCCCATAATTGCTTTCAGCTTGAAGGACGTCTTGGATGCCTGTAACTCGGTTAATGGTTCCAGAAAAAAAAAATGGTGTATAATGCTATTACTCAGGTAGTTATCTGGTGCATTTGGAGGTTGCGGAATGAAGTCGTATTCGGTCAGGCGAGCCCTAGTATTACGAAGGTAGTTGAAGAATCGAAATCGATGGCTTACTACTGGATTAAAAATCGCTTAGGTTCGTCTCATTGGTCTTGGAATGAATGACGGAGTTTTAGTGTAATAATGTAATGTAACTGGTGCTGGTTTCTGTTGGTGGTGTAATTCCTATATTGTAAATTTGGTGCTTAGCATCTTGCTAATTGAATAATAATATTTTGTTGGCCGTTCAAAAAAAAGTTTAACAAGGACAACCTTTTAATATATATTAAATATAATTGTACTTTATAGGAACTAGGCATTACTAATGCCTAGTTCCCATTAGGCAAATAGCCCATTGGAAAAAAAGAAAAAGGTATTGATTAATATTATCTTTCTTTTTTTTTCCTGTCTTTATAGCCACAGAAATTCGTTCTGCACTCGATTACACATTGCAATGCTTTATTTGATATTTATATAGCTTTATATAAGTTTCATTTATATCGAAATTGTTTTCATTTTGTTCTATATTTTTAGATCATTTGATTATTTATTATTTTATATTTTCCTTTATATTTTATTTGAATTAAAAATTATTACTAAATACTCAAAACCAATTTTTATATATGACGTAATCCGGGTTTTGAATCCGGTTGGACCGGTCGAACCGGTCCGACCTTTGACCCGGTAAGGCGACCGGGTCGACCTCCGGTCCGGTCATGAAAACATTGATGATAAGTATAAAAACACATGAACAAAAAAAGTGAATATAATCGTGTAGAAATCAAAATGTAAATATAAGGCGTAATAATCAGGGTCAACGGGTCATGGCTCCAAATAACCTAACATAGCACCGAAAAGTCAAGTCTCCAAAAAGAGAAAAGCAAGTGAAATTGGATGGTGCCTTTGCCTTTGGGTCTTTGATGTCTACAAATTTAACTCTTTGAGGTTCAACCCATCGTTGTGGGCCTGGGCCGGTGCATATCTCTGACTTTATCTTTCTCTCCCCCTCTCTCTTTATTTTATTATATTTTATTTTTGTTTTGTTTTTTAAATCAGAGAAAACAATTAAAATACAGAAAAAGAAAAAACTGATTGTTTTCATTTTTCCAACGAGTTGACCGGATTATATTATGGAATAATCGTAACCTACACACATTGATATAAATCTCTATAGAAATAATCAAATAGGAAGTTTATTTTGGCTAGGAAGTATAGGAAGCAATAGGATTAGGACATGTGGCAAAATTTAAAATAAAGAGGAAGAGTATTTTAGTCAATCACATCATTTTCTTCTTCCTTCTTCTTCCCAGTAATATCAAAACCCACTATTTTCAAAACTCACCATCTTCAACCATTTCTTCAATTTCTATCTCAATAATCACTACATTATAGTGCGATTTTCGTCACCAATCAATGATTCAAACACCCGATCAACGTGTTCTTCAACTTTTTTGAAGAAAACCCAGTTTAATTTCATACAAAATCTCGTTTTTTCCGGTGATTTTGAAGATAATCACTCGATCCGTTCGATTCAATCGCTGATAAGTGTTTCTATCATTCAAATTCCGTCAATCGATGAAGAAATCGGTTTCGATCCATGTAAGAAATTCTTTAATTTCATTTTCACGGTCTGGGTTTTTTATTTAGTCATTGCGTTTTACGATCTTGGCGGGGGTCCGGGGGCGGCAGCCCCTGGTAGCAGACAACTATTGTTTTAGAACTGCATTCCTAGTTCAGACAATTAACAGACAACTATTGTTCTTGTTCAATGCGTTTTAAAGAGAACACTTTCTTTGGTGTTTTTATGCCATTGCGTTTTAAAACTAAGACATTTTTATGCGTTTTCTGGTCATTGCGTTTTAGAAAACACATTTTTGAAGTGTTTTTATTCATTGCGTTTTAAGTAAAACACATTTTTAGGTGTTTTCAGTCCATTGCGTTTTACAGAGAACACTTCCTTTTGTTTTTTTAGGCCATTACGTTTTATAAATGAGACATTTTTAAGTGTTTTCTGGCCATTGCGTTTTATAAATAAGACATTTCTTTGTGTTTTTTTGTGCATTGCGTTTTAGGTAAAACACATTTTTATGTGTTTTCAGTCCATTGCGTTTTAGAAAACAGACATTTTAAGTGTTTTCTGGGCATTGCGTTTTAGAAATAAGACATGTGTTTGTGTTTTTTGTGCATTGCGTTTTAGGTAAAACACATTTTTATGTGTTTTCAGTCCATTGCGTTTTAGAAACTATACTTTCTTTTGAGTTTTTAGGCTATTGCGTTTTAGAAATAACACATTTCTTTGTGTTTTCTGGCCATTCAGTTTTACAAATAAGATATTTCTTTGTGTTTTTGGTGCATTGCGTTTTAGAAAAATGTCATTTTTAGGGGTTTTTTTTGCATTGCGTTTTACGCAACTGGGTTTTCAAAAAAAATTTCGAAAATATAGCAATAGTATACTCGTTTTAAAGATTAAAAAATGCTCGTTTTTTTTGTGCAATTTTTATAAAAAAATAATATCGTATGAAAAAGTTATTAACGTTTAAAAAATGGGGGGGAATTGGAGGAGAGAGAAACTATTGCCTTGGATTGACTATAATGCCCCTAAACAAACTCACGCGCCTCTTTTCTTCGCTTCAATTTCCATCATTTAATCTTAGCCCTTGATTAACTAAATGGATGGTCAAGATCACTTTCTAGCCTTCTTAGCCAAATAAACTTCCTATTGTATCTCCACCCAAATCTCTAAACAAGAAGTAGTGTTTATTTATGTCGGATTATATCTATACTATATAATAAAAGAAACCATGTTTGGGACACATGGCGCTTTATGAGGCGTTCCTAATTATTTTTCTAAATATTTATTATGGAAATTCAATTATTGATAATATTAAATTTAAAATTTAAAATTTGTAAAAGAGATTTTAATGATAAAGACAAAGATAACTGATAATAATATATTAATTATTATAGGGTGGAGTTCGGCTACAAAGTCTATTTTTCCTACAAAGTGTACAAAGTCATAAAACACCACAATTTCAGCCATAAAACACACTTAAAAGCCACAAATAAGAGAGTGAAGACCACTAAAACACAATATCCAAACCCTAACAGTCCATAAAAACTTCAAACACACCATCGTAAAACTATGAATATAAAACACAACATGATAATCAACATAAAACACACTAATGTTAGTCATTCGATAATCAAAGCCTTATCATCCAAAACACAACAAAAAAACCCACAAATATGGCGTTTTAGTGATCTTGACTCTCTTATTTGTGAGTTTTGAGTGTGTTTTATGGTTAAAATTGTGGTGTTTTAAGACTTTGTACACTTTGTAGGAAAAATAGACTTTGTAGCCAACTCCCACCCAATTATTATAATCATATATTAGTTATTAAAATCTAAAAAAATATAATAGCGTTTTAAATATTTATAAAGATAAAGATTTTATTTAATTGGTAGTTTGAGTAAATTGCCATTTTAGTCCCTGAGTTTTTGTCCAAATTGTCATTTTAGTCCAAATAGTTTTTTTCTCCTCTAGGTCCCTGACTTTTCCTTTTTCTTGCCATTTTGATCACATTGTCTAACTTAGTGTAGAAAGCAGGTTATAATCAGAGGCATTTTTGGCATTAAACTATACGAGGTTTATAAATTATGTTGTAAACTACCCCTGGTTATCACTACACAACAGTTATGCCAAAAATACCTCTGGTTATAACCAGATTTTTAGACTGAGTTAGGCAATGCGATCAAAATGACAATAAAATGGAAAAGTCAGGGACCCGAAGGAGAAAAAAAACTATTTGGACTAAAATGACAATTTGAAACAAACCCCAGGGACTAAAATGACAATTTACTCTTGGTAGTTGTAATTGTTTTTATATTTTGATGATAAGGAGAAGGATAACTGATAATCACATATTAAAATGAAAATATTTATTTTAATCAACTGTTTCGTTAAAAGGATTTATTCAATATATCTAGAACATATATATTTTTTATACATGTGGTATATTTAGAATCCTATTTCTAATAAAGGATCCCATTATCCCGTTTTACACTCCAATGAAATGATAATATTAAATCCTAATATCCAGCTTATCTCTTGTATATTTAATATTTTTTACTAAAATATTTCTTTTATTTTTTTCTCTGTTAATTATCCAACATCAGGTAATACGTAAGTTTCTAATCTAAGAATAAATAAATAAAAAACAAAGTAAAATGTTATAAATCACGTAATACACAACTCTCTAACCTAATAAAAAATAAAGTGAGATATTACAATAAGTAAATAGTACCTCAAAGTTCATTTTGTTAGAAGACGCATCTTGATGACTAAATGTGTTAATGATTACATTATTCGTGTAAGACATGTGTTTATTCAAATTGTGCAATACACGAGTTTTTAAAAGAAGTAACTATTTTATTACTTAGTATATAAAATTATATTTATTCAACCCGTGTAATACACGGGGTTCTAACCTAGTTATGGAATAATCGAAACCTAAATACATTGATATATAAATCTCTAAACAAGATGTAGTGTTTATTGTATTTTTTTTTTCCCAGTAGATATTTTTATTTGTTATAGCTAAAAGTTATAGCAATTATTTTTTTTCAAATATTTACTATTTTAGGTGTATTAAATATCATAATACGAAATTGTTATCACCCACCGTACTTTCTCCAATTTTCTATTTTGTTGTTGGTTACGACTAGTATTATAGTTATTATTGTTATTTACATTTGCTACACATGCTATTCGTTTTTTTTAATCATTTAAAATACTACGAGCCATGTAATTATAATTTTTAGGAAAAAACACTTTTTTAAGTTTCGAGATATGCATTACATGTTTGTTTCTTTTGGGTTGATCTCAACTATTTGAGATCATATAGGCTCGTATTTATATAAACTTAGCTTTTTTAATTAGGCCATGTGTAGTCATAACGCCCTTTTGTGGGCGTTATGCGACATGTGGCGCGCCACGTGTGCGGGTGGGCGTTATGGGGCGTTATGCATTTAAGCCCGTAGTCATAAAGCCCTCGCCTAATCATTACTCAATTATTAATTTCTAATTTTTTATAATTATTTTTTAACTTTATAAAATTAAAATTCATTTCATTAAATTAAAAAAACATTACACTAAAATAAAAAAAAAACATTACACTTAAAAAAAAAAAACATTACACTAAAAAAAAAGTTGGACTAAAAAAATAAAAAAACAACACTTCAAAGATTATATTTTTTTTCGATCATTTCCTTTTGGGCCAACGCCATCTTCAAAGCTTTTCCGGTAAGGTGGTCGTGCGGTTTGGAGTAGAACTCAAAGTCGTGAGCCCATTGTCTATCCCGCATAATCTCCGTAACTTCGCGGTTCTCCTCCATACGTTTAGTACCGAGTTCGTGTATGTCTTGAAGTCGCTTGTTTATCTCCGAAAATGCGTCACTCATATCCGTTCCCATAGATATCGATGACGACTCGGGCTTTTTCGCCCGCCTACTTCTTCCGGGCGGTCTTGGTAGCTCCTCCACCGGCTCGTCATCCGGAATATCCTCGTTCAAGTCGGTGTTTCGAGCGTCGGAGGTTGGCGTTTCGGGTTCACCCGACTCGTTTGTTTTGGACCTCTTTGACGGCCGTTTATTTCCCGAACGACCACTCGGAGTAGATATGGTGGCCCATTTGGGGCTATGGCGAAGGATTTGCCAACACCTCATGTACGGGAAATGGCCATTACCATCCGTATACTCGATCAACGCCACTTGCGTGATGTCCTCGTCCTTGCTTCCACTTTTCCATCCGGCAAAAGTGCGTTGGTACACGGTTTGAAAGTTCGTGCATTTTTTGTTTATATCGGTCCACTTGCCCGATATAGAGTCCGGTGGGCGGTATTCGTCTCCTTTACCCACTAGATCGAAAAAAAGCGCTCGTATTCGGCGCCAAAAAACTGATTTATCTTGATTGTTTGCTAAAAAAAAAGATATAATTAATTAGTCTAAAATTAAAAAAAAAAAACTCAAATAAAAACAGAAAATAATTAAAAAAACTGCAAAAAACAGAAAAAAAAAACAGAAAAAAAAAAACAGAAAAAAAAAACGGAAAAACAGAAAAAAATAAAGAAATTTAAAAAATATACCTATAACCGGGTCCTCCGACACATCGATCCAAGCGCGGGTTAACGCATACTCCTCATCGGACTCCCACGATATCACATTTTTTTTCGCTCGGGTGGTGGTTTCCGCTTTCTTTTTATGTGGCCGTTTTGCTTTTCCTTTTTGCGTCTCCGCTCTTTCGGGTTGTGTTTCCGGAACAACATCGGGTTCGTGTTGTGGGGAGCCGAAAGCTTGAGCCGACCCGAACGCTTGAGACGACCCCATTCCGTCGGTGTTTAGATTCGGGTTCCACCCGTAGAGATTCGGGTCCCAACAAAGCGGTTGGTTCAAAAGATTCATGAACCCGGCATTTTGTTGACTGTAATCGACAAAACCGGCACCTAAAGGGGTGGGTCGAGTGGCAACCGGTGACACGGGGCGGGTAGGATTACCACTTTGGTTTGGGTCCGCACTCGATCGGGGAGGAATAAAACCACGGTTGTAGGGATTCATTGTATAAAATCTGTGGATTTTTAAAAAAAAAACTAGAGAGAAATGTGAGTTGAGAGTGTGTAGGTTTTATAAAAATATGGGAGAAGGGGGTATTTAAAGGGAATTTTGAAAATTAAATGAATAATTTTTATTTTTTTTTACATTTGACCGATTTTCAAACGGTTTGAATTTCAAAATAAACAACACATCACGCCGCTACCCACATCGCGCCGGATCTTTTTTTTGGCCTATAACGCCGCGCGTTTCGGTGTTCACCGGCGCTATGCGGCGCTATGAGGCATACCGCCCTCACATGCCGCCCCATAACACACACTCTTACAATAAGTATATAACATAATAAATATTATTATTTTATATATAATTATGACAAAAGTAACAAAATAATACATATTATGGTATATCAAAATTACATTAGTGTGTTTATATATATATGGTTTGAAAATTAGTTACGTATCGTACCCAACTATATTGACACGGATTACTCACTCTATTATATCTTAGTCTTAATGAGTAACTATCACATGAAAGCATAAACTTTATTGGATAAAACAAATTAAAAAGGACAAAAAATGCATGCTTATGAAGTTACAATCCCGGCATAACACACGGGCCAAGAATGTTTGTTGGTGACATGAAGATAATTTATTTCAAAATAAAATAAAATTTTGTTTATAAAAATAATAACAGGATGAAATAAAAGAAAAAGAATTATGCAATTAAACTCAACGTTCTATAAAAATTCAATTTCCATTTTAAACGTATTCAAACACGCTTCAAATTTAGTCAATGTTGATATTTTTTTCCACCGTATTTTAACCGACCATTTGCCACCCAAGTGGCCAAGTCGCCAGAAAGCAACGTGAATAGCGTATTGGAGGCTTTGACGAATATAAGAATAATTGAATTGTCAACTTGATCAAATAAATTGTGCTTGAGTTGAACCCTTCATTGTGGCCCATGCATTTATTGAACTTCTTTCAATCTTTGTATTTAGATGTGTAAACAAGTATTTGTATGAAAGAAAGAAAGGTTACGACTTACAATCAATCTATGTCGATAAGTTAACAAAGGGCCTATGATGTTATATAAAATAAATGAAAGACAATAACGGATTTATATTAATCTTCAATAGGATATATTTTTGTGATAATTGTCATCGTGTTGATTGCACGCGCTCTTTTTCTTGTTTTCTTAGTTAGGGGTGTGAGCTTATGGCATGACATGAAAACACAACACCAACCTAACACAAAGTTCACGTGTTCTGGTTTAGTATAAACGGGTTCGGGTCATCTTCGAGTTGAATCGATTTAGCTATATGGGTCTGGTTCATGTCAACCCGATGGGTTCACGGGTTGACCCGCTTGTGACAACCCGTGCTTCCGAGGTAAACATCATTATCTATCGCTATCATTTATTCGTGTTCGTATCCTTCTCGCGTAGCAATTCTTTTAACTGATGCATTTACGTAAGCGCCTATTTTGTAATTACACGTTGACCAGTGATATGTATGTAAATATAATTAGCGATATACGTTGATCCGTTATGTATGAATATATAATTAGTATTATGCATGACTTTCCAAACTCGAGCCACCCCGTACCCCTATAGCTTGCGGACGGCCCAAGTGGCCCAAACTTCAACCGTGGCCAAAACCCGTCCCTAACAACCCTTGGCCCAGAAAAGGGTTGCCGTTCACATCAAATCCCACTTAAAAACCCAAACCGTTATCCATTGCCTTGCCTTGGTTACGACCCAAGCAACCCAGCCCAAACCTTTCTTTTATTTGCGGCGCACTTATACCCCAAAACCGCCCCACCAAAACTATTAATTACCTATTGTGCATGAGGTAACATAACACACCCAAAACTCTCAACCCTAAATCTCGATCGCTGCTCTCTCTCTTTTTCCTCAACTGTCGACCAAGAAGAAGGGTTTTGGAGCTTCAAGTGTTCGGGTTCTAAGTTCAAGCAAACTCCATCCATCGCTAGGTAACCACGTTTAGGATTTTTATTTATAGTTATAGTTATGAGAGTTCTTGCATGTTTTCGGTTGCTAAATCATGTTATCATGGCTGTGTTTGTGTATATTCCGAGTTCTTAATGTTTATGATGTTGACTTGTAGTCTAGAATTCATGAAAATCAAGTATGATGATTAGTATTATTGTTTATGTATGTTTAGACACATACAGGTTGATTAGGGTTTGATATTCTTGATGATCTTGATGTTTTTTTATGATGAATCTGATATAAAATAACATAGAACCTTCTATGAATGATGTAAAAGTGTTTATATAATTGCAAAGCATGATAAAGAAACCCAGAAACTCGTTTTTATAAAAGGATATGTGAAAACAGGTTCCGCCTAGAAAGTTGTAGCCGATTTTAGTCGGCTGTAACCGAGTCAAAACTTAAGAAAAAACCAGTAATTCTTGAGTCCATGATGTAATTTCAGGAACTACCTTTCAAATCCCACTGGAATTACATTTTTTTCGACGTCGTTTGATATTTTAAATGAATTATTTCGTAACAAAGGTCTAGGCGGCGTTTTCTGTCAGAATTTGCAGCCCATTACGAATATCATAACTCAATGTAGGAATTGATTTATCACCTAAAAATTTTACTGTAGGTAGTTCCAGGTGATATTAAAATCTCCCACCAGAATTTCGTTAAAAGAGTTAAAGAGGATTTATAAATGATTTTTGTTGTAAACTGTCATCAGAATGCTTCAAATCAGACCTAGGTGTAGAAGATGATTTTTAGTGAAATTTATGTAAGTATATAGGTCATGATAAAAATACACAAGTATTCGTGAACTAAATGACATGTTTTGTTAAGATATCATAGTTTTTAGAGCCCGTTTAGTATTTTAAATAAATTCCTGAAAACTGCCTAAAATCTGATGTGAAACTGCAATGTGCTGAAAGTGATGTAATTGTTTTGAATATGCATACATGTTACTACAAGGTGATTAAATGTTATTAAAAACCTTAGTGTGTATCAATAAATGTGTAACACATAATTACGGATCCAATACCTAGATAGGGGGAATGGATAATTGTCAATAGAATGATTGATTTTTTTTATAGATATTGAAATTTGGGCCAGTGTAATGGCGTTTATGTTGGTACTGAATTGATTTGTGTTCTGAACAGGCAGGTTTGCCTACTAGATTTAAGCAATAGTGGGAAGGCATGCCGTTTCTTACGTCTGTGGTGGTTACGGTTTGCACTGCGATATACCTGGTTTGTCTTTTGACAGGATACGACTCTTTTCTAGAAGTATGCTTCTTGCCCTCTACTGTTATTTCAAAGTTTCAAGGTCTGTACTATGTACTGATTCTATTCTGAGTAAATGAATAAATATTGTATTCTATGTTATGTATTTACTTTTTTAAACGGGACGGTCTCTTTTCCTTTGCAGTTTACAGGGTTTTCACATCTATATTATTTCACGGTAAGAATGTAGTAATTTGATCAAGTGAATTGTACCTATTTTATTACCAGCTATTGATCACTATGGATGTGTTTAATTTTCATTGTGCCTATTTTAGTTTTTTTTTATCGTGAGTTGCTTCAGAATGGACTTATATTCTCCCTAGCATTCTCAACCAACTGCGTATGTATAAACATTTAATAGCTCCATTAAAACATTGACAAAAGGAAGTATGAAAATTGAAATGATTGTGTTGCTTCCTTCACTGCAGTTAGGGGTTTTCAAAATTATCCGTATCCGAAAATCCGATCCGAAATATCCGATATTTGAATCCGAAATATCCAAAAATTCGAATATCCGAATTTTCGGATTCGGATAGTGATTTTAAAATTTTTTGGATATTTCGGATATCCGAAATATCCGAAAAATATCTGAAAACTTATATTCGGATACACAAAACTATCCGAAATATCCGGTTTCGAATATTAAAAAATAATAAAAAAATAAAAACTAAATAAAAAATTAGATATTCGGATATCCGACCGGATATCTGAAATTTCGGATATCCGGTTTTGAACACCCCTAACTGCAGTGTTTCTACTAATGTTCTCATGATAAGGGTTTGAAATTTTGTTAAGAATATTAGTAGAAACACTGCAGTTAGGGGTGTTCAAAATCGGATATCCAAAATTTCAGATATCCGATCGGATAGTGAATCGGATATCCGAATATCTAATTTTTTATTTAGTTTTTTTTTTTTTAATATTTGAAACGGGATATTTCGGATAGTTTTGGGTATCCGAATATAAGTTTTCAGATATAAGTTTTCGGATATCCGAAATATCCAAAAAAATTTAAAATCACTATCCGAATCCGAAAATTCGGATATTCGAATTTTTGGATATTTCGGATTCAAATATCGGATATTTCGGATCGGATTTTCGGATACGGATAATTTTAAAAACCCCTAACTGCAATGAAGGAAGCAACATAATCATTTCAATTTTCATACTTCCTTTTGTCAATGTTTTAATGGAGATATTAAATGTTAAACATATCCAGTTGGTTGAGAATGCTAGGGAGAATATAAGTCCATTCTGAAGCAACTCACGATAAAAAAAACTAAAATAGGCACAATGAAAATTAAACATGATTTCCATCCATAGTGATCAATAGCTGGTAATAAAATAGGCATAATTCACTTGACCAAATTACTACATTCTTATTCCAAAAGGTATCCACAAAGTAAAAAATTAAACATGATTTCCATCCATAGTGATCAATAGGAATTCGTTTAGACCAATTTATAGGGAATTAAATCAAACAATAGTGTTCGGATAAAACCCAAGTTTTCATTACAAACTGATTTATAGGAATAAATCCCATTTTATTTGAAATAAAACGCCTTCTTTATTTAGGTAATTTTTATAGCCATTTTTCCAAGCATTCATGTAACACCCAGAAAATATAAAACTTTATATTAAAATTATAAAGTATATAATAAACGAAAATAAATTAACTAGGAATAAACAACCTAGTTAGTCATAAGTCTAGTTATAACAAGAAACTTGATTAAAACATCTAAAGTTTAACTTGGCATTAGTAGGAGGGCCAAAGGTGTTAAATAGGAAAACTTGAAATAATAAAACAAAAATTAAAACCCCAAACACACAAAAAAATGTGTGTCTGGTTCGATTGAAACCCAGGGGCGACCAGGAGATCCCCTCAAACCCTAGTTCATGTTATTTTCCTCAAATTGAAGGCTCAAATCAAGTCCAAATCGAAATCTGAACATAGATTCGTGATCACCTCGTCAAAGGGATCATAAGGTATGCCAAATTAGGTTGTTTTAATTCAACTCAAATTCCTTGCATGTGATAGAAATCGAATGTTTAGCTTGATTTTGTGATGTATTGACTAAATTAGATGTGATATGATGTCTAAGGACAAATCCTAGATGATTTCTTGACAAAATCTTGCATGATGCTTGTAGGGTTTCATAATCACCATTGTAGGTGATAGATGAGCTTGAAGAAACTTGATAAATGCTAAAATTATAACTCTTGTTATAGCACAATCTGAATTTAAGAAGTAATTTCAGAAATATTGATGTTAAGATATGTGCAGAATTGACTAATTGAAGTGAAATTAGATGATAATTACAAGTCATGAACTTGGTAATGATTATGAGAAAATCTGACCCGCTAGGTGTTTGTTGAAATGCCTAAGTGGGGATTTAAATGTTAAAAATAGGATGAAAACGCAGATTTGATTATTGTTTATAATGATGCGTTAATAATCATGAAAAGAGTTCTAAACCAATTGTAAATTGAATTCTCTAGGCCAAGAGTCCGGATCGTCAAGCGGACAAGCCGGAGGGAATACGCGTGGGAAAGGTGTGCTCTAAAGGTACAGAATTTACCGTTTCGCTACATTATGTTTAATTGTTAGGCTTATGTTGTTATATTGAAATTTGGTAAAACAAGATACACCAATATGTCACGGAAGTGACAAAGTGCCTTAAGCAAGTAAAACGGGTCAAATCATGTGTTAGAAATAGAGTTTGGAATGTTTGAAATGGTGGTCTCCATTCGGCATCCAAACGAGTCAAAGCAAATTGAATGTATGCTTGTCAAATAGTATTAAAAGCATGTTTAAATCCTTGAAACAAGCATGATGATTTTTGCGTAAGCAACCCTTGGGAGGGAAGCGAAACGTCATAATCGGAGAATCCAGGATTGGGTAAATTGATTGTAGACATGAGATGACAAATAAACAAGTTGTTGAACTTGTAGACAAACGGGTCGAATAAGCAAGGAATCGGATTATAAGCCGATTGTCTGTAAACTGAAAATTTCCAGGAATGGTGTTGATAGACGCGTCCGTAATTAAATTACGGTCGCGTAGGAAAAAGAATCGGTTAAATCGGACGCCCGAGTTAAAAGTTATGCCGATTT